>CAWUFW010012140.1:0-562101 GCA_963921515.1 Calotriton arnoldi
GATAGCGTAGGGGGAAAAATTACTATTCCCACTCCAGTGAGTGCAACAGTAGGGAAAGTGTTGGATAAGCGGAGGGGAATAATTTACTATTCCACTCCAGCAAGTGCAACAGTAGGGAAAGTGTTGGATAGCGTAGGGATAAAAATTATATTCCCACTCCAGGGAGTACAACAGTAGGGAAAGTGTTGGATAGCGTAGGCGAAAAAATTACTATTCCCACTCCAGCGGGAGTGCAACAATAGGGAAAGTGTTGGATAGCGTGGGGAATAATTTAGTATTCCCACTCCAGTGAGTGCAAGAGTAGGAAAAGTGTTGGATAGCGGAGGGGATAAAATTACTATTCCCACTCCACCGAGTGCAACAGTAGGGAAAGTGATGGATAGCGTACAGGTAAAAATTACTATTCCCACTACAGCGAGTGCAACAGTAGGGAAAGTGTTGGATAGCGTACAGGTAAAAATTACTATTCCCACTCCAGAGTGCAACAGCAGGGAAATTGTTGGATAGCGTAGGGGTAAAAATGACTATTCCCACTCCAGCGAGTGCAACAGTAGGTAAAGTGTTGGATAGCCTAGGGGTAAAAATTACTATTCCTATTCCAGCCAGTGCAACAGTAGGGAAAGTGTTGGATAGCAAAGGGGTAAAAATTACTATTCACACGTAAAAAATTCAAATTTAAAAACAAACAAAAAATCAACTACTATACAACATATAATAAAACAAAACATATCTAATATAAATTTTTACAAGACATAGAAACATATTAAAATGTAGAAAAATTATAAATTTTACATAAAAAGATAAAATTTTCAATTTGAACAAAAAATTTACAAAATAATAAATATTGTGTAATAGAAATTAGTTTTAATCTAAAAAAATAATTATTACATAAATGTAATATTTTTTGTCCTACCCTTTAACACCACACAATTCACAACAGACATCTAAATGAAATTTAAAAGTGTACCTCCATGATTAACACAATTAATGATCAATTTAAAAATTATTAATAATTATAAAACATATTTAAAAGGTCAAATTATTATTGCAGTAACCAAATGTTACAGCTATACAACTTAGAGTCCCCAAACAAAATAAAAAAATAAACAATTTCCAAAAATATTTATCATATAATAAATAAATATTAATGATCAAGTAATGATTAATTAATGGAAACTAAATTACTTTCCACCATCTACCCCAATAAACAGCAAAACACACACCTAAAAATATTTACACAATTCCCATTGCTAATTTTACATTAATAAATTCATATCAATGAACAACAAATAATTAATTAATTATTAAAAAATGTACTTCCCACCATTTACCACTATAAACACCACAACTCACAAATCAAAATTATTACACCATTCACAAAATTAAAAATTTAATTAATTAATTAGCATCAATTAACTAAGAATTAATTAATTAAAAATAAATTACCTCCCACCATATTCCCCTATAAATGCCACCTACCAATTTCGTAAAACAGGACACAATTAACATAATTAATTAATAATTAATTAATTAATAAAAATTAACAATCAAAATATAAATAATTATGAATAAATTAATTCACAAAATTAACACTATAAAATAAAAATGTATTAATATTATATAAAAATATTAATAAATGTATTAAAATTAAATTATTTCCCACCTATTCCCCTATAAACTCACAACCCGCTCCTACAAAAATGACACAATTTACATATTTACCAATTAATTAATCAATAAAAATTAACAGCCAATTATTAATTAATTAATAATAAATTAATTACCATAATTAACACTATAAAATAAAAATTCAATAAATACAAATAAAGAAAAAATGAATATTCAATTTATTATAATTAAATTACTTCCCACCCTATTCCCCTATAAACCCACAACCCGCTACGGAACTAAAACGCAAAAATTTTATTAAAATAAAATTAATAACATCAAAAAATTTAACACATACACTAAATAAAAATGCAATACTTAGACAAAAAAATATAGCACATACATTTAAAATACACACTAAAATACATAACGGCTTTGGGGCCGATTCCGATTTCGGCCGGAAGGGCACCGAACGATGGCCGGAGCCCTACCGACCGGAATCGGAACGATGCCGGCCGGATTCCTTTCCGGCCAGAGCCATTCCGATGGGCTCGGTCGGAAAGGAATCCGACTTGGACGTGAGAGCCCGTCCGCCATCCGGAAATCCTTCCAGTACTCCCCCGACCGCCTCTTCACGACCGAGGGAGTACGATGGCAGTTTCACTGCCTTTTCGTGCCGGTCTTTCCGGCGCGAAAGGCAGTCGGCAACTGTCTGGGGGCCCCAGTAGGGCCCCCAGTGGTCTGCGGAGACGCCTGAGTAGTGCCCCTCTGTTGATCCCTGCACCCGGTGGCAGGCACCTTAGGAGTGCCGGCCACAGGAGGTGCAGCGATGAACTGCACCCCTGCTTTTCACAATGCAAGCATGCATCCCGCTCGGGAATGCATGCTCCCATTAGTGAGGTATACGAGTGCGACCGAGACAGGGTTCGAGTCGCATCGTACTGCAGGCCCTAAGAGGCCGTTTCCGATGTCGGACGGACTCAGGTCCGTCCGACATCGGTCAGGAGCCGTAACCGGCCGACCTGCTGTCGTCGGTTACGGCCCTGCAGAGTGCGATGCAGCCGAACCCTGTTCGGTCGCACTCGTACTTCGCAGTGGGAGCATGCATTCCGGCGCATTATGCTAGCATTGTGGCTGGTGCAGTCATCCCACACCTGTGGCGGCACCCCAAGGTGCCTGCCACCGGTGCAGAGATCAACAGAGGAGCACTCATAGGTGCCCCCAGGCCTCCATTCGGCGGCCTCGCACCCATGGGGGTCCTACTGGGGGTCCCCAAAGACAGTTTCCGACTGCCTTTTCGTGCCGGAAAAGACCGGCATGAAAAGGCAGTGGCGCTGCCATCGTACTCCCTCGATCGTGAAGCGGCGGCGGAGGGAGTACTGAAGGAGTTCCGGACGGCGGACGGGCTTCTCCTAGCCCGTCCGGAAGCCATCCGGAAATCCGAGTCGGATGACTTTCCGACCGAGCCCATTGGAATGGCTCGGTCGGAAAGGAATCCGGCCGGCATGTTCCGATTCGGTCGGAAGGGCTCCGGCCATCGTTCGGTGCCCTTCCGGCCGAAATCGGAATCGGCCCCTAACTAATAAAACGATATTTTTAACAACTATTAGTGCAAGTCGACATTTCCTACTCGATATTCTGACTATTTACCCTCATTTTTATGGGGGGTTAGGATAATATCGTAATGGCCCGTGTATCTTGCCGAGGTCTATGAGTGTATGACAGGCCGCTGGCTCATGTTTGGGGGGCACCGGATGGCCTCCAGTCTTTATTCTGAGGTTGGGTAGGGCATAGCGGAACTCCGCAGAATTCCACGGAGTTTTAATGCAACTCTGCGAAATTCCGCGTGGTACAACTCCACGAGCTCTCCCCACCCCTAACGAGTACACTGATACCTTTCAAGAGGACTGAGTAAGTACATCATGACTTGTGACCTGGTATATCTGGTATGCATTTAACCACTGGGCCTAATTGGTAGGTTGATGCTTCCCTACCATGACTATTGAAAACATTGACATGTACTCACAGTATCATATTCGTTAAGTCAAGTGAGCTGGTGAACACTTATCTGCTAAAACAAATAACAAGGTACATATCTGTTCTTTGTCTGTAGCACAATGGAGTACTAAATAATATGCAAGCTTATTTGTGTTCTTTTTCAGACCTTCAGGATGCATGAAGATGGATATGGTATACCATACACTCAAACACGGGCAATACACTCAAAGTGGTAAGTATCAACTGTAGGGTGTCTATTCCACACTTAGGGGTCATTACGATGTAGGGCGGATCGCCACCGCCCGCATGGCGGTGGCGATCCGCCCTACATTTCCCTCCGCCCGCCGCCCATTTTCCCCCGCCATATTAGTATGGCGGGGGGACCCCGGCGGACAAAGAGACCGTCCGCCGGTTTTCCGCCGGTCGACCAGACGATCGGGCGGAAAAGGGGCTACATATGGTGGCAGTGTCTGCTAGACACCGCCATCCATATTAGCATGGAGTGCGGGAAAAGGCATGCAGAGTTTGCTGTTGGGGGCCCGTTGCGGGCCCCCAGGGTATTGGGGGTTGGGGGGTGCACATGGGGGTACCTATGGTACCCCCTACATTGTCATGAACAAGGTGGCAGGCACCGCGCGGTGCCTGTCACCTTGTGCATGACAATGCACACAGTGCATTCCCAGCATTGTGGCGGGCGGTGCTGTGTGCACCGCCCGCCACAATGCTGGGAATGGAGGATGCCACGGTGGCGGTGGCATCCTAATCGCTGGTGCGGGACCGCCGCACCACTGGCGGCCGGTCCCAGCACCGCTAGGGTGGGGGGCGGACAGACGAAAGTCCGCCCGCCATCCTAATAGGCCCCTTAGGGTGTGAGAAATTTGTGTAATTTGCTTTTGCATAATTAGGGAAAACTTTGGAAAAATTGCACAAAATTGCAATTAATTATGCAAAATGCAAAATGTAAATTAGTCATTTAGCACTATATTTTAGCGCACAATGCATCTGGGCATCAATTTTTGACATGAGGATGCTTTTTGGACTAAAAAGTGCAAGCAACAGAACTGCAACAAACAACAGCCACTCACATTCTGGTTGCTCGAGTTGTTCCTGCACTATAATTTTGCCACAAGTAGCAGCATATTTTTGCGAAATTGTTAAATGGCATAATTTTGGCAATTTCACATAAAGCATTTGGCAAAATTCAAAATGTTATACAAATTATGCCAGCTTAACCTAAATTTCACCCAGGCCTACTCCATGCACGTTTTTACCTACCTGAATGACCTGTTATCATGTGGAGGTCAAACAGCAATGCCACAAATATCAATGGAAACTGAAACATAACTGTGGGATCCTGTGCTTCCCTATTCCCTGAGTGAGCTAGTGCGTGGAGTGACTCTTAAGGCCTGATATAGATCTCGGCAAACGGGTTCATTGTGACAGATAACCCATCTGCCGAAATATAAATCCCCTAGGAAATATAATGGGATTTATATTTTGGCAGACGGGATATTCGTCACCGTTGTGACGGGGTAACCTGCCTGCCGAGGTCTAAATCAGGCCCTTCGTTAAAGCATTTTAAACTAGAGACTGAGCAACATGCCTAGTTTCTTCTAATCCTTTGCCTGTAACCTCATACAGGCTTGTCAAAAGCTTTTGTGCAGCCTGGGTCATAAACATTCAGGGCCATGGTTCACTGGTAGCACATCACTAAAAATGAAAATGATGTCAGCTTATAGCACCATCTAATGGCAGCTAACATTTCCTGCTTCATCAAGCATATATCACAAAAGCAGGCTAGGTATGCATATGTGATATATAAATATCTTTAGCAATGACCATGCAGAGCCCTGAAAAGAGCAGGTGAAGGCAAAACAGCCTTAGATGCCATAGGCGGCTGCTGTCAAATTTCCTTCTGCTCCGGTTCCTGCAGTCCATGGCTCCAGCACAGGCTCCAGAGTGTAATGAACTCCCTAACCAATCCAGACGCTGCTCTCATGCTGGCAATACTATTAACCAGCATGAGAGAAGTGCCTGGATTGGTTGCAGAAGGCTTCCTTGGCACTCACTCATGACATGGAGCCTGTGCCTGTTCTCCTCCTGGCTGTGCAACACGCTGCAAGACAGTCAGCCAAACCGGCATGCACACTTGCAGTGCCCACCATTCCTCCTCCCTGCTGCTGTCCATCAGCAGTAATGTCCCCGCCCCGCCGATAGGCTCGGCCCTGCTGGCAGGACACAAAATAAAATTATAATAAAATTGTTATATTACCATTTTATTTTACATGTTTTCTCCGCTGCCAGCAGTGGGGCGATGCTCCTCCGCCTTAATGGAGGAGCCGCCACTGTCAGCTACTCAACCGTTGTGTCGGCCCTGATCTGAAACATGAAGTAAAGTGAAGAAACCTATGACTGGCTCTGCTGGATTCATAAAGTGGATAATAACAATACCACTATCTTTCTACAATTCTATTGTGTACATCATTTAGGGATCTCTGGATCCCGCCTCCCCCAGTACTCCTGTAACTTTGCCTGTGTATACGGTGGGCAAAAAGCACTATGGGATGGAAAGAGCTGCTGAATCCAACTTAAAAAGTGAAATACAAGTACTGATGAGTCAAGGCACATTATTTTACCTAATATATTGTGAAAATCACATGGTTTAATGTTGGGCCTCCCAATTTTATACTTTATAAATTGATCTTAAACGCGTTTTTCAGATTGTTCTTCCCATTACATCAGTAACATTTGTAGATTGCACTAAGAACAGTTAAAAAATGAAGGTTGATATACACTTTTCTGCCCATTACTACGACACTTAAACATACTCCATGCCAACATCAAAAGCAGTTGCCAACCAAGCATTCAGCCAGCACTGCCTTGTTCATGCTCAGTCATTGTTAGTCAGAGCCAATAGGCTAATACGTTTCCATAATACACTCTATCAGTGTCCTTCCAACACATACTTTGATACAATGATAAGACATTGTAAGATGCTATTTTGGTTGCCATAGTTAATATATTTTCTACTTATTAATTAAGATACATGCAGAGTAATAAAACGGTAAAATAAGTTATGAGTAAATACTTATTTGATGCTATTGTTGAACCACAGCGGTTTCCATGAGGATTATAATGTTTAGACTACTAGAAGGTGCTGTCAACTGTCTTAATGATCTTTATCTAGTGGAAGATGAATGGCACTGTTTTTAGCTTGTTTATCAAATTAGCAATTTTAACTCCGATATAGTGATTATTTTTAGCTAACCTATTTTTCAGATGTTTTTTACAGCACATTTACATTTTGTTTCACAAATTTCATGTCATATGTACCCTTTCCTCCACATTTCCTACGGTGTGAGTAAGCAGCTGCTGTTCTTTTATTTTCAGTTCTCGACAACAGTGACATCCGATTTGTTGATGGGGACTTTGATCATAGTGTCCTGGAGTACACCCAAAATGTCTCAGAAAGCGGAGATGCCTGCAAGATGGTGAAACTGTTTGGTATGTATCTATTTGAAGCATCTCAGGAGAGCATCCTTGAACATTCACAGAACAATCAGACAACTCTAAATGCACACATGATGATGACCAGCCATGATATACAATCAAATGTCAAAGTCCATGCACCCTACAGGCATGTTCATGGTGCTGGACATGTTTTTGCCTTCCTACAGTTTGTTGTGAAATTCAGGGGGAGATTTACTAAATTGTGGCACTGCGTTGCATTAAAAGAAAAGACTAATACAACACCATGGCTAGTCTCCTAGTGGTGGCACACTGTTGGCTGCCTTGTGCCAATGCACACACCCATGCACCACAGTGCAAGGGTGTGTGCCTGATGTCAAGCCTAGATTTTGTACTAGACTGATATCCTTCCAGTACCAAATACTATGCTTAGTCATAGATTAATACTTTTCCTATCTTGCATTTGTGCTCTACTGTGCAGCACACATGCACAATTGGAAAACGTTTGAGAAAATTAGATTTTTCTCAAATAATACACCTGCCTCCAAGAGGCATTCATTTTTCGCACAAAGTCCTGTTTTAGTAGATAGGACTTTAAGTCAAAATCCATAGGTGGTTGCATGGGCACGCCAATATACCACCCATGGAATGCCCCATTTGATGCAAAGTAGCACAAAGCACTGCTTTGCATTGGGAAACAGTGTTTACATTGCATGCGCTACAACGCATGTGATTACAACGCAATCGTTACAATGACAGCGTTGTTACAACGCAAACCATTACATCGCAAGTCGTTTCTACGACTTGCTGTAGGGGGCGCGCTAAATGGCTGATAGTGCCGATTGAGTGGAGAGCGGACATCTTGCCTTCACTCACTTCTGCCTCCCCACCCTGAGCTGCAGTTGGCGGGCTAGTTTGGGGAGGCTCCAACACTATTTAGGACGCATGCCTGTACGAACGCGCAGCGGATGCGCCGCCGGCGCGCCAAAGGCAAGCCCATCTGCGCCCGTCCGCGGCCGGCCGGGGCTAGGGGCCAGTCCCCCTGCCCGTTCCGTAATAACTCAGATTTATACGGGGCAGGAACTACGACAATTATGCCCATTAGTCAAAGAACAATGTAGGATTGCTTGACCATGCGATCACCCCCTCTACAATGTACCCACTGTCCTTTCAACACATTTGCCCACATGAGAGGGGTGGGGACAAATCGAAAGCTCTGCTTTGCACTCATCAATTGCAGATCCCTTAATAAACATAAACATGAAGTACATGATTATATTGTGGATAGTCAGCCAGACGTTCTATTCCTCACCGAAACCTGGCTGAAGGAAGGGTCGGCCCCTGAAATACTTGAAGCCCTCCCGCAGAACTATGGCATCCTGAGATTGGACCGCCAAGTCAACCGGGAGGTGGAATAGCCATCATACATAAACTTCTCCTTAAATGTACTTTGGATGAGGTTACTATCAACAAGAGCGAAGCTGCCTTCTTCTCGGTCTCGGCTACCATGAACTGCATTATAAAGTGCTTCCTGATTTACCGACCTCCAGGCCCTGCTACTCAGTTTGCAGCCAGTTTAGTGGAGCAGCTGATTCAACCCGCTCTTCGCTACAACAAAGTGCTAGTCTTGGGGGATTTGAACTTACACTTTGATGACAAATCTAACTGTGAAGCACAAGCTCTCTGTCAGGAACTGGCTACCCTCCAGTTTACAATGAAATCATTACTCCCGACTCACCAACACGGCCACTTATTAGACCCAATCTTTGCCAATTGGTCTGATCTGGCAACGGATCCCCCTATCGCAGTCCCTTGGTCGGATCACTATCTCGCCCCTTTTAATGTCCCTTTAGCTACCAGCCCACTTATAGGCACTAAGGGCCCAAGCAGGCAACACAGGAAATGGGCTAAATTTACCCCAGCAAGCTTCAGTCACACCCTCCAGCAGAGCTGCCCTCCAATGGGCAACAATATTGAGGAGGCGTGTAGCACAGTGGACACATGGATCACAGCAGCACTGGATAAAGTAGCCCCCTGGACAGCTAGTGCTACGTGCAGACGATTAAAATCTGCACCCTGGTTCAATGAAGAGCTAAAAATAGCTAGAACGCTTGTGGAGGAAAGCTTTCTCAGAACCTAGGAAGGCCGAATATAAGATAAAATTAACTAACTATCACTCCCTCATAAGAAGAAATCGTGCAACCTAATATAGTGATAGAATAGAGCAAGCAGTATGCTCCTTCAAAGAACTATTTAGCATTTATAGAGACATATCTTCACTCACAAGAACTGAGTCTCCCCCCACCAGCTCAATAGAATCATGTAATCAAATGGCTGATTTTTTGCGGAAAAGGTTACAAAAATATACACTACTTTCCCGGATGTGGCACGCAATGGGATCCCTGGTCCGGTGGAGAGGTCCAACGTGGAGGAGGTATTCCGCCTCTCCAAATTTGAACCCCACCCTATGAAGATCTCAAAGGCATAGCCTTAAGTATCAAATCCAGATCTCCTAGAGACCCCGCAACACGAAGAATCCTGAGAGAGGGCCTGGAAATTCTAATACCGCATATCAGGCATCTTCTGGAACTCTCCTTTGCGAAGGGCGTGGTTCCAACGCAGTGGAAGCGAGCAATAGTTCTCCCTATAAAAAAGAAACCAGGTGTCAATTCAAATCAGCTAGACAACTTCCGCCCTGTCTCACTTTTACCCTACTTTGCGAAAATAACCGAAAAAGTAGTTAACACTCAACTGATAGCCCACATGGATAGTCACAGTCTACTGCACCCTACACAGTCTGGCTTTAGGGCTACTTACTCCACAGAATCTGCACTGCTCTTGTCAACCGAGACAATCCGCAAATATGTAGATGAGGGTCAGACAGTCGCACTGATCCTTCTGGATCTCAGTGCGGCCTTTGACACTGTATCGCATAAAGTGCTCTTACAGCGTCTCAGTGAAGGAGGACTGGACAAAAAGGCATTAAAATGGATGACTGCCTTCTTGCAAGACCGTAGCTTTTAGGTGTCTCAACGCCCTCACTATTCTAAAAGCATCCCATTATCTCAAGGGGTTCCTCAGGGCTCTATATTGAGCCCTTCTCTCTTTAACCTATATATGGCCCCATTAGCAAAGGTTGTAGAAAAGTATAACATCATCGCCGTGTCATATGCCGATGACACGCAATTGGTGGTTTCAATGTCGCAAACCTCCGCAGCAGCTGCCACAAATTTTGCCACCTGTCTACAAGACCTATCCTCATGGATGACCAATAACTGCCTAAAGTTAAACGGCAGCAAGACAGAGATTCTAGTGGTAGGGAAATCTCCTTCCATCTGGTCATCGGCGTGGTGGCCACAAACGTTGGGCCCCACCCCCCCAGGTAATCAGGTTAAGAACTTGGGGGTGTGGTTGGATTCTAACCTTCCTTTGAGGCTCAGACCAAAAAGGTGGCGAGGAAATGCTTCGGAGTCTTACGCGTATTACGGAAGACTCTGGATGTGCTCCCCATGTCAGCCAGGAAAACCCTAGTCCATGCACTGGTTACCTCTAACCTGGACTATGGAAATGCTCTATATTTGGGAGCAACAAAAAAATGCATGCACAGGCTCCAATGCATTCAGAACGCGGCGGCCCACCTTGTGCTGTTGCTGCCTAGAAGAGCCTCGTCTAAGAAAGCGCTCTCTACTTTACACTGGCTGCCAATGAGAGAGAGAATACTCTTCAAGGCTTTGTGTATCAGCCACCGCATCTTGCAGGGAAAAGGACCAAGTTACCTACATAACCTACTCACTCCCTACATCCCTTCTCGCCATCTTAGATCAACTGAGGCCCACCTGGTCAGAGTCCCGAAAATTAAAAAAGCGAGAACGGGAGCACGCTCCTTCAGCTATCTTGCCTCTAAGCACTGGAATGCACTCCCTTACTCTCTACGTATACCGTCGGAGCCACTCTTCAGGAAGAAATTAAAAACATGGCTCTTTCGCACATAGATCTTGGATCCGATTTCTTTGGCTTCTATTTTTCTTTTCTGCTGAGTCTGTGTCGTAGCGCGGGGACACACCAGGAGGTGTAACCAGGCGCTTTACAAGCTTGCTTATTATTATTATTATTATTATTATTAACTAAGGAATAGTATAATTTACTATTCCAACACCTTCCCTACTGTTGCACACACTGGAGTTGGAATAGTAAATTATACTATTCCTAAGTCCAGCGCACCCCCTACAGCAAGTCGTAGAAACGACTTGCGATGTAATGGTTTGTGTTGTAACAAAGCGGTCGTTGTAACAACCGCGTTGTAATCGCATGCGTTGTAGCACATGCGATGTAACATCGCATATTCCTTTCCATTACTTAAGGGATACTTTCCAACACAAATCAGCATTTGTATTGGAAAGTAAATTCCAGTTCAAATATATTTCTCTTGGGCTGAATTTCCTCTTCATATGTTATGAAAACCCTACAGCAGCTTCAACTGTCTTCTTCCCTCCCATCCTAATCTCTCAGTCTCACTCTTACTAATTGCCTGTTTCACAGCACCTATTACTCTTGTATGGTATCTTTCCTGAATATTACAAGTGTGTAATCTCACTACCTGTACTGATGAAACTATCTCTAGACGCTTCTTCTCCTGTCATTCTTTGTCTCTTCTTAACATGGTTTTGCGGTATCTCCAAATAAGAAGCTCACAATCAGCCCGATCGTTACATTGACTCCTATTCTCCTCTCTTTTCACTGAGTCTTCCTTTTATCCTCTAGACTCAACCCAATCTGTATACTTTTCTATTTCCATGTCCCTTACCTTAAATGGTCATTCCACACTTTCCTTTCTTCTTATTATGCTCAAAAGACCTGTTGCTTCAACCCAACCCACCTTCTTTTTTCATCCTTGTTGGCTTTCTCTTTCCTCACCCACTAGCATCTAGAGATCACTTTTGATCGTTTAAGGTTGTTCTTATGCACATCTTCTCTATGCTTCAAAGGTTTTCATATCAAGAAAACCTGCCCCTATCTTACTTAAACAGAACTCAAATTCAGGGCCATATTATCAAGAACGGGCGATAACATATCGCCGCTTTAGCGGCAGGAAACTGCCGCTAAAGCGGCGATAAGGGGCTTGATAATATGCCCTATAGAGTTCCAATAGAAGCCCAGGTTTGATGTCCTTCAAACCAGAATCTGGGCTTCCATTGGAATTCTATAGGGCCTATTATCAAGCCCCTTATCGCCGCTTTAGTGGCAGTATCCTGCCGCTAAAGCGGCGATAATGTTATCGCCCGTTCTTGATAATATGGCCCTCAATTTTTTTCTCTGCTGGAGTACATGCATCCTTACCTGTGCCCTCTAGTGCCTTTAATACATTATTAATTCTGCAATTCATCTTCTGATCAAAGACATCTCTCTGACTAACGCATCCCCAGGTTAATGTTTCATTCCTGTTTCATCATTTTTTATCATTTTTAGGTTTATCTGCTAGGAGTGTGCAATGTTTTTTTTGCCTCAGTAAAGTAGGGTGCAGTTCCTGATTATTATCCTTCACACAGTTCATGGAGTTTCCCACTTTACTTTCGTCAGTGCCACAGCATAGAACTTTATGCTGATTCTTTCAGGTATAGTAAGTGCAGCCATAGTTTCTCCTCACAGTTAATGTGCCGTTCACCAGGGAACGATCTGCCAAATTACATTTGCATACAAAATGGGGAAAATGTGATGCTGGCAATCTCAACAGCATCATAAACGTAGTAGTCATTTTCAAGCATAAGTCAAATCATGCTGAATTTTATGACCTTTGAGTATTTTTGCAGTTTTTGTGATTAATATGAGATGGTCACAAGAAAAACACTTTGCAACTTGCTCTTTGGTGCTTCTTCTTTCTTGTTCAAATGTGCACACTGTCTAGGAATCATATCTTAGCTTAGTCATTCCATGACCTCATCCTCTTTCTATTCTTTTAGACTATTCCTAAGTCCTTAGTTTGGGAATGCGCTTCCTCTCCACATTCCTTCATACAGATTCTTTATTCTGACCGCTATGTTTTTAAGGACCTCTCGCTGATCTGGCAGTCACCATTTTCCACAATCACATTGCTACTTCTGTTCTATCCCTACCTCTTTGTTGAGTGATCCAGTATTCAGCCTCTGTCATCACTTTGGTGAAAGCATTTTATATATTAATTTCAGAGGCATAAAATACACAGCTATCCTTCTCAGAGCTACCTTTCATCTTACCCCATATGCCTTCACTGCTGTCGATCACATAGTTACTACCACCCTATAATTCATTGCCCTAATATTACAAACATTTCAAATAAATACTTTTTATAAAACCGCAGCATTTCTTAATTTCGCTAGAAACAATCTAAAGAAAGAGCCAATCCTAATGATGTCTTTTGACTTCTTTAAGCAAACAAATAAATCATTTTTATTGCACAAGACTTTAAACAAGCGATCTCCACGAGGTACCACAGGAGCTCTCAGAAGCTCGCCAGCTGCTAGTAAGTATCTCTTGTACATGAGGCAATACCTAGTAAATGATACCAAGATCTGGTACTTAGTAGTGCAGCCTCCTGCATGGCACAGGAAGTAGCACTGCTGAGTCGCAGACTCTTCAAGGGGCAGCCAGCCCAACCAATGGCAAAGCCCTTTATCCAATAACACACAGTAAGACTGACAGCATGAAGACTGCAATATAACCAATCACCTTCCTGTAAAACTACCTGCTCAAACAGGCCCAGGCACTGCCAGTCTCAGAGCAAGAGAGAGAGTGATTTTGTAACAGGTACTATATTTGTTAGTAGCTGAGAATGATTGTCCTTGATTAACAGTAGCTCTCATTACAGAAGAGGTTTAAACAATTTCCTCTCTTTAACAATATTAAGGCCCGGCTAAAGTAATCCTAGGTTTCATATTTAATTTCCTTGTAAAGGTGTAAGCTCTCCAAATAATTGAAAAAATCAACTGCACTCGATCCTCAATGTCAATGATGCCTTAGGGGCTCATTAGGATGGCGGAAGGACCGCCAACGCCGGGCCGGCGGTGGCGGTCCTTCCGCCATCACTAAGCGTTTTACCCACCGCCCAATTAGGATGGCGGTGGGTACCGCGGCGGACGCAAAGTCCGTCCGCCGTTTCACCGCCGAAGGCAATCGAACCGATTGCCTGGCGGACGGTGCAGGGCTCCTGAAATGGTGGCGGTGCCTAACAGGCACCATCCACCAAATTAGGATGTGGGTAATGAAAGGCCTTTCCATGGCGGCGGTGCCGCCATGGAAGGCTGGTGGGTATTGGGTTTGGGGGGCCGTTGCGTGCCCCCCTTGATTGGGGGGGGTGTTACTGCACTGGGGGTGTACCATGCCCTGCATTTCCCTGCACTGCGTGGCAGGCACCACGTGGTGCCTGCCACGCAGTGCAGGGAACTGCAGTGCATGCCATTTTGACAGTGCAAACGGTGCTGCATCCAGCAGCCCGGTCCGCAATGTTAAGGGCTCGGGATGCGCCCGCCATACTGGCGGGCGCATCCTAATATGTGTGGTGGGACCGCCGCACGTCTGGCGGGCGGTCCCAGCACCGCAAGGATGGCGGGCGGACTGATGTCCGCCCGCCATCGTAATGAGCCCCTTAGTTTCTTTCTACAAATTAGTTTTTTGGTTCTTGCATATTGTCTTCTCATAGCTGCTTCTTTCATAATTTCAAAATTATCAGGCATTCGTGAAATCTAACGAAACCTAAACCTGTAACCTTCACTCCTAGGTACATTCAAGTGGATTTTCCATTTGGTAGGAATTCCACTTTGACTATGCATATCCGAAATGTACATAAATAGGGTTTACAATATCCTCGCTCGACCTGAGAATGCACTTAATCCTGCATTTTACAGTAGTAGTTTTGTGCGCTTAGTAACGTTGGAAACAACCCACAATTTGTTTTTCGATTACTCACCCTCCTCCCAAGAATGCTGCCCCATTACCGTCAAAGACCCTAAATAGAAGAGTATAGAAAACCCTAAATATTTGCACATTTTCCACACTTTTAGATCCAAATATTCTAATTCTAACTGGTAATAATGTGAAATGTAAAACTTCAGATGACTTTCTTTGTGCAGGTAAGTTACACTAGTATGCTACGTGACTTGTGAAATCGTGATTGAACCCATTATAAAGTTTGTTTTGTTTGTCTTCCTGATTTCTGTTTGCAGCCAGACAGCCAGAAATCGCTGAAATCCCTGCTTTAGCCATAGGACACTTCAAGATGCTGATACCGGTAGTTGGGCTCTCAATGGATGACGTCACACACCTGCCAAGAGACAGTAAGCATAATGCATGCTGGTCATTTCAATACAGCCATTGCATGATTCATAGGAAGCCAATGGCAGCCTCACAATCCAGCATACTAAGGATGCAAGCACATTTACTAGTTAGGTAACAAAATGCCGTACAATCAGGAAAGATGGCTCTTTGAGGGCCAGCACCACCCATCATTCGTTTGAAGGCGGTGAATTGAGCACTATTAAATTGATTAATAGTAACTTACTATTTCATATGCTTAGACATAGCAACACTACGAAACATTTTTATTAAAATACAGGTTTAAGGCACTGAAACCAACTGCGTTATACAACAAAAAGACTCTTGGGGTAGGAGAACATAGCAAGAAGACCAGACAGTTTTAAATAAAACAAAATCACTTATGATAGAGATAATGCAGCTCAAGTGATCACAAATGCACGTTATCTTACACATGTATTTTAAACCAATAGATGCCAGGTGAGCAGATTTCTGCTGTGGAGGGAGATCACAGATCACAAAGTATCCTCAGCCAAACAATTAGAAAGTTTCCATTCGCCGCAAATTAGTTTTACCCCATGTGTGGATCCAAGATATCTGTCAAGAGTATAACAAAATAAGATCTCTGCATCAAAGATCATCCCCAGATTCTGCAATGGAAAAAAGGGTGGGTTATGGCCCTTTGCAGACAATATGTAGAATGGAACAGCCAATGGAAAGAATAGAACAAGAAAGAGAACCTCAGTTCTACCAGCCTTAAGGCACAGTTAGCTGTCCTGCAAGCACCCTCATCCTTAAGGGACAGCTAGCTGCCTTCCAAACACCCTAAGGCACAGCTAGATGACCTCTAGGCAGCCTTAAGGCACAGCTAGCTGTCCTCCATGCAGCCCCAAGGTACAGCCAGCTAACCGCCATTTATCCTTAAACTACAGTTAGGTGACCTCCATGCAACCTTAAGGCATAGATCCCATTCTCCAGGTAGTCATAAAGGACAGGTACCTGTCTTTCAGACAGAGCTGGGTGGTACCTGTGCCGTGCTCATGGACAGTGCCATGAACAAAATTTGACCCAAGATCAAGAGTTTGAAATTGTTTCCATGTACATAACTCTGCAGACCACTTCCTTACAGTAACTGGGCCAATCGATACTTACATACATGTAATAAATTGGTGTGAGAATGGTCCTCTGTGGAAACCCATAGCCCAGGGTGGTTTTCTGCAAAGGATAGATACCGAGTTTACTCATTCAAAGTCTCTGAGATAAAAAAAGGACTTACATAGCCAAGGTTTGCTTCTGTGATACCAATCAGGCTTTACAGATTCACATTCAGAAAATAGTTTATTTAGACCGTAGGTCTCTAAAACATAGTACATAAACACTTTACAAGCAATACATAGATAAAACACACAACTCAACTATTCAATGTGGTTAAAAAGCATTACATACATGAAGCATTTGTTGAGTAAGTAACTATATTACAATAAAATGTTGATGATTTTATACGCTTTAAAAGTCGTACCACTGCACATGCCACATCTAAAAAACACGTATTTGATAACATAGGTTAGCTGCCTCCCATGCTCAATTTCCATGTTTAATTAAATCTGCTCTTAAAAATTCAATGTTAAGTCCCATAAAAATGAACTATGCAATAGAACATGTTCTGAAACATATTTGCTGTTTCTAGAATTGCAAATAAACTGGAAACCCTCCATTCCAGAATATTAGTATTTTATTCCTCAACTCTTAGTTAGGTAAATGGGAGGTTTCAGCGATATACTCCATCCATTTCCAATGAAACACTAGAATTGATGACTTCTTTCAATCAATATAGGTCAAGTCTCGTTTAGATTCATCAATAGCTAAAGCTCAAAGATCCTTTTAAGACAAAGATAAAGGGGCACATGCATCAAAGTTTCATTTTGCTATTATTACCAAATAGCGATTTTTTAGAAATTGCTATTTGGTAATCACAAAATGCAATGCAATAAAACAGAGAGCAAATAGCGATTCTCTAATTGCGATTCCTTAAAGAATCGCAAATGCAATTAGGGAATCGCTATTTGCTATTGCGACTCCATTCTTTCCTATGGGCCTCAAGGCGGGAATGGTCTTCCATTGCCTAAATTGCAATGACCTAATTGGTAATCGCAATTTAGGGGATGCAAAGGCAAGGGAGCCCGGGGGCCTAAGGCCCCCCTGAGGCGCCCCTAACAAAAAACAGGTGCACATGTAAGGCACACACCTGCCCTTTGAAAAATGCAGTTTCTTTTTTTCTTTTTTTTCCTCATATGTGAGAAAGACAGGAGTCGTAGGGCCTGATTCACAGAACTAACTTACGTCAAAAACGTAAAGTTAGTACTTTTTGGTATTCACAGAATACACTTACTCATTTTGGTATTCACAGAATGAACTTACTCATTTCGGTATTCACAGAAGTTAGTAGTCCTAACTTTAGGACTCCTAAATGCCTTCTGTGAATACCGAAAGTCTTAAAGTTAGGATTTTTCTCAGTTTAGGAGTAGTAAAGTTAGGACTCCTAACTTTAGGACTCCTAAATGCCTTCTGTGAATACCAAAAGTCTTAAAGTTAGGATTTTTCTCAGTTTAGGAGTAGTAAAGTTAGGACTTTACTACTCCTAAACTGAGAAAAATCCTAACTTTAAGACTTTCAGTATTCACAGAAGGCATTTAGGAGTACTAAAGTTAGGACTACTAACTTCTGTGAATACCGAAATGAGTAAGTTCATTCTGTGAATACCAAAATGAGTAAGTGTATTCTGTGAATACCAAAAAGTACTAACTTTACGTTTTTGACGTAAATTAGTTCTGTGAATCAGGCCCGTAATCTGGAAATGGTCGGGGATCTGCGTGCAACATAACCTCCATGATCTTAGTCTCCATGCAGTTTTGTGCATTTTTCAAAGTATGCACATATTAGCATCAACTTGAAGTTGATGCTAATTAGCATTTCCTAAATGCACAGTTTGCATTTAGGAAAGGCTTCTTGCATATGCACTAGGGAATCGCAAATTGCGATTCCCTATTTGCATTCTCAATTTAGCTAATCGCAAGAAATTGCGATTACCTAAATTGTGAATCTCAAAAACTTTCATGCATTGCAAAAGGCCATTTTGCGATCGCCCGATTTTTGCGAATTGCACTGTTTGCGATTGCAAAATACCTTGATACATGTGCCCCAAAGTGTGTTGCTAAATTCTAGGCATGGGCTTAATTTCTACAATTTTGGGTAATTTGTATTATGCTAGTTACGTGGCATTTCCAATATTACGGCGTTACACTGCTTCACATAATTACATGCCAGTGGAAGTAAAAAATTACTGCAAATGGTGCAATTTTCAGAACATGAAAGGTGCTTGTTTGCAGTGCTCTTGTTTAAATGCATTCTGATGGCAAAAATTGAAGTGCGAATGCATTTCACAATAAAATATAGCCCATAGCGATGGATTTGCATTTCATTTATATAATTGTCATTTTTCTGTAATTTTTACATATTTACGCAAAAGCAAAATAGGTGAATTTTGCACAGCCCTGCTAAATATTGAGTGGTCTCCACATAACCTCTTACTCCCATAATCTGTTTTCTTCTACCCTGATCCTATTTTGGCTCGCAATTTAAATCCTCATTATTGCATTAGTAGCATTTTTTTTATTCGGCCAAAAACAAGTAGCTCTTTCCTATATCTCAATGGTAGAAGCATCGCTCTGTGTTACCAGGAAGTTAATTTAAATTCCATCATTACAGCTTGTCCAATAGAGAATTTAGGAAGAGACACCATAGATTGACCTTGACCCTGCTAGGTAGGTAGCTCCCCCTCCGCACAGCACTGCCTGTGTGTCCCTGCCCCAGCTGCCGCTGCTGAGGAAGATCGAGGCCCTCCTCCACCCGCAGGCTACCACCTGCGCCTCATCCCTGGTGGCCAGTGGTAGGCCGTAGATTTGTACCTCTTCTGTTCTTTTGTAGTGCCTTTTGTCACTTTGGTGTCTGTGACTGCTGTTGTCTGTTTTTTCCCCCTGTGCCTATATTTGTTCTGTGCCCGGTTTTTCCTTTTGTTTCCCTCGCTGTCCCCGTGATTCTGTGCCCGATTTTCCTTCTGTCTCCCCTGCTGCCCCTTGATTCTGTGCCCGTTTTTGCCCTCTGTTCCTTGTTGCAACTGTAATCCCCGTGCCCTTTTGCCTTCTGTTCCCTTCGTCGCACCGCTCCTGTTCCCGCCGCTGCGTCCCCTGCGGCCCCGCCCCCCTGACTGACCATTCGCTGCCCCTGCCTACCGCCTCCCAGCTGCTCCTCCCTCCCACCTCCCCATATATGGCGGCCGCTGTGCGGCCGCGCGCAGCGGGTGCGCCGCTGGCGCACCGAAGGCGTGCCTAAGGCAAGCCCGTCTGCGCCTGTCCGCGCCTGGACCGCGCCCAGTGCCAGAACCCCTGGTCCTCGCGCCCCCCGCGCCAGCCACGACGACCGCCGCCAATACGATGCCACCACACTCCACGCTCTCAACCCCGGACGGACACGCACCTGCTTCAAGGCCGCCCCGAAACGCACTCATGGTCCCTTCACCTGCCGGAACTGCAGCTACACCAGCCTCAGAGCCGCCGAAGCGCCCGCCAAGAAGGACCTCAACCACCTCCGATGCATCCTACTGAACACCCGCTCCGCACACAAACACGCCGTCGAGCTCTGGGACCTGCTCGACACATCATCACCGGACGTCGCCTTCCTGACAGAGACCTGGATGAACGACTCCTCCGCACCCGACATCGCCATAGCCATCCCAGACGGCTATAAGATCACCCGCAGAGACCGCACCAACGGAGTAGGAGGAGGAATCGCCATCGTCCACAAGAACACCATCAGGGTCTCGACCAGCACCGACGACATTCTCTGCACCGCCGAACACATGCACTTCCAGATCCACACAGACCCCAACACCACCCTTAGAGGCACCCTCGTCTACAGACCCCCTGGACCCCGACCCCAGTTCAGCGACTCCATCGCCGACTTCATCAGCACGCACGCCCTGACCTCCACCGACTACATCCTCCTCGGAGACCTGAACTTTCACCTGGAGAACAACAACGACAGCAACTCCACCACCCTGATCGACAACCTCGCCAACCTCGGACTGAGACAGCTCGTCACAACGCCGACCCATTCCGCCGGCCACACGCTCGACCCCGTCTGCTCCTCAAGCTCCCACATCTCCTTCAGCCACACCACCGAACTCCTCTGGACCGACCACCGCTGCATCCACTTCACCTTCCAGAAACCCACCACACACCACCGCACCCAACAGATCCCACGCCGCTGCTGGAGCAAAGTCACCGAAGACCAACTACAGGCAAACCTCGCTCTCAGCCCACCCACCGACCCCTCCAACACCGACGACGCTGCCCGCAACCTCAGACGATGGATAGACGACTGCGCCAACACCCTCGCCCCGCTGAAAAAACCCACCTACAAAGACACCAGCAAAAGAGCCAGCTGGTTCACCCCGGAACTCCTAGCATCCAAGCGTACCTGCCGGAAACTAGAGAAGAAATGGCACAGTGAAAAGACACCGGACTGCCACGCAGCCCACAAAGACGCCATCCGCAACCACCATCACCTCATCAGGTCCGCCAAGAGGATCTCCTTCAAAGACCGCCTCGACAACAACGCACACAACAGCAAGGAGCTCTTCAACATCGTGAAGGAACTCTCCAACCCCAGCTCCAACACCAACGACATCCATCCGTCGCAAGCCCTGTGTGATTCCCTCGCCACCTTCTTCCACCGCAAGATCGCCGACATCCACGACAGCGTCAACAGCCAGACAGCCCCAACAGACACCGACACACCAGACCCGCCGCACACCATCGACCACGACCCCTTGCCAGCCTGGGCCAACGTGAACATCGATGACACCATCAAGACCATGAGCACAATCCACTCCGGCTCCCCGTCAGACCCTTTCCCGCACCACATCTTCAACAAAGCCAGCAGCTCCATCGCACCCCACCTGCGCAATGTCATCAATCTCTCCTTCGAAACCGCGACCTTCCCAGAGAGCTGGAAACACGCCGAGATCAACGCCCTACTCAAAAACCCAAGGCGGACCCGAGAGACCTCAAGAACTTCCGGCCCATCTCCCTGCTTCCGTTCCCAGCCAAGGTCATCGAGAAGATCGTCAACAGACAGCTAACCCGATACCTCGAAGAAAACAGCATCCTGGACCCATCCCAGTCAGGGTTCCGCAGCAACCACAGCACCGAGACTGCCCTCATCGCCGCCACCGACGACATCAGGACCCTGCTGGACAACGGTGAGACCGCAGCCCTCATCCTGCTGGACCTCTCCGCCGCCTTTGACACTGTCTGCCACCGCACTCTACCGCATGCCTCCACGACGCAGGGATCCGAGACAAGGCCCTGGAATGGACCACCTCCTTCCTCTCCGGCAGAACCCAGAGAGTCCGCCTCCCCCCATTCCGATCCGAAGCCTCCGAGATCATCTGCGGCGTACCCCAGGGATCATCCCTCAGCCCGACACTGTTCAACATCTACATGGCCCCGCTCGCACGCATCGCCAGACAGCACGACCTCAACATAATCTTCTACGCCGACGACACTCAACTGATCCTCTCCCTCACCAAGGACCCCCTCACTGCCAAATTCAACCTCCACGAAGGAATGAAGGCCGTCGCCGATTGGATGAAGAGCAGCCGACTAAAGCTGAACACGGACAAGACGGAGGTCCTCATCCTCGGCTCCAACCCTTCAGCCTGGGACGACTCCTGGTGGCCAACGACACTGGGGGCAGCCCCGACACCCACCGACCACGCACGCAACCTGGGAGTCATCCTCGACTCAACGCTCTCCATGGCCAAGCAAGTCAACGCAGTCTCCTCCTCCTGCTTCAACACCCTCCGCATGCTCCGCAAGATCTACAGGTGGATCCCGACAGATACAAGAAGAACAGTCACCCAGGCCCTCGTCAGTAGCAGACTCGACTATGGAAACGCCCTCTACGCGGGAGCCCCGGCCAAGCTCATCAAGCAACTGCAACGCATTCAAAACGCCTCTGCACGCCGGATCCTCGACGTACCACGCCACAGCCACATCACCCCCCACCTGAGAAACCTGCACTGGCTCCCCGTCGACAGGAGAATCTCCTTCAAACTCCTCATCCACGCACACAAGGCACTCCACAAGACCGGCCCAGCCTACCTCAACAGACGACTCTTCTTCTATGTCACCAACCGCCAGCTCCGCTCCGCCGACCTCTCCCTCGCCACCGTCCCTCGCATTCGAAGAACAACCACCGGCAGCAGATCCTTCTTCCACCTCGCCGCCAAGACCAGGAACACCCTTCCACTCAGCCTACGACAGACCCAAGACCTGCTGACCTTCAGGAGGCTACTCAAGACCTGGCTGTTCAACCAGTAGCGGCACCCCCCCTTTTCTTCCCCAGCGCCTTGAGACCCTCGCGGGTAAGTAGTGCGCTCTACAAATTCTGTGATTGATAGATTTAAGGTAGCATTCCTCTATTTGTTTCCAAGGATTTTTGCCATTTAGACAGGAGACTTCTGATTATATAAAATCTGAGATTGAACCTTCGCTTCATATACCTTTAAAAGATGTGCTAAAGAAAGTCCAGCGACATTTCCATTAAACATCTTAAGTGTGGCTACTATGAAAACAGAACAGGGCCTAGCCTTTTCAACCTGAGTATTCCAGTTGAAAGTTTTCTGAAATCTCATACCCAATTATTTGTATGTGGCCACTTCATGGACTTTTAATTTATGGATGTACCACTAAAATGGCTTATCTTTAGACCCAAAGGCTAAGATTTTAGTTTTATTTTCATATTTATTATTTATTGGTTGGACTCACAGTAGTTATTAAACACATCTAGGGGCATATTTGCAAGCCCCTATCGCCACCACAAGAGACACCTTCCTGCACATAAACAACCTTCCCTCAAAGCAGGCACCCTTACACTATGGTGCAAGGGTGTCTGCGTTTGCGCTGGGCGTCTAAATTAGTGCCGCTGCTGGGGAAAACACAGGGCTGCACCGTGTCTTTGTAAATACGGTGCAGCCCTGCGTTTCAGAAGTGGCGGAGTGCAGCGTTAAGCCAATGAGGCTAGCGCCGCGCTCCACCACTTCCTC
Organism: Calotriton arnoldi; assembly: GCA_963921515.1. Lineage (NCBI taxonomy): Eukaryota > Metazoa > Chordata > Amphibia > Caudata > Salamandridae > Calotriton > Calotriton arnoldi. The sequence continues at coordinate 23,525 of CAWUFW010012140.1, forward strand.
GTAATATGCCCCCCAAGCATATTCCTCTGCAAGCTGGTTTGTGTATGGTCCATTATCTCCAAATCAACTGCATAGAGCACACTGCACTTATTTCCAAAGAGACCAATACAGTCTTCAAGAGAGTCTGAGGTAAATCCGCTATGAAGAAGGCGAGTAGGGTAGGGGCTGGTTCACAGCATTATCTTGGCCCATTATTCAATGGACTATTTTCTGACAGGAGCCTCCCTCTATATATATTTCTACCCTTTCCCAATTAGACCAATATATTTTTATTGGAAGGCACAAAACACCTTCAAGGTGGGACAAGGACACTAAAGAGCAGCTCTTTATGCAGGTTATGGTGGTTCATGCAGGGCTATGTTTCATTAAAATGGAAAAGAGTCTGTGCTCAAAAAGTTTGTTTACCAGTAGGTGGAGCTGTCATTGTGACGCAGGCACCATTAGTGATTTCTTTGCCAGATAATTGTAGATCACAGGTACACAAGCCATACCATAGTGTGTGGAAGGGCCTTCGCAAGGGCCTGTTCCAGCCAAACTAGATTCTGCATACTGGTACCCTTGGTTCACGTCCTCTGTTCCCCACTGAGGCTGGCCCCTTAGTGTGGATGCTTGATCTGCCCCACCTTCTGCAGTTATAAAGGCAGGTTCCTAAGGATTGGCTCTTCGAATCCGTACTCCTTATGTTCACCCCAGAGGGGGGAGGGTTGCATGTCAATATATTGAGTTCCCCTACATTGTAGAAAACCATATTGTCACTTTAACATTGTGAGACATTACATCTTTTTGGAGGGGTAGACCAACACCAACCCCCCTTTAAAAAAAACAATTGAATTTACTGGAGATGGTCTTCTCTTATTTCATCATTATTTACTCCTTATGTATTTTACTTGCTTTTAACCATATAACGTCCGATGATGTAGTGTCCCATGAATCATGATGTAGTAATATTGATGTAGTAGTGGAGTACTATTTGCCTCACATTCTATGCTTAATTTGCAACACATGACTGCACATGCCTCACACTCGGCCCCTCCCCCCACCCATGCTTAGGAGACTCTCCAGTCCTGCTCCCCACACACAGAGCCATCCTCTTGGTGGAAATATCTAATGTATTAAATGTTTGTTTGAGCTGTGAAGAGGGTGATTGAGACAGAACATTCCTAACACTACTTATCTTTTTTCTTTCAGTCGACTGTGTCCCTGAAGAGTTTTAGGTAAGTTCATGTCGTATGGCAGATGGCACTAGACTCAACTGCCCCCACGAAGCACAAGTGGATGTGAAACAGCGTGAAAGCTCAGACATATGCTCAGCTTCTTAACAAACTATGAGTGATGCATGTAACTGACATTAAAAACTACAGTAGGCATTGAAAAGAAAGAACTGGCATCTTAAAGCAGAACTGACAGGACTAGGCATATCTGGTATTGGTAGACGCAGCTGGCACAAGCAATGCCCGCTCTGGTTACCAGTAACAGCTGGGTAAGCAAACTTATAGATATGAACTACAAGCAAGAATACAGAGATCCAACATGGGTGGGCACAGCTTCTATGATCAGGTAGAAATTGCACAGGTGGGCAGAACTGTCACTCATAGAACTAGCATACATGTGCAGACCTCGAATCAGTAAAAAGCCTGGCATGAGTAGGAAGAGTTGGCAGGGGCATTCCCGTAGGTAGGCAGAATTGGCAAGAATGACACGCATATCTGTGGCATGAGTGAAAGACTTTTCATATGTTGGACTTGGTGCCAACATGACATTGGGCCATGCAGGTTTTCCTCTGAATTAAGGCAGACGTTTTTGTCATGGATTGTACCTACAAAAAATCAAAATGGGGGGAGAATGGACCACTTGTCAGGACCGGGTTGTGCTTAAGAGCGCCATGTGGCTCCTAATTTAGTGGTTAACTTACCACTCTTGTTTTATGAAGTCAGATCTGTGGAATCTGTAACTCTTTGTGGCCGTTTTCGGCTTCCTCGGGGTACCGAAGAGCAATGTGGAAACCTAATTCGGTTCCTACAAATCACTGACTTGTTCTAGCTCTGTGCGCGGTGCCCCGGGTGGCTCTTAAGCACAACCCGGTCCTGACGAAAGCCTCTAGAATACACCAGGAGGCTGAAACATGTTGACCAATAATAGTGCGGTAGATTAGTAACTGGGTCTACATACGCACCACTTCACTTTTTAATTTCTCACATTACGATTTCTCTAATAAATATTCGTGACAAAGTGATGTAGGGAATTTTAACCTCACCACACTTGAGCACACACACGCCCTCTTTTTTCATTTCTGGACGCTACTGACAAACCAGTTGGTCTTCCTCCAGGTGGAGGTCAGCATATATACTATCTAAGACCCTATGATGATGCTGTAACAGTACACTCAGGCGGAGAATCAAGATATACCTCCAATTGCCTGTGTACGTATATGAGGGTTTTTTATGACGGTTCCAATATGACCTAGACCCTGGTTATTCAGGACAAGTGGTCCATTTTGATTTTTTGTACTAACCATTGGAAGCCGAATGGATCCCAGCTTCATTTTCCCTCCTCATTGATTATAACATGGATTGTACCTAGACATGAGCACAAGCATGCATGGCACCCTGCAAAACAGCAACACAAGGGAAGTGCTGCTTTGTGTCAAAAGGGCATGCAGGAATGGATCAATGTAAGTTGAATAGTGCACGCTCAGAGCTGCAGCCCCACAGCACCTCTCATGCACCTCAGTCCTAACCTGCAGCTCCCCCATCCCCTCCATTGCTATTATGAGATCCGGATGCACCAGCCCAAGAGGGACTTCCTTGTGACTGCTTCGAGCTGGGTCCGTTTGCCTGTGGAATGGATTTTAGAGTAGACTCCTGATGAACTGTTGTGGAGAATAGTTCAATTCGCTTCTCAGAACTGGATGTTGGTGTCTGTGGACTCTTTTAGTCTGTTTAAACAGTAGAAGGCCCTTTTCCACTTTTGTCATTTGTAAGCTAATGCCAAACAAGCAGTGGTAAAGTCAATTGTTCCGGCTTGGATTTTGAGTCCAGATCGAAACATTAAAACAGACTTCTACAGTGGAAAACAACACAAACAAATATTGCATTCCGTGTAGAATGCATACACGAGAGAATGAATTTAATGTGTGACAATTCAGTATATTTTTTAAATGGAAAATAGTGCAATGATACACCAAACAGCCACTAGCATGAACATGAGACAGAAATACTCCTCTTGGGGCAGTCTAAGCCCGCTCTAGATATATGTTAAAGAACTGGGAACAATAGGTCAGCAGACAGCAGCACTGTCAAGTGAGATCTAACAACCAGCATGCTGCAATTAGATTCACTAGAAACCATTTCTAACCAGTCCACTGGAATTTCTCTAGCAGAGTGACAGGGACATAGTGAGAAGAGGGACTCAGCTCTCCCGATCCTGCTAATATCAATGTATTTCTCTTGCAGGGGATGTACAAGAGCCAAAATCTCCTTTGCAGGCTGAAAGGGTGGTCTGGTGGCCACAAAAGCCCCTTTCGAAAAAAACCTGGCTTCCTTTACCTGTTGTGATAACTTCCACTATACATGCTTTATTTTAGTGTATCTCTGACTTCCTGAGGTGATATATCTACTGCGTATTCACATTAAATGCATTAAAATCAAATCTGCTTGTCTGTGTATGATTAAACAAATTAGTGGTGCTCCAAAGTTGCAGCTATAAATTAAGGCACAACACAAAACATCTTAGATAGATACAGTGTACTGACTGGTGGACAGACATACAGAAACGTTGCTGAACATGTGAAATGTTCCATTTTTCTTCCTAGGTTTCACTCTCAACTCAGCCCTGCTAAGTTTCCCAGATCCATGTTTGACTACCTGCTTCAGGCCAGGTGGCTTCTTTGAATTCTGGGACTTGTAGTCTATTCCATTATAAAACAGGAGCACAAGCTCCAAAATGCAAAGAAAAAACATGGACGGGAGCAGCTCATCATGGAAAACTTGGCAGCTATGTCAACTGCAAAGTGCTATCAGTTCCTAGATGAAAGATGTATTGATGCTCACTTGTACAGCAAGATGGCTGCCATCACCTAAATGGCTGAACTGCTTGTTTTGTTGGGGACAATCAATTATATAAAATTAACCTTAACACTTTAAGCTATAATTCTTTACATTTGCAATTAACTTTGAAGAGTGGTTGCAGCGTACAGCTTTGGTGATCAAACAGCCAAAGAGGGCAAATTGTTTTTCTATCAGTTCTCTAATCAAACATATTGTCTGCTTCAGCAAAGCACATTGCTGACAGAGTCTTCTTCAGTGCAGGCACATAACTACTCACTGAATATCACTCTGACACTATCTTCAGGGAATACAGTCTGTGTTTGTCTGTCCTGTCCTCAGCTTCTACTTCTAATGCCATCAAAAACCCAAGACAAACAATGTCTCTGACTAAACTATGAGACTAGAACTGGACGCAACTGGTTCTCTGAAGATGTATTTTCTTGTAACGAAATGGATAACTCCAAGGGCTGAGCAAGACAAAATAAATCCTTCTTTTCTGTCTATGCCTCTATGGACTTAAATGGAAATTATGCCATGACAGATCAGAGGTTTGGTCCTACTGATAACAGAAATCAAACCCTTTTGACAAAAGCAAATTCTTTTTTTTTTTAAATGTCTTTATTGATTTTCAATACCAGCAACATTTCCTTAATGTCCGACCCTCTCTTCTCCCATGAAAGAACTTTCATCACTGGACACATACATGACATGGGATCACTGGTTTTACGTGGCACAACATTATAGTACCACAAGTACCATCAAACATGTATAAGTCACATCTGTATTCCCTTGCATCTCTCACTTGGTCCGCTCTCTATCATTTTGCAGAGCTTCCTCTTGGGCTGTATCTACATCTTCTTGTTGCATTTCCATTTCTAGCATATTCCATTCCATAGCCCCACCTCCGTTCCCGGTGTATGTTAACTTCTGCCTCACTTCACATTCTGCCTGCCCCCATCGGGTAAACTCCTTAGTCCACCGCCCTTTAGTTAGTAGCTGGCGGATAATCCATCTTCAGTGCAACACATCTGTTAGCCACTGTTAATCCCAGTCCACTGCTTTACTCATTACTCTTGTGTGTTTACTGTGGGGTACGCAGCCCAGCAAGCATAACTGTATCGTTGGCTGCAGCGGGATCCCAGTTAATGCATTCAGGGCGGTTATCACCTCTCCCCAAAAGTTCCGTAGCACCTGGCAGTCCCACCACGTGTACATTTTGTGCCCATTGCAATCCTACGTTTGGGTCAATAATCCAATTTGTTGGGCTCCATTCTGTGCAATAAATGTGGCATCAAGTACAGCCTGTGTATACATTTATAATAGATATGTTTCAATCTGGCATTGAGAGTGACTTTCCTGCAATTACTGAGGATACCTTCCCTTCTTTCGGTCCCCTAATCCTCCCCTATATCTCTTTCCCAGAGGGATTTTAGTAGAAGCATTCTTCTGCCAGTTTGTGGGATCAGTAGCCTATATAGTAGTGTAATTAGTTTGCTGACCCCATGCATGCCAAGCAACGTCTGATTTAGGAGATGTGTGTCGGGTTCTTTCCGTTCAGGCCTTCCGGGTTGCTGCTGTCAGTCCAGTATATGCTAGAAAATGTCTACTATCGATGCCCCATCAATCGCAGAAGGCTGCATAACTGAACAACTTGCCATCCTCATGTAAATCTCCCATGCAGTTATGCATTGCTTCCTCGTTCATGTTTCGCTGAAAGTTTGGGAGAGTGGTACATAATCTTGTGCATCAGGGTATAATTGTTGCAAATATATATACTCGACCCCTCCCTCCCTGGAGGCTTTGTCCCATATCTCTATGGTTGTTCAGATTTGAATTGGTAATCAAACTCGTTTCTTGCGAGAGATTAAGGGGAGTGCTAACAGTCCCACCAGTCATATCAGTTGCTTAATGATTTGATCTACTGGGTCCATTCCTTCTTCATCAAACCATGGGACTAAATATTGTAGCTGGATTGCTTCTTGGTAAATTCCAAAATTCGTGGCCTGCATGCCCCCCTTCCCACAGGACTTTTAATACAGCAAGGCTTATCTTCGATTTTCCTGTGCCCCATTATAATAGTCTCATCAGGTTGTCCAATCTACGTAAGCAATTGTCCAGTATATGCATGGGCATATGTTGGAGGATGTATAGGATAATAGGGAGTACAATCATCTTACTCAGAGCTATACACCCCATTAGTGACATCTGGAATCTCAACCATTTGCGTATTCTATGTTCCAGGTCAGTCAATAATGTACCCACATTTTATTCATAGACTTACGCTAGTTTAGTGCTCAGATAAATACACAAGTATTTGAGTGGGGTCAGCAAAAGTTGTATATTGAGAGGTTCCTCCCCATGTTTGTATTCTGCATTTATGGGGTATAGGACTGATTTATTTGCTTTCAGTCTGAAGCGAGAGTGACGCCCAATCTCCTGAATCATGCCATCTATTTTGCGCCACACCATAGTGCAATTCCTAATGGTCAGTAAGTTTGCATGGTGTGCAAAATAACAATGAATTGGGATGTGGCCCCCGATTAATTATCAATGGCTGATATTAATTTAAGCATTCCATCCATCACTTGTTGTATACTTTAATGCGTTGCCCTAAGTGAGCTGGGTATGCCCAGATGTGGGCCCCATGTACACTGTGTTAGTGAGACCAAGCTATACCCGGCTGATGAGCCCATAACTAGAGCGAAATTGGTCCTAGGTTGCTTGTGTTCTGAAACAGGGAGGTCCTGGCTTGACAGTTAGGGCTGATCTGTTCCTATTGGAGCATGGTCAAGACTGATTTAGATATAGCTGGGTCTAAACTGAGGTGGCATGGTGTGCAAAATAACAATGGATTGTAATGCGGGTCAAGTGATTACCAGTGGCTGAGATTAATTCAAGCATTCTACCCATCACTGTTTTGTATATTTACAGTAATTGCAGCACCATTAATTTACTCCATAATTGCCCTATGTCCCACTAGGATTGGCTGTTTCAATTCCAGTGTGGAGGGCGGCTCGGTATCTCTGGGTCGGAAAGTTTCATTTGGTGCCGCACTTTGTGCCATCTTTGCGAGTTCCTCCTCAATTATGTGTTGAGGTTTTGAGTGCGCCCCTAAACCACTCTTGGACTTCAATGGCATTTTGAGTAGTCTCCAGAACCCCTCAGGCCTCTGGGTATGCTTATGGTGCCATTGCTGATCTCTGCCCCTGAGTTAGGAATTGTAGATTATTTCAATATGTCTTTTATACAGTAGCGCATCACTGTGCAGGTAGCGTAAGCGGCTCCCCATCCGGCAGCACCAGGAAAGCAGCGGCCCACTCTGTGTGTCACCGCAGGTCTCCGCATCCACCCTCAGTGGGGCTCCTTCAAGATGCACTCGCTGGACAGCTCGTCAGTGTGGGGCTCACTGTCCATGATTCTCAGGAGGCCCTCGCAGTCCACTGACCCAATCCTGTTTCCTGTTTGACGTCAGACGTGGAGCCGAGCGGCCTCGCTGAGTCGCGCTGAGTCGCGCTGAGCAGAGCGTCCTGCCCTCCGCCTCCTGCCTTCACCTTCACCTCCGCCCTCGCCCCTGATCTCGGGCGCTTTCCCTGGGCCGACCGCTGTGCTGACCGCCATACCGTCGAATCGCCGTACGGCTCCAGATCCGGTTCCAGGCTCCCGACTCCAGGTTTAGCCTCGGAATGGCACGGCACTGCACAGCACGGCTCCCACAGACGGTGAGGCGGCGAGACGGCAAGTCGGCTTGGTGGTAAGGAAACAAGGAGGTGAGAGGGCGGCGAGCGCTGCCTCCTTTAGCAGGCTGCGGTGGAGTGCGAGCCCGGCGGACCAGGGGAAGCGGCCCAACTAAGTTGGGCGCGGCTTGCGCGGCCGTCTGAGAGCCCTGCTCGGCCACCTTCCCCCCCTTCCCCTAGTGACTGTACACCCCCCAGCGACAACCGGATCCTAGCCACTCCCCACCACCAGCCCTACCACCGGTGCCACTGGTGAAGCAGGGTGGCAGAAGGGTGGAAGGCAGACACAGCAGGAGCCGGATTGCTCCCAGGGAGCTCCACGGCAGGGGGGAAGGGAGGAGAGGGAGGAGTGGGAGGACGCTAGGGCGCCGGGGAAAAGCCTGGCGTCCCCTCTCCTCTGTCCCAGTCATAAGGCCTAGCTGCACCTCTAGAACCGGGCCCCCACAGTCAAGAGCCCCCAGGACGGCCGGGCCCCCGCAGCATCCAGCACTCCCACAGAGAGCAAGTCCTTAGCAAGCGGCAACCGGTTATCTCAGGAGAAGGCAGGGGTAATAGCTTCTCAAACGGAACGCAACGGAGAGAGAACGTAATAAGAACAATAACAGGACCGAAAACAGACGGGGGAAACAGCTACACTTTAGGTAGTCATCAGGTGTACTTACCTAAAAATCCTAAAACATTCAAGGTTCTCCCAATTTAAGGAGACATACAGAACGCAATCGAAATGAGATCAGGAAAAGAGAGACAGTCGGTTACATCTATACTCAGCAAGCGGAAAAGGAAGAGCAAAGGCCTCAGTGAGATCTCCAGTAATGAGAGGCAGTTAATGGAAGAAAGCATACGGCACCAGAGACTGGTGGTGATGGATGACTCCTAGACTCAGATCTCCGGAAGGGTCAGAGGTAGCCTCCAGCCAAAGATCTACACGAAGTTCTCATTCTTAAAAGATACAGGGGCGGTGCTAAACCTCAATAATGAAAGTCTGATTGACCTTCCTCCTCCCCTTTGCCCAGTGACACTACATCATTCAAATCACAACGCAGAGAACACAGAGAAGAGAGAACACGACAAGGGCGAGGGCGACTGTGAGAAAGGAGGAACGACTGCCCCATGCCTGGATGGCCTCCAAGAAGGGCCAACTCTAAAAAGAATGACGGTTGATGCACTTAACAAAGATCTCATAGCTCCTTCGATATCCCTCCCGAGGGGCGCACACCTTGGTTCAATCCAGGCATCATCAAGAGTCCCCGGCGTTCCGCCTGAGCCAAGAATAGGCCTACCGCTCGAACCTTCAGTTACAATATTGACAAGAAGAGAAGAAACAACTGTTAAGGATATGCAAAATCCCATTAAGGGGCATACAACTACCGCCACGGCCACCCTTTCCTCAACTACTAACACGGAGGCCATCAAGGCACCACTAGAAATTGCAGTTCAGTGCACCATGACAAGAGATGAACAAAAATCAATGATTAAAGAGCCTAATTTCTCGTCAGTGGCACAGGCAGCCTCAGAACAAAGTCCCCCCACTTTGGAGTCAGATTTGGTCGCCCTGTGGCTCTCAAGCAGTCCTGGTGGAGAGGAAGATGGACAGTCGCGGTCCGTGTAGGAGTGCCGGCCGGGCGGTGACGTGAGGCGGGGAGGGGCAGGGTGGGGGTAGCAAAGTACGGATTACGGACCAATACAGGTAAGTAAACATTTAAATCAATGAAACGAATTTCGTTGCGTGCACTGCATCGCATTTGGCGATGCAGCGCTCACAACGAAATTCGTTTTATTGATTTAAATGTTTACTTACCTGTATTGGTCCGTAATCCGTACTTTGCTACCCCCCACCCTGCCCCTCCCCCGCCCCACGTCACTGCCCGGCCGGCACTCCTACACGGACCGCGACTGAAGATGGACGAGGCGAAGCTAATAGAGGAACTCAGTGCTATAAGCCGGACGCCACAACATATTTTAAAATTGAACCCTCAGGCATTGAGCCTAACCGACTTCCTAACAGATCAACAGGAAAAACTCTGGCGCAAGATTGGGGAGAATCAGAGGCGCCAAGCTTAGATCCAGCCAACAGTGGGTTTGACACACGGTTCGAACAAGAGTGGTATGACCCACTAAATACTTCTTGCATAAGGCATCCCGAGGCGTCCAGCGGGCATCGAAGCCGTCCCAAGGAAACGGATTGGTCAGACACAGGAAGACTCTGGTCGTCACTACTGGACACTATGCAGCTATCCATCAAGGCAATGCAGTTTCACTCAGATAAAATGGACATTCAATTAACCATTCTTAACTCAGTCGCTACTCATGTCGCAAACATCGATCATAGACTCACGAACATGTCTAACCTGATCCACAGGGTTCAGGAAGAAACACAACTAACGCAAACACACTGCACCTGCTTCTCCATAGTGGAAAAATTGTCCACACTCTCGGCAGCAATGGGGGAATTGGTGAGTGACATTAGGAATTTAACGAACAAAGGCAGAACAAATCCTCAAGAGACCCATAAAAAAGACAACACAGAGATAACCACTAGTGGAGAAATGGCACGTGAGGACAGGGGCAGGGGCAGGGGCAACACCCCCTCAAAGGCCTCCCACAACGCCAACGCCACAGAGGATCAGCTAATCGAGATGTCTTGGGCGGAAATGGTCAGCAAAAACGACAAAGCAAAAGAAGTGAGTGGCGATTCAGAACATAGCGACCATACGCAACAGTCAGAAGGGGAACCATCGATAACACATGCCATCAAAACCAGAAGGCCTGGAAAATGGATAAGGCAAGGAGAATCGGACCCATAGTCACAAGAGAAGGAGGAAAGGGAGAAAGAGGAAGAAGATTATAACGGACTACTTTCCTCTAGATAGATCGGAGCACGGGACAAAAAGCCCAGTCGACATCGTTACTTCCGACCTCCCGCCGTCAAAGACAGATAACAAAGCGGGCCCTTCAACCAGATAATTCCCCAGGAGACACCCCAGGAGACGCCAGAATCAGAGGTGGAAAGCCCTGAAGAAGAACCGCCCAAGCAAGAGCGCACCACGGGAGGCAAAAGCACGACGACCGTTAGCAGCAGCAACCGGGTTCCCATAATCAACAACATACGGGCACATTCATCCGCCCAACCTAAAGCCTCAGCCGGTCTCAAGCAGGCTGCTGGGGGTGTAGCCAGCCTTTTTAATCTCCCCCCTCAAATAGGCCAGGGAAACCAGGCCAAGCATCCACCCATTAACACTTTAAATCAAAAAAGCAGCTCAATTGTATTCACTCCCGAATTCAAATCGAGAGGCCGTGGGGACATCCTCAATAGAGGGAATACCCTGCGTCTAATTCAATCAATCAGGAGCCTGCAAACATTAATTCATTGGATCTTGAAGGAATCGAATTCAAAATCAACAAAGAACTCTCAAGCAGAGAAGGCAACCTGGGCCTCAGAGGAAACAGCAAGGAGGATTCTGGCGGAGGAGGCCCAATTAAAAGCCTGAGGGATCAAAATTCTCTTACACCGACAACTGGGCTATCCAGAACCCTTGATATCCAACAGACCGGATCAATCAGGACACCCACAGGCCAGGAATGCCCAATCAGTCCTTAAAGGGGCGCGGCGCATGGATGTACCACCACCAGGAGGGAAACGTCAGGACCGAGTAACTCCACAAGACGACTGGACCTGGTTAGCCAGAACAATAAACATACAAGGAGAGAGTGCTTGACACAGCCCTACTCAAGACCCCATTGTCGGCCCGCAACTCCGAATTTGCTCCTGGAATGTAAACGGCTTAGGAAGTAAGGCATCGGACACAGAATTCCTTTCTTATATCCAAGGTTTCGACCTCATCCTAATGCAGGAGACTTGGTTGGAAGAACCTCACCATCTACTTGGCTACAAAACCCATCATTTACCAGCAACCACAGGAGCCAAATTTGGGCATCTAAAGGGCGGCCTATCTATCTACTCATCAATTAGCACCATAAGGGGGACAAGAGATGTGGACTCCATCCGAACCCCAACAAACAGGCTCAAAATTCTTGCAGTGGACCTAGGGGATGGCAATGCTAAACAACAAATTATGGTGCTAAAAGTATTCAGCCACGCGACAAAGCCAGAGGAGCAAAAATGGTGGGCACGGAAATAACCCGATTATTTTCGGAAGAACCAACAACTAACCTTCTGCTGGCTGGAGATTTTAACATGCATCTATTGGGGCCGCAACAAAGGGATAATGATCTGGAGGAACAATTCACGGCCTGGAAGATTCCCAGCCAGGAACAGGGTACAAAGATACATCTGTCAGCTCTTACCAGGAACTTCATACAGGACATGGAGCACCTAAGCCTGTTGGGACTAAATGGGCGCTTTCCGGGAGACCAACCTCCCGTGGCAACATATCATAAAGCGACGGCAAGCTCTACAATAGATTATACATTTATCTCTCTACAACTATTTAGCAGGATCTCAAGCTTTATGATTGGAATAAAAGAGCATAGCGACCATCTGCCCCTGGAGATTTCCATGTGCATAAAAGGGCGGCCCCTGGATCTCCCAGCGGAGGATCCAGCCTCTATTCATACTGTGAATTTAAGAAGGCTAACTTGCAAAACCAGCCAACCAGCCAAACAGCAAGCCGTAGCAAAGTCAATCTGGTACAATCAAGCAGAGGCATATAGCAACGTGAGAATCCGCTGGGAAACTCTGATCAAAAAATTAGGGGATCAGCTCGCCATAAGAACAGGCAGCCCCTTATCCCGCAGGGGGTAAGCCCAAAACCCAGCTCGCAAGCTCACGGTCAGGAACTCAGCTAAACCATCTCTCTATTTCCAAAATACCAAACTTGAGGGCCCTCAATAAAGATATAAATAAAACTTTACGAAGACTCAGACAAAGGGGCAATGAAACTACATTACAGAAAGCCCTCGCGCAGTTAAAAGCAACAAAGGAAAAAGTCACCTGGCAAGCAAAAAGGGAAGCGGAAGACACCTTGTGGGCCAAGCTCTTGTACGACGCGATTTTGGCGAACAATAAACAACTTAGGCAGACCACCTCTTGGAACATTTTAACTCAAAGGAGGAAAGTTCCTCTGCAGCAAAATTGGGGTCGGGTCTGCCCGACGAGCGAAGTCCTTATGGAATCACCAGCAGAACACAAATAAGTGTCTCTCAATTTACTACTTTGCAGATCAAAAACCGAATAGCTAAAGGCAAAGCGGAGGCGCACCGGACCCCAACGGGATCCCCCAATTTTATTCAAAACTGACCCAGACTATTGGGCGACCGTGCTACTATTAGTGTTCAAACACATAGGAGGCGGGGGCATCATACCAGACTCCTGGAAAGGCTCCATAATATCCCCAATTTATAAGAAGGGAGATAAGAACAAAGCAACCAGCTACCGACTCATAACCTTAATTGGCATTGAGGCAAAATACTATGCCGGACTCCTTCTGGACGACCTGACAGCATGGGCAAATGAAAAATCGCTCATTCCCATCAACCAGACAGGCTTCTGTAAAGGCACAGGGACCATCACAAATTTACTCGCCCTTACGCTATTGATGGACGGAGTTAAATCAGCAAAACTCCCCCTTTTTCTCTGTTTCATTGATTACTCCACAGCTTTTGACAGCATTGACAGGAACAAACTATGGGCCAAATTAGAGAAGATGCAAATTCCAGCTGCACTATTAAAGCAGATAATTCTCCTACATACCAACACGTGGGTTCAAGTAAAGCTAGGAACCGGCGAAATACCAACAACGAGGGGACTGAAACAAGGGTGCGTGCTGGCTCCCACACTTTTTAACTTGTTTATGGCAGACCTTACTTCGGAATTAAACATCAGCACCTCACATGCACCCAGGCTAGGGGGGCTGTCACTTTCTAATTTGCTGTACGCCGACGATGTCGTGCTGAATAGCCGAACTCCAATTGGGCTTCAGCACCTGCTAAACACAACCATCAGTCACGCAGCATCTAACGGTCTAACGATCAACTTAGAGAAGTCGAAGGTCATGCGTTTTAACCCGAAAAAGAACACAGCTGGGTTTCACTGGCATCTGGCAGGTGCACCCATGGAAGTTGTGGCAGAATACAAGTATCTAGGGGTGACAATTGATGACAAGGGTACTTTTAAATCACAAAAAGAAGCCATAAAACGGAGAGGCAACTCAATAGCGGTAGCTTTAAAATCTCTTAAACTTAAAACCGCCGGTCCAAGCTTCAGCCCACTACTACAGGTTTTACAAGCAAATCTAATCCCAGCTATCACCTATGGAAGCGAGTGCCTCAGGGGAAGAGACGGGGAAATTCTGGATCGTACCCTGTCAAGATCGGCAAGAATAATTTTCAGCCTCCCAAATTACATCTCTCCCGCACAAATTAGGCTGGAGTTTGGTCTTTAGTCCCAAAAGATATCTTGAAACGGCGCCTACGTGAAATGTTGCACAGTATCAGAAGGTCCGAACAAAGTTCTCTGAATTTCCATCTATGGAAAGAGATAAATACAAGCAAGGTCTGCAAAGAAAAGGACTATCTGACAGCATCTATAAACTGCCTAGGCCTGAAGGAGCTCTGGGCAACTTCAGGATCGCAAAACAACTTTAAGCGACTGGTAAATAAAACAGTGAAAAGGCTGTCAGTAGTAGAGGACAAAGAAGCGCTCAGGGAAAGGGCCCATGGATGGTGCGTGCTGCAGAGCTACACAAGACCCTTCCCGCAAAACTATCTAGGTGCTGGCTTCAACAGGAAAACAAAAGAGAAATATCTACGGTCCTGAATGGGTATCCTCCCTGTCCTGCCGCACCTCCCGCCATGGAAGCGATTATCGGAAACAACAAAGTGCCGTCTTTGCGGGAAAGCAGAAGAGAGCATCATGCATTTATTATGCACTTGCCGAGAATTGGATCCTCAACGACGACTGCTTTTGAAAACTATCTTCAATACCAGACGGATAAGATCCTGCAGACAAGCAGTGAAGGCATGCCTTGGAGGAGCAGATCTACAGCTGGCGTGCCGGTTTGTACAATTCATGTGGATCGCAGAGGAAAAAATTAAGAGTTCCGGTGCACAATTAGCAGTTTTTGTGAACGCGGGCACGCCACTTCCCGGAACTGGCACTCTTCATTAGGAAATGCACAATGCAAAAGTCTTCCTTTTAATATATGAAAAAACAATCTTTATTAAGTACTGGGCACCAGGCACTTTATGGTTCTGCAGCATCTTCGTCATCAAATCCAACGACGAGGCTGCTACATGATGTCAAAATCTTTTTATAAAAAAAAGAGCTTGTTATTTTAAAATATTTCCAACCCAAAGGCACCTTTTTACCCACAAATTCCTCAGGGATTTTTACGAGACTGTCAAGAGGGGAAATCAAGGATTGCTCAATGAATATCGGATGAACTGATACTCCATAGGACTACAGCATAAAACAGCAGAACGGAACACGCTGTGTAGATAACATAAACTGTACTATAGCTTCTTTTATTGTTGGACACTATACATGATGGAACTGTGGTTTTACTTTGATGAATTTCGCCGTCGAGCGATTTCGTAAAGGTTTTAATTAACTTATACAATAAATTACTTACTTACTCGCAGTCCACTCCTTAACCGCTGCGTCCAAGAGCAGTCCGCATCTTCTGCAGTCATGGTGCAGCCAGGCCTCCTCTCCTTCAAGTGCCAGCTACTCCCTGTACCTTATGTCCTCTGATTGCCTGGGTCCCCAGGTCAGATCTTGTCATGGCACCTCATTGCTGCCAGGAATGGCGGGTCGGCATCAGTTCCACTACAGACACCTCCCTGCTCCACCATGTCGCCGGTGGGGCGAGATAATGAGACAGGGGGGGGGGGTCTAAATAACTGTGTGATCATAGCGACGGGAGGATGTGTCCGCTTAGGTGAGCATCTTGACTCCTCAGACAATATAATACCCAGTACACCAGTTGACTTAATGTATGCATGTAGTATGTTTTTACACATAAATAAGAAGAAACATATTAGGTTAATGGGATCACATTTATCTGATAAACATTATCCTCAGATGTACAGTGATTTCAGGTTATGCATCCAATTGCACCCAAAATCACTGTATGGTTGAATCCACACCACAAATGGGCAGTACCCTTATTTCAGTAAACCTGAATGTTTTCCAACGAGGTCACTCTCTCATCCCTGAAATTCATCACATTCTCTTTTGTGATGTCACAAAAAAGAGGTGGTTGATTGAAAGTCTTTGGTCTAGTTATGCTTTTATAGTATATGTAGTAGGTTGTTATGTTGACCGATCATACTTCCCCATTATCAGGGGTAAGCATTTGTAACCCAAGTCTGACTACTGTTTGTGCACCATCGGTAATGGGATCGCTCAGAACGCTAGACAATTTATGACTGAGGGGGTGGTTGGCTTCATTGCTCTACTGAATGATCTATACGGAGAAGGGGAATTGTCATCTGGTGCAGGTAAAATTGTCAATGTTTCATTAGATAAACCTGGTGGCTCCAGGTCAACCACAAAGCACATGTTATGGTGTCAGACTCCACCATGTCAAGAGTGGCGAGAGGTTAGTAATAAGAGATGTGTGGGGGGACTTTTATTTCATAGAATAAAGCAACAAAGATATGCTTTTATTGTGAAATGGTTTATTTGGAGGAACTGCTTCTGCCAAGAAGACAATTGCTGTCAAGACCTTGACAATTGTCTGTAAATCTGTTTTGGTAAATTCTCTGATTTTCCAAGCCACCCAATTTAGATGGTATGTTCAAGCATTTCCAACTACGAATTAGAAAGCTTTCTTTGGTAACAGTCTGATCCTGAGTGGAAAAGCTTTCTGGATACGTGGTTAGTATCATCGAAAATAGGGGCCTATTACGATGGTGGTCGGATGACCGCCGCCCGGCCGGCGGTGGCAACCGCCAGACCTGCGGCGGACATCCGCCCGCGATCGCAAGCCAGAAAACCACCGGTCAGATTAGGATAGCGGTGGTGACCGCGGCGGTGGGAAATTCCGACTGCCGCTTTTCCGCCGGTTGCCATCCGCACTCCTGCCTTGTGGACGGAGAAGGACCGGGATAATGGTGGCGGTGCCGATCTGGCTCCGCCGGCACGATTATGATGCCGGCGGTAGCCAGCCTTTCATCAGCGGTCAAACCGCCATGGAAAGGCAGGCGGAGAATGTCTTCCGGTGGCCCGTTGCGGGCCCCCAATGTTTTGGGGTGGGGGGTGCACTGGGGGGGGAACCCATGGTCCCCCCCTACATTTCCCTGTACCAGGTGGCAGGCACTGTGCAGTGCCTGGCACGCAGTGCAGGGAAATGCAGGACATGCTCCTTTTGACATCGCGGCGGTGCTGCGTGCATCAGCAACCGCCGCAATGTTAAAGCCCGCGATCCGACCGCAGCGGTCGGATTTCGAGCAAGGAACATCGTAATGCGACCGGCGGTTATGTCGCAGGCCTTGCGGGCGGTCTTTTCCCGTTACCATGGTGGTCGGGGAGATTTTCCGACTGCCATCGTAATAGGCCCCATAGTTCGGACTGCTTCGTTGTCTGTTTCCACAGAATGGAAGGCAATGCATCGTGGGTGTAGACTTCCAGCTTCTTAACAATTCAATTGTTTTATCTATATTGCAATGTTCATTTGAACAATGAAGGGCAAGTAGTTCAGTTTTTCTGAACTGTTTTGTAAGCATTAACGTGGCATATATTTTATTTTCATAATTTTAAATCAGAAAGGTACAAACAGAATGATGTAAGGATATATACATTTAAAAAAATACAAAATATGTCAATAATTTAGCCAGATTAAAAATGCATTTCTCAAGGAATCTAACTAGACACACAATTTATCCATCAATGATTACCTAGGAATCAATTAAATTAATTAGTTGTACCGACGATTTCCTATGTGTCGACTACTAAATACTCTTCAAATCTCTTGGTGTCACTGTACCTAAGCAAAAATCAGTGTTATAGGTGGTGATATTCTAATGTCCAATATTCTATTTCATCTTCAACACCGAACTGGAACACTGGGAAACCTGGGCCGACATCCAGTTAGTCACCATTTGTGGGTGGGTAATAAACAGAGCTATAATAAATAGCTTTAGGACTCTGCCCTTTAATGAAAACATCACAATTGGATACCAAAGTCACCAAGCCAGTGATAAATGTTTTTGTAATTTTCATACAAAATGTGGCCCGGGATTAATTTTTCTAGACCCTCTGGCAAAAATGTAAGATCAATATCAGCTTACCTACTTGAGACAGTTAACCTGGTAAACTGCCTCCCATGAACCACTTGCATATTACATGAGAATGGTGCGTCTGGGCAATGATCAGTCCTGTGAGACTTATATAAGTGTTTGCTATTATTGAGTTCCAAAACTCTTTTCACCAAGATTAGGCACAGTCAATAATACACTCTAGAAACATATTGTTTCACTTTATAAAGATCAATGTCTTATCCTAGTGCATATGATATATATAGGTATAACTAAAGAGTTGAATTAAATATAGGCAAAGAAAGTGGTTAATAAACAGAATAGTAAAAAAGAATTGCAATATTTTAACAGTACTTCTAGTCTCCAACCCCTCCATTCTTGCCTCTTGCTAATCTGTTTTAGCAACAAAAGGGCTGTACCAGCTTCTAAGGTGGCCTCTCACCTGAACACCTTAACAGAACCACAGGCATCTTTGTTTTGTATTCATCTGGTCGAACTGTGTAGCTGTGTTCAGAATGGTATTGCTCTGGGTTGCTTGTCTCTGGCCTTCATGTAGGATGTTTGCATTCTCTGCTTGTTTAAACTGAGTCTTTCAGGAAGTTGTAGATTTCCTCTCTGCATTACATTGGTCTGTACCCAGCTTAAATTCACTTTTCTAATTATTTTGAAGAATGCAGTCCTCACATTGAGTGATGTGAAAAGCAACAATTAACATATTAATTTTGTTGCACCTTCACTCAAATACATAAAACATTATAAATCATGTGAATATATATATGAATAATTGATGTATTATAAAGCTATAAAAAAGGATATTTTATACTTATGTAAAGAAGTCTAAATACAGCAGGCATTTATAAATAAGAAATGTGCACTCAAATAAATGAATATATGAAATATATAAAATGCAGTGGGGAATACATAGGCAGGAAATACGAAGATTATGTCAGGGTTTTGGATTTAATGGGATTGTTTGCTGACAATTATTGTAGAGCAGTACAAAGTTTGCAAAAAGTCTGCAAATGGTGACTGTGAGAAACTGGGTTGTTGGTTTACTAGGAGGTGAACTCTGGTCAAGCAACAGCCACAATCCCTTGCTGGGTAAACCACAAAAGTCACTAAATTAACCTGTGCTTAACCCTGGATAGCTTGACACAAAAGCAGACAGACTTAACTTAGAGGCAATGTGTAAAGAATTTATGCAGCACGCAAACAGTAATAAAGTGAAAACACAACATGAGTAGAATCCCAAACCAATTTAGAAAAATAGAGTGCATTTTGATAAATTATTCGACACCAAAACAAAAAATATCCAATTAGTAGAACCGGATGGTTTATTTTACAGTTTTTAGGGAAACCTAGCACCTAAAAGATCAAAGCTCCAACTGTGGACATCAAGTCAGGCGAAACCAGGCAAAGTAAAAACATAAGGCCGGCCGCGATGGAGTGCCATTCGGATTTGAGAAGTGGATTGGGCCTAGTCAGCCCTTACCTTCTGACTTAGAAACATTTCTGAGAAAAATGTTCTGAGAAGGTAAAGTTCAGCGTGGCAAGTTGGCAGGATGTGTCCGAGGAGGGAGCACCATCGTCGGATAGCCTTGGGTGAAAGCTGTGGTGAAGATTTCTACGTTTGGACGGTAGCCTCCAGCAGGACGAGGCAGAGGGCTGTAGCCGAAGACAGTTCTATGAGGCCAGATACCCCTTTGTCGAAGGACCGATGAAAAGAATTTGCTGCTGCGGAGAACGTAGCGGAGAAAGCTGCAAAGTCAATCTGACTGGTGATGCACCTCGGGCAAATAGGCGAGAAGGTTGGTCCCGGTTTCCTTCTGATTCTCAGAGCAGTTTTTGGCAAAAATATTTCTAAGTCCTCAGTTTTGGCCATCTGGGCACAGTAAGCATCACAATCAAGGGCCCAGGACTGATGGGACACCTTTTGGGGGTTCAGGACTAACTCAGGGTGGGCCCAGGTGTGGGTTCAAGAAAGCAGGAGCCTCTTGTGTCCCTGTGGCTCTGGACAGCAGGCCAGCAAACTAGCCCTTGGAGTCACTCAGGTAGTCCTGCCTGCAAGTGAAGATGCAGGGCTCAACATAGGGCTGGCCTCTGAGGGTTCAAGGCATGCTCCAGACAGCAAAGCAGTCCTTCCAGATGCAGCAGCAGTCTTACAGAGTGCACAGCAGGTCACAGCAACAGGGAGTCCTCTGAGAGTCCTTCTGCAGGTCCATTAGTGAACTAAAAAGTGGGTCTGATGGACCTATTTTTTGTACCCTGGTGTTCTTCTTTTGGAAGGCGCGAGAAGCTTCTACAAATGTTCTTTGAAGTGCATGGAATTTCCTGACTCTCGTGCCCTGGCTCCAAGCTGGCTGCAGTGACAATGTGGGGTCATTAGGCCCTTTGTGTGAAGGCAGAGCACACCCTATTTAGTTGCAAGTCGGGCTGTGCTCACCTCCACCCCCTATCCTGCCAGCAGATGGCCCATTGAGGCACACCTAATCCCTCTATTCTGTGACTGTCTGAGAGGAATTCACAAAGTCTGTCAGCTACACCCAGGCATGTGACCCAAGCCAGACTGCCGGCACAAAAAGCATAAAGGCAGAAAAATGCCAGCTTTCTAAAAGTGGCATTTCCAAAATTGTACCATTAAACAGGGTTTATTATTACAATTTCATAGATACCAAACATAACATAGCTACCTGCTCCCAATTAGGATTTGCAGCTTATTAAATGTAATAAGGAATCCCCAATGCTCTCCTATAGGAGGGGTAGGCCTCACAGTAGTGAAAAACAAATGTAGGGGTTTTCATTACCAGGACATATAAAACTCCAAAGTACTTTTTCAACCTTTTAATTACACAGCACCCAGCCCTATGGGCTACCTAGGAGCCTACCTTAGGGGCAACGTATATGTGACAAAAGGGGAGTTTAAGGCTTGGCAAGGGAGTTTTAATGCCAATTGAAATGGCAGTTTAATACTACATTCAGGCTGCAATGGCAAACCTGGGACATGTTTAAATTGCTACTTTAGTGGGTGGTAAAATAGGTGCTGCAGGCCTACTCGTAGCATTTAATTTACAAGTCCTGGTGTGTATTGTATACCACTCTACATGGGCTTTATAAGTAAATTAAATATGCCAATTATGTATATGCCAATCAAACCAAGTTTAGGGAGTGAACACAAGAACTTTAGCACTGGTTTGGGGGAAGACCACCCTAAGGCTGACTGGTCTAACACAGCCAAAATACACCTAGGGCACTTGTCTGAGACTGATTTAAAAAACTAAGCCTGGTCCAGTCAAAGGAAATTATTTTTTTTGCACCCAGAGTCTCCCATTTACATATAAGAGGAATTGGGTTGTCCTGGGCAATGCTCTGTAGCCATGTTTCATACTGTTGTCCTCCCCGAAAACAATACAGACAGTAATGGCTCAGTTGGAGATATATTTTGACAAGGTGATTCTTCAGTGAACTGCAAATACAGAAATATGAAAATTGATATACATTTACCTCCACCAGACTCTACAACTGGATAGATCTAAATAATTTCATATGTCAAAAACTAAAAAATCTCCAATTTTCTTGAACTCAATTGGGTTCCTTCAAAAAAAGTAAATAGGGTATACATTTGTCCAAGCTCATGTCAGCATGAATAAAATTTACCCAAAAATTAAGAAAATGACTTATACTGGTTTCACAAAATCAAAGTCTTAAATCATACTGATTTGGGAGTACATGGGATACTTACAAAGCAGCAAAGATCAGGGATATATATGTCAACATATGATTAAGCTGTCAAAATAATATGTATCTGAAGCATTTGCAAACCAGAGAACCTGGGCAGCCAACAAAATAAAATACTAGGTATGGAATTTTGGAAAAGCACAAACCAGCTCATCCAATAAAAAAGAAAGCAACTTAAGGCTCATTCGAGGGCAGTTCCCTGCCCAAACATAACTCGAAAACATTTACTCAACCCTCTCTAAATAAATCCTAAAGACAATAAGGAATAGTGGCCAATAATAATATTTTAATTCTTACCACCCACCCCATGATAGAGAGCAATAGCACTTGCCAATCTTAAAATAAATTATTTAACTTAAGCAATAACAGAGACTGGTTAAGACTAGGTAAGAAATCTATACATGGTGACAGTGTTTAAAATTAGACATAAGGGGGTCAGTTAAAGTCAGGCAGCTGTCCTGCCAGCCAGCCAATAAAAAAACTAGGGACTCCACTCCCCTAGCGGATGACCCCCCACCTAATTCAGACACCCCAATGTGCCTGCCGTTCCTAACTTTGCTTGCTTGGTAAAGTTTCTCCACTGCCCTAGCGGATGACCCCGCCACCCAATTTAGACACCCCAATGTGCCTGCCATTCTTAACTTTGCCTGCTTGGTAAAGTGTTTTTTTCAAAAACCAATTTCACAAAGAATGTTTTTGTTGAAAATCAAAAATCAACAACCCTGGCATGCTGGGAGCTATCTCTCTAGGGCTGTTAATAGATTTCCATTTCCAGTACTGCCATTGGGTATCTTGACTTTGAGCAGGTGCAAGTACTTACTCTACCTAGGGTGCCAGGTGTAGGTGGTTAATCAAAGTGCAAGGTCTTCAGCTTCTTTCTGAATTTAATAAGTGAGGCAGAGGCTCTAAATTGAAGTTAGAGGTAATTCGATGATTTAGGAGAGGTCTACAAAAAGACTTGACCTCCATATCTGTTTCTGTGTATGCGTGGGATGTGTGCGAGTAGTAGTCTGGCAGAATGGAGTTGACAGCATGGTTGGTGAAAGGTGATGCACAGGTTCAGGTATGCGGTGCCTAGGTTGTGTACTGCCTTCAATATGTTCATGATGACTTTGACCTGGGTATGATTATGTATAGGGAGACAGTGGAGCTCCCGAAGGTTTGGTGTGATATGAGTCCTGCGGTGAAGGTTGAGTGTGAGTCTAGCTGCCAAGTTCTGGATGGTTTGTAGTCTTTTGGTGAGTTGCTTGGTGGTTCTGGCGTTGATGGTGTTCCTATTGTATCCAATTTTTTGGTAACGACTCTGACATTACTGAAGGAGTTTAACATTTGGGCCCAAGAGGAGTCTTACAGCGTGATTGAGTCCAATAATATGCTGGGTAAAGCCTAGGTTTACAAGGTTCTCTATGAGGTCTGGAGAGGTTGTGTTGGCGTGTTCTTCTAGGTGGAAATTGAAGTCTCAGAGAAGAATAAAGGTGCTGGAGTCGATAATGAGGGGTGCGATGAAATCTATGCCCAAGGTTCCGCACAGGGTTAAATTGGCTGTGATGTGTACCTTGAAGGTGAGGTGTTCCATGTAACTAGTGGTGGTGCCGGTGAAGATGGAGCAGCATAGGTATCCTTGAATAAGATGGCGACTCTGCCTTTGGGCTAGCGCTGATGATCTTGTCTGATGAATTTGCACCGGGCACGAATGGATGAATCACTGCGCAAGGCAGAGGTTGGGTTCAGTCATGTTTTGGTGAAGAAAAACAGGTCTGGAGTGTAGTCATGCCCTAGGTCCCATATCTCTGGGAAGGATATTTTGTGAAGGTCAAACTCTAAATGAGGTAGCAAGAGAGTCACTATAACGTGATGGCCCTGTAGTTTCTCATGGCCGAGCCAGCTGAGTAAGTAAGTAAGTAAGTAATAGCTTATAAAGCGCACGATTGCCGAGGCGTCTTGGCGCTGAGGAAGGCAAGAAAGTACGGAAGTCAGGCAGAGCTAGATCACTATTTGAGAGGGAAGAGCCAGGTTTTAATCTGACTCCTAAACTGAGACCTGGATGATAGGAGCCTAATATTTAGTGGAAGTTCGTTCCAGAGCTTAGATGCTAAAAAAGAGAGACATCTTGCTCCCCAGCAGGTCGTCCTGACTCTGGGCTCGCAAAGCAGAGCTTTATTAGGAGATCTTAGCATCCGGCGGGGGGCGTGCCATTGGAATAATTTACGGAAGTTGTTAGTTGCCCCTCCATATAGAGCTTTATGAGCCAGGCATAATTCCTTGAACTCAAATTCACTGCTTGACTGGGAGCCAATGTAGATTTCTAATAGCACTAGAGATGTGACTATATTTTGGAATATTGAGCAGGGTACGTGCCGCCGCATTTATTTATTTATTTATTTATTTGTATAGCGCCTGAATCGACCCCCGAAGGGGTATCTCTGCGCTTTGGGCGGGCGGCATGGATGGAATGCGGATTTAATTAAATCAGAGACAAAGACAAGAGAATCAAAGACAGAAGAGGGTGGTCTTAAGCAGCTTCCTGAAATGCAAATAATCTGTACATTGTCTCAGGAGTAATGGAAGTTCGTTCCAGTAACGCGGACCAAGATGTGAGAGGGCCTTTCCTCCCAGTCTAGCCTTTCTGACTCGAGGTACCACCAGAAGATGTTTGGAACCTGAGCACAAAGATCTCGAAGGTAAATACGGAGTAAATTTCTCTGAGAGGTAAGAAGGGCCCAGATCGAACAGTGCCTTGTGTATTATGCAACAGACTTTAAATCTTATCCGTTGACGGACAGGAAGCCAATGAAGTTGCAGAAGCAGAGGGCGGAGTGAGTCCTGGGGGGCATTGAGGACCAATCGCACTGCCGTATTCTGGACTACTTGTAGTCTGCTGAGCGAAGCCTCATTGGCAGAGATCAACAGCCCATTACAGTAGTCCAAGCGGCTTAATACAAGGGCCTGTATTATAGTTTTCCGAATTGAGTCAGGGAGCAAAGGAAAGACTCGACGGAGCAGGCTCATTGTGTGGAAGCAGGAACCCACTGTCTGCGCAGTGTGTTCCTTCATTGTAAGGGCTTGGTCCAAACGAACGCCCAAGTTCTTCACAGTAGATTTGGGGGCAGGATAGGCACCCAAATCGGTCGGCCACCACTCTGGTGTCCACAAAGAGGGGGCCTCTCCAAAGAGCAGAATCTCTGTTTTCCCCACATTACACTGGAGGAAGTTGCTCTTCATCCAGTGTGAGATGGCTCTCATCCCAGAGGAGAAGGCCAACTGTACAGATGGATCAAATTTGTCAAATGGGAAAAGTAGCTGTGCATCGTCCGCATAGGATATGGGAATAAACCCATGTATCCGTAGGAGATTGGCTAGGGGAGCAACATATATGTTGAACAATGTAGGGCTCAAACAAGAGCCCTGAGGTACTCCCTTGGACAGTTCCATAGGTGCGGAGCGATACGGGCCTAAGTTGACAGTTTGGGAGCGAGCAGATAGAAAGCTCGTCATCCATTGTAAGGCAGAGTCCCTTAATCCGATCTCCTCCAGTCTTCTGAGCAATATCCGGTGTGACACCGTGTCGAACGCGGCAGATAGATCCAGCAGCACCAGTATCGTAGAGTGTCCCTTGTCTAGTGTCATCCTGATGTTATCTGTGACCGCTAGCAGGGCAGATTCGGTGCTGTGTTTGGGTCTAAAGCCGGACTGGGAGGAATCTAAGCACCCAGTAAGTTCGACATGGTTGGAGAGATGGGTATTAACATATTTCTCCAGGAGTTTGCTCAGAAACGGGAGAAGAGAGATAGGGCGGAGGTTGGTAAGATCCATCAAAGGGACTTTTGGGTTCTTACGAATAGGCCTAACCTGTGCCACCTTCCATTCTAGTGGAACATGGCCATCTCTCAGAGAGAGATTAAGAAGAGATTCGATCGAGGGGGACAGTTGATCAGCGAGAGAGGTGACCACTTTAGCCGGAATAAGGTCTAAAGGGGATCCTGATTTCACCTTAGAAATCAGTGACTTGACCTCTATTGATGACAGCATAGGGAAACATTCTAACAGCTGCGGGGTTGTCTGTAGAGATTGGTCAGATATAGGTGGGGTCAGGGGCTGAGGTCCTGGGGAGATGATTTTTTCATAAATAAGCTCTATTTTTTTAGAGAAATATAGAGCAATGTTGTCACATAACGTTTGTGTGGGTGCCTCAGAATTTTCACAGGCCTTAGGTTTTGGGGGCATTTCCAGCCTGGGCTAGTTGTAGAGCTATGTGGGTTTTTCGTGCAGCTTTTAAGTTTTCATGGTAGCTGGACAGAGTGGTAAGGAATGAATCTTTGTCCTTTTCGTCATGAGAGATGCGCCAACATCTCTCTTTTTTCCTACATAGTTGTTTCTGTACTCGCAACTGAAGGGAGTACCAGGCATTCTGTGGGCGTTCAGGGAGTTTTGGGAGGAGTTTAAGTGGTGCAAGATGGTTGATAGTCGTGGAGACAGCGGATTTGTATTTTGCCAAGGCTTCTTCTATATTTTCAGGCTCAGAGTTCCAAGGCATAGAAAAGGAGGCTTGAAAGCTCTCTGGGGTGACTTTTTTCCACTGTCTACCAGTGCGAGGGGTGACGGGATAAGATTTCTTCGATTCCCTTGAGCACTTAATAAAAAATTTAATTAACGAATGATCAGACCAAGGTAATTGTTGGGGGAGATCGCATTCGATGTCAGAAGAGTTGGAAAAAATTATATCCAGCGTGTGGCCAGCTGTATGAGTTGGGCCTTCATTGAGTTTGGATAGGCCCATGAGACCTAGATCTGCCAGAAGTGTCTGTGCATCAGTGTTAGAGGGGCATTCGCTATGGATATTAAAGTCACCTAATAATAGGAACTTACTGCCTGCAATCACATGGGGTGCTAATAGTTCAGTAAGTTGAAGTGAAAAATCAGCTAAGGGCCCTGGGGGTCGATAGACTAGCGCCCCCTTCCAACTTACCTGGGGGGAGATGTCTATTCTAAAGACTAGAACTTCCATAGAAGAATTACAGAGCTGATCCAATATAGTAACTCTGATGCTGTCTTTATGTATAATGGCAATTCCACCCCCTATCTTCAGTGGTCTGTCAAGTCTAATAAATTTGTAACCATCCGGTAGACCTAACACTATAGAAGGAACAGAGTGGGGCTTAAGCCAAGTTTCGGTCAGAAACCCCAGCTCTGGTTGTATTGAAGACAGGAGATCCCAAATCTCCATAGAATGTTTAGGTAAAGATCGGACGTTACATAGCAGGCTTTTCCATACTTTCCGCTGCTTATCTAATGATGTGTCTGTAACAAGATCAGGGTCTGAGACAAATTTAAGGGTGGGGAGAGCGGCACTAAGGGAAAGAGCGTGGGGTACCTTATGAGTTTGTGTCGTCTCCCCAGAGTGACCCTGAATCCGACAGACCCGGCAAGAAAAAGGGCCTTCGAGGGTTGGCCAAGCTTCGGTCCGACAGAGGAGGGATGGATCAGTCCTTAACACAATAAGCTCTTGTCTGGAGTAGGGCTTGTGACCAGGGGGGCATTGTAAAGAGGTCTGCATACCAGGGTCCGTGGCTCCTGGCGACGTTCTGGCGCGGACGGGCGCAGACGGGCTTGCCTTTGGCGCGCCTTCGGTGCGCGTCCTCTGCGCGTTGTCTGGAGCATCCGGTTATGTAGGGAATGGTTGGGGCCGCTAAAACGCCAACCTCCCTCAAAACCGGAAGTATGAAAAAGGTCCTACTCCCTCCACAACAATCGAGCTAATCTCGCGGTGGACCATTCTGCAAGGATTGGAGTTTGGACAGCTGACGTTTGTTGACACCTAGATACAGAGCATTGCAGTAGTCTAAGCGAGAAAGAAAAAGGGCTACCACCACTGTTTTCCTCAACTCCAGAGGTAGGAAGGGTAGGATTTTTCGAAGTAGTAGTATTTATTTATTTGTTGATTATTTAAAATCATTACAAACAGCAAAGTACACATAAAAATAGGATTATGACAATCAAATAAAAAACAGAAAAATTCATGATCCCTTCATAAATATTTTGCAACTATAGTGTACATTTATATTCAAGCAAAATCTACAAATAATCATCAACATAAGTTATTTAGCAGCGAATGATCGGCAATCAAAAAATAAAGTGCTTTGTGCTAGCTGCCATTGTTTACAATATACCATACAATATTCTCCAAAAAGACTTTAAAACTATGTTAGTTTACAAAAGATAAAACAGCCATAATAAAATTGCATTTAGAGCAACCTTTAGCAATAAAGTGCAGTTGTGCTGGAAAACTTTTAGCAACAAATAATAAAATATCTTATGCTAGCAGCTAAAATTATCAATATGCCATACATAACTCCAGAAGGAAACTTTAGTAAAGTTGCGTTTGAAACAACATTGACAATAAAAATACATTTAAAAATGGTTTAAAATAAACAGTACTTAACCCTAAAAACGTAATATAGCATTATAAATAATTTTCGTGTCATAACAGTTATCACATTCAGTTAACAGTATTACGAAGTTTCCTTTCAGCTATAATAGTAAACTTAACAAATCGAGAGATAAGGTAAGCGTTGACACCACTGAGGCAAAAGATGATGGCATTTCTACAAGATCTTACCCCCAATTCATTAAAAATAGGCTTTAAGATGGTTTTCCGCTCTACTAACAATTGGGGGCATAAAGTTACTATATGCACTAAAGTTTCCTCGCTGGACCCACACAACCTACACAAATTAGAAGGCCATTTATTTTCCCATTTTGGGATTCCATCTTTAGTTGGATATCTTCCGAACCGTAGTAACATAAATTTATTCTTAATTAAGGGATTTAAATAAAACGACAAATATGGTTGGGGAGCCAATTTACCAAAGGAGTTTACAATTGACCATAAATTATTTTTTCCCCTAAGTTCATCTTTATCTATTAAAGTCGACAAAAAAATGGCTGATTGATTGATTAATTTTTTATAGACAATTTTACTACTAATTTCATCTTCTAAATTTGGGCAGTCAAAATTACATAGGCATTCTTTTAGGAATATTTGCCAGCTGCTCGCATACTCATTTCTCATCATCTCGAGCCAACACTGGTTTGCAAGAGAACCTTCTTCAGCACGAGACAATAATGTTTTTAAAAATGTAGATTGTCTAGCCAAGATTTGTCTTTTTAGGCCAAATTCTAATCTTATATTGGCACGGCTAATATATCTGGGTATCTTAAAAACTGATTTATAAGTTCTTACTTCGATGTCGTCAAGGATTTTTGCATCTTTACCACGGAAGATAATAGAACCGTAATCTAAAGATGGTATCAATTTTGATTTAATAACCTTCAACAGATGGTCATAATTGGGGCACGCTATCTTGTCCCTCAGTTTTCTAAAGGCAAATGACAGTGATGTGCCCTTAGCCTCGAGGTTATTAAAATGCTGCCTAAACGACATATTATCATCAAATGTGACTCCTAGATATTTATACGATTTTACACATTTGACGACCAAACCATTGATATTCCATTCTTTCAATCCTAATTTCGTTTTCCCTACAGTCATTATTTTTGTCTTTTTAATATTTATTTTAAGTCCATTTTGGGTAACATATTGATTAAAGAATCTATTAATCTTTTTAATCCTACGACAGATTGACTTAATAAAATAGTATCATCGGCATATTGTAGGTATTTAATCTCCTTGCCTAAAATTGCGGGAGAATGGGCATTAATATGTTTAAGATGAGTTGGGAGGTCAGACATAAAAAGATTAAAAAGACAAGGAGCCAGGACACAGCCTTGTTTCAGTCCAGTATTAGTCTCAAGACGACGAGTTGTATGTCTTCCATCGCCGACTTTGATCTGTACCCATGTATTAGAGTATAACAATTTAATCATATTTAATAAGGTGTTAGATATGCCCCAATCGGTCAACTTCGCCCATAACAAATTTCGCGGTACAGAATCAAAGACAGCTTTTAAATCAATGAAACAAATATACAACTTTTGTTTCCTGTATTTGGCCCTATCCCCTAGTAACGTCAGTAAAATCAAATTAGTATTGGTCGATTCCCCTCTTCTAAAACCAGTTTGAAAATTTGGAATCAAATCCTTCCTCAAGGCCCATGCTTCCAGTTCTTCCAAGAGGCAACTGGCAAATATTTTGGCCTCTACATCCGTTAAAGAGATTAAACGGTAATTAGCAGGGTTATCTTGGGGACCGCTTTTATATATCGGTTGGATGATACTTCCCTGCCATGACTCAGGAATAGAACCAGATTTAAGCACATCATTGAATAAGGATGTTAAAACCTCAGGCCAATACTTTAAAAAATTTGTTTTAAAAACTATATTAGGGATTCCGTTTGGGCCGGGGGCTCCATTTGATCTGATATTTTTATTGCTTTTTTTACTTTCTCTACCGACCATGGCTCATTGTCGAATAGACTCAATGTATCGTGAGCATTTGAGCCTGACCCACCAACTTTTATCTTTCCTTGAGACTCGTAATGGGCAAAATCAAATTTATTAGGGTCAAACTGGGTAGCATGGAGATTATTAAAAAAAGTTGCCCAGCTCGATTCTTCAATGTTGGCACTATTACCTCTATAATTACCGAGTTCAAGATTATTAATGATACCCCAAAATGACCTCGAGTCTTTAGTTTTACAAGAAAAATGTAATTTAGCCCAAATTCCTGAATAGTACGCTCGTTTAGCCTTCCATATCTCATTCTTATATCCCTTTTTCAATTGTTTAATTTGTTCAGACACTAAGAAATTAGGTGTTCCTTTCACTTTTCTATACAATGCTCTTATTGCTCTATTAGAACTTCTTTTAAGGTAAAGTAACCGGTTAGAGAACCACCCTGGTTTATTTGAAATCAAAATTACACCATTTGATTTTTTAGGGTTTGGAAAACTATCCACAAGAGCAGAACACAAACTGGGCCAGAGGGCAACCATGGATTTACCTTCGACTATTGCGTCTTGAGCATTTGAAATTAAACAAGAAAGAACTTTCAATATATCTTTTCGGATCTCTCATTCCATATTAACCTTTTAAGGTTAAATAGAGTAGGAGCAGTTTTAATTATTCTTGTTTCTGGTAAATGGTCTAAGTGAAATGCGAAGGAAATACATTGTGGGTTGTGGTCGCTCTCTATCCTCGGTTGTACCTTATAACTTTGGAGCAAATATAATAGTTTCTCAGAAATTAGGGAATAATCGATAATATAAGGATTACATGTTTTATTAAATGTTGGTGTATGGTCCTCGTCTTGCAGTAACCTTAGATTAAATTTTTCTAAACTGAAAATTTATCCACTGGGACAAAATTTTCGAATGTGTATACGGATTTTTACTTGTAAGGAGGTGCGTATTAAAATCCCCGGAAATGATTATTAATGAGTCGATATGATCATAGTACAGCACTTTTACTATTTCCCACAGGCTCGATAATTGGGTAGATTTATCCTTATGTTTTGAACCTATATAAATATTCAAAAAGATAATAGGTTGCTTGAGAATTAATTTTCGAAGTATTTTTAAGAGGAAGTAGCAGGCAGACGTCAGTTGGTTGATTTGCCCTGAGAAATTGAGCTGGGCATCACACAAAATCCCAAGGTTCCTGCCTTTGGTGGCTGGAACAGGACAGGCTCCTGCCTCTGCAGGCCGCCATGACTGGGTCCAAATCGGAGGCCCATTTCCAAATTCCATGACCTCTGTCTTGGTAGCGTTCAGTTTTAAGTAGTTCTTGTGCATCCAGTTCATAATGCGGCCAAGACAGCTGTGGAATCTGTCTACCATTGGATCTGCCATTGAATTTGAGTATCGTCTGCATACGATACTAGCGAAAAGCCATGGTCCCTGATTAGTTTGGCCAATGGGACTGCTCCATGAGACTGCACAATTGAAAACCCTGCAATTTCACCAGCTCTAAATAGGGTGGGTAAACTGCAAGTGTGGTGTATGGTTCATCTGCATCAGCTATAATCTAAATGACCCCCTTACACATATGGATTAAAGTTTGAGGGAAGAGGGAAAGACAACCAAAGTAGTATTAAACAGAATAACTCCTGAATTGTAAACATTGTCTGTGTAGACCCCCAAAGTAGTAAAATCTCAATGCAGTGGAATTCAACTTGAACACTAAGTAATTCACGCTTAAGAAAAGAGCAATATCATCCACATAATGCTTTATGCAGGATGCACCAACTGCAGCATGGGTAATTGGATTGGAGACATTTTCTGTAATAAGAGCTACTTATGTTGAATTAAAATGATCCTGAACTACTAACATAGTTAAGGTTGTAATAGTAACCACATCAGACAAGATTACATCAGTGGCTACTATATGCAAGATTACCAGAAGTGATCACCTCAGTACATCAGGCATGGTTGCCAGCAGTAACGTAAAAAGGCTTGTCAACGTAGAATGTCTCTGCATGGATAAAACAGTCATAGCTGCAATGCCCCTGTTACCAAGGTTATGATATTACTAATAAGTCTTCCTAAAGATTTGTCCCTATCATTCATCTTTCAATATATTTTGGAAATTAAACAACTTTTCTCTAATCATTAGTTTATGAGCTCTGAAAATGCACAATTTCATTTCAAACACAGGATTTGCAATTTTGGTGTATATAAATTAATTCAACAAAGAAGCTCAAGCTTCTAATTTAGTAGGCGGTCCGGCACACAGGAGAGCTATTTACAGGTAGCTAGAGAGCTACCGGTAGTTTACGAGGTACTCGTTGGAGAAGCCTGGATTGGAGCAAGTTAAATTGGGCACATAGGACACCCTTTGTGAGTGCCTCAGGAGATACCAGCTATTCCTATATTGCAGTTATTAATAATAACCTGTTTTTTTAACATCCCTGTATAGAGAAGAAATTACCCTCCAGAGCTAGGTTGGAGAATGACTTCAATTAGGTATGATTACGTACCACAAGAGAAAATCCCATCCCAAGAGGTCACACACCTTCTCTGTTTCGCTTGAATGCACTGAGAAACATAAATTAAAAGCATCTATAAAACCAATGTGTATTGCTAGCCAATTGATGCCTAGTGGTAAAGCCATCCTATGGATCATAGGATCGATGTGGGCTGGTAAGTCTGTTAAGTAATAGTTTAGTCATGATCTTATAACGTGTTTTAAGAAGAGCATTCAATCTATAGGAACCAAGTTTGGAAGAAGGATTAAGTGGTTTGAAAAAGTTAACAATAATACCCTGAAAGGAAAGGGGACCAGTCCCTCAGCCAGCAGAAACGTGAATAAAAGAGTTAAAGAGGGGTTGTGCAACTCTAAAAATAGATTGCAAATTTCCATGGAAAACCTGACTACCCTAGCAGCTTTACAGTAGGAACATGTTGTATTGGCTCTCAAACCTCCAACTGAACAATGACAACTCAAAGGCAAGGGTTTATCAGGAATGAAATGAAAAACATCATGTAGGTTGGAACATTTAGCTAGCTCATCCTCAGAGAGTGGCGGCTTTGTGATCTAAATTATGTTTTTTGTTTGCTGCTTAGCGCAAATTTAGCCCAAAAGCATCCGAGTGCTTTACATGATCACCAGATTACATTACATAGCGTCAGATTTTCTTTTTTAGGCACAGGGAAATTATGTGATTTGCCAAGAATCACTGGATGTTCAGCTGAATCTGTGACTTGAACCTGGTTGCCCATTCCAAAGACAGTAATTCTGGCCATTAGGCCACATCTTCTCCCGATTGATAATGAGCAAAAACATTTAGACCACTTTGAAACTACTCACCTATGGCTTGTATCATAGATGGTTTCCATCTTATTTTTATAACTTTTCCTTCATAGAACAATCTAAAAATCCACAATTGGCATCTTTGGTTGCATCATTAGTTACTTGTTTTAAGTTATTTTAGTATTTACTTAGGGGCCCATTACGATACCCGGCGTAAAAAAATCCGCCAGGCATGGAAGCGGCAAAAATCCGCCCGCACACACCGTCTGAACACCGACCACGCCATTACGATTACAGAAACCGGAAACCGCCATCGGCGGAAAAATCACACAAACTACCGCCCGCCAACGTCCGAGTCGGAGTCAAACCGCCCGCCACGGACGGAAACACGCACGACAACACAAAACCGCCCGCCCTCACGGCCGACACACCGCACGTGAAATTACGATCGCACCGCCATGAGCGCGGGAAAACCACAAATATACCGCCCGCCAGCGCAAACAACGCCGATGAGAATCGACACGGCAGAAGCCATGGCGCCCACGTACCTGCACAGAAACCATCCGCTCACAAAACCAATAGCACACAACATGGCCAACAAGTCCACACAGCAAGGCACGCACAAATACACAAGCACAGTACACATCCCGAAAACACCCCCCGGACAAACAAAAAATACAAAGGCCAGAACCCCAGACACAACACACCTGAAAACAACAGACCATGAGGACACACCCACATAGGTAAGTACAAAAGCAGCACTCCCACAGACCACAACCCCTTGCTACATTGCAAACCAGAGAGGAGAGGAGAGGACACAGTGACACAGCAAGGACAGCAGCACACCACAGAAACGCACACATCACAACCACCACCACCACCACCACCACCAAACACCTGCACCACAAACCCCCTGCACATTACACAACACACACCGCACCAGCACCACAAACACCATGGCACCACAAAGAATGCCCAAGTTCACGCCCATTGAGCTGACGGTCATGGTCGACGAGATCATCAAGGTGTACCCACAAATCTATGGGAACATGGTCCAGCACACACCACTAGCCACCAGAAACAGAATGTGGAACCGGATCGTAGACCAGGTCAATGCAGTCGGGACCCTGCCCAGGAACAGAGGAGAAATAAACAAACGTTGGAATGACCTAAAGAGCCTGGTCAAGAAGAAGGAGGGCAAAAACAGAGAGCTGGCTGCCGTCACTGGCGGAGGGAATCCCGCGCTCTTCAAGACCTTCAAAGCGTGGGAGGAGAAGGTGCGAGTCATAATACATCCGGAGATCCTCGCTGGATTAGCAGGGGGAGTGGAGGCTGGTAAGTACAAACTAATGTATACCAGC
The DNA here is from genome assembly GCA_963921515.1 of Calotriton arnoldi. Taxonomy (NCBI): domain Eukaryota; kingdom Metazoa; phylum Chordata; class Amphibia; order Caudata; family Salamandridae; genus Calotriton; species Calotriton arnoldi. Next base: position 58,325 of record CAWUFW010012140.1, read on the forward strand.
ACACCGCTATGTACTCACATGCACTACCACCATGCCACAGCTCCCAGGGACAAACACCCCCATGTCCAGCACACAATACACAACACATCACACACACATGCAACAGACACCACCACACACAGCCCAAACCGAACAACTGTAACATACGTGGGGACATGTGTACACTCAGCCAGCCACGTAACCACCAACAGGTCCCCAAATATGCCAGAAGCGCCACAACGAGCACCCACCACACCCATGTGTCCGCCACAGCTGCACTAACCGACAAGTAACAGGTAAGTGGCAGGAACACAAAGTGCAGTGGGTGGGACGGTGGACAGCCCAAGTACAACACACACCAGGCCCCTAGTCCAACAGCACAGCAAGGAGGAGCATCCCCCACACCCCACAGCCACGTGTCAGCCACCGCAGTGCACAACGACAGCCGAAAGGCAGACATCACGGTCCACAGCAATCGGTGTCAGTGGGTGTCCAGCCACCCCCACGACCCACAACACCCCCCACCCCCACAGACCTGCAACATGGAGCACCCCCGCTTAGAGCCATGTGGCATCCAGTACAGTGCACGCATGAACAACTTGCAGGTGGGAAACTGGACAGGGCTGGATTACTGGAGGCATGAGGACCGGAACACGACCAACACATGGGACATGTCACGTAGCAGACGAACACGCAGCACCGCCCACCGTCACGAACAAGTGAACAATGTGCACACGGACATGAACAACAGACTCACACCCCACATGACCCATCACAGACATAGCAACACCCAAGGAGCCACGTCTGCATGCACAAGCCACACTGAATATAGTACCACACGGCAGCCACTGTGCAACTCATCACACACAACCGAAACACCATTGAAGTCCTGTCCATGTAGCCCCTACTGCCTGTCAACCACACACCCCACAACTACGCCTATGTAAGACAAACAACACTAGACGCAACAGAGCGGAACAACATAAATGCACACGAACACCACTGAACCCATCAAACACACAGACACACCATGCACATACAACATACCATCCATCCCATCCGTCAGCCCCAGTCTCATGAAAGGCATGTCATCCGCACAGCTGCCACACATACAGCAGTCACGCTAAGATACATGCCCATGACCAACCATGTGCCAGAAGTCAATGAAGCGCACGACACACTGTGAGCAACAACACACAACATGGGCCACACCCCCCGAGCACTGCAGTGATGCACATGGCACAGGGCAGCACGCACACCAAGGAGATGGGACAACTGCAATACGTTGGCTGGCACACAACCATCACTCACTCATAACGATGCGTCCAATGCCATGTCCAGTAATCACAACAGACAGCAAATATGCAGGCCATGTCAAGCATGCACACACCTCAAACCATGCACTGTCATGCTGCCACAACACATGTCACGTTCGGCACCCATGGCTCACAGTATGTACCCCAAAAGCATATTCCCTCCCAAATGCGAATCTGGGGCATGGCCCCCATGTTGCCATATGCGTTCCTAAGCGTTCCATTTGAACCCCAAAAGCATATTCCCTCCCAAATGCGAATCTGGGGCATGGCCCCCATGTTGCCATATGCGTTCCTAAGCGTTCCATTTGAACCCCAAAAGCATATTCCCTCCCAAATGCGAATCTGGGGCATGGCCCCCATGTTGCCATATGCGTTCCTAAGCGTTCCATTTGAACCCCAAAAGCATATTCCCACCCAAATGCGAATCTGGGGCATGGCCCCCATGTTGCCATATGCGTTCCTAAGCGTTCCATTTGAACCCCAAAAGCATATTCCCTCCCAAATGCGAATCTGGGGCATGGCCCCCATTTTGCCATATGCGTTCCTAAGCGTTCCATTTGAACCCCAAAAGCATATTCCCTCCCAAATGCGAATCTGGGGCATGGCCCCCATGTTGCCATATGCGTTCCTAAGCGTTCCATTTGAACCCCAAAAGCATATTCCCACCCAAGTGCGAATCTGGGGCATGGCCCCCATGTTGCCATATGCGTTCCTAAGCGTTCCATTTGAACCCCAAAAGCATATTCCCTCCCAAATGCGAATCTGGGGCATGGCCCCCATGTTGCCATATGCGTTCCTAAGCGTTCCATTTGAACCCCAAAAGCATATTCCCACCCAAATGCGAATCTGGGGCATGGCCCCCATGTTGCCATATGCGTTCCTAAGCGTTCCATTTGAACCCCAAAAGCATATTCCCTCCCAAATGCGAATCTGGGGCATGGCCCCCATGTTCTCATATGCGTTCCTAAGCGTTCCATTTGAACCCCAAAAGCATATCCCCTCCCAAATGCGAATCTGGGGCATGGCCCCCATGTTGCCATATGCGTTCCTAAGCGTTCCATTTGAACCCCAAAAGCATATTCCCTCCCAAATGCGAATCTGGGGCATGGCCCCCATGTTGCCATATGCGTTCCTAAGCGTCCCATCTGAACACCAAAAGCAAAGTACAAACCAGACCCAGGATGGGCCAGGAGCCCGCATACACCAGAGTCACAATAAGTAGGGGCACAGCAACACACCCATCGGCATGGCCAATCCGTCCCATGCCACATGTGCACAGCACACAGTCCCATTGCCAAGCACACACAACTACAGATGCTACAGCCACACACACGCCTCCGGGAAACCCATGTACGAGATTGCACGAACTGTTAATGTCAGACGACAAATACATACTTCGCCAGGTGCAACACAATAACAAATCTCATTCTCTCCACAGGTGACGAACTGCTGGATGCTGGGGATGGAGCCAGCAGCCAGCACAGCCAGCCTACAAGCCCCCAACGAGGACACACGGATCTGGAGGATCTGTCCTCCTCTTCGGACACGGACCACCAAGCAGGCCCATCTGGTGTGGCAGGGCCCAGCCGCTCCCCAGGACCCCTCCTACCCACCAACCCATCATCCAGGGCTGCTGAACATTCCCAGCCCCCTGCTGCCACTGTCGTTGCGGCCACACCCACGATCATTGTGGACACTACCACTGCCGCAACCGCCACCATCGCCGCACCGACCACCACCGCCGCCACCACCACCACGTCTTCGCTGGCACCAGCCCCAGCGCAGGTGGTGGCCCGGCCGACTGGATCCACCCTGGGAGCCACAGCGAGGACCGTGGTGAGCAATGTGGCTAGTGGGCAGGCCGGTGGCAGCAGGACTGGTAGGAGGAGCAGGGTCAGGGAAACGCCAGCCTCCCCTGGGAGCCATGCCCTGCCTCAAATGGCCAGAGTCCTTGGGGCCTATGAAGAGGCCCAAGGACAATGGGTCCGGTCTGCTTCAGACACGCGTGAGGTGCTGGGGGTGCTGAGGTCCATGGACGCCCGTATGGGCCAACTCGTGGACCTCATGGGCCAGCTGGTGGTGGCGGTGAGGTCACAGCCAGGGACAGCAGCTCCCCTCCGCCACCACCTGCCGGGGCGCAGGGTGGAGCAGCAGTGTCCAGTTCCCCTGCGTCCACAGCCAGTGAGCACACCTCAACCACCAGCATGTCGCAAGCAGGCACCCCCTCGCAAACGTGGAAGGGGCCGTCCGAAGTGGAAACAGATCTCCCGGGAGGACTTCGCACGCTCCAAACGCAAGTGAGGCAGCCAGCCAGCCTTCCGCCAGCCTTCCTTGACCAGCCACTGCATTGACTTGGACTACGATCCCACTCCACACAGCCATCTGGATGGCATGTGTGTGTTGGACTATGGACATAGAACCAGTGGGTACACCCTGAGCATCACGCAGCCATGACCGACAGCTCATTGTCACTGCACGCACCACTTTTGTCATCACCTTACACACAATCACATGTCAAAGTTTGTAATAAATGCACCTTTTACACTAACTGCTGTTTGTGCCCTGTGTTTTATTTGTACGGAATACAACGGCCACCTTGGGCGGAAAGGCACCTGATGCGTGGCATGGCAATTGAATCCGGAGGGCCTGTAGGGACCTAGGGGTGGGAGACAGAACAGGAGCACATTCAATGAGTGTGTCACACACCCATCACACAGTACATGTCAACAACTACAAGCAATGTACACACATCGCACAGAGCAATAGGGCACAATGCCACAGCCACCAACAGTGGCATACTACCCTGGCCATGGAGCGTTGACACACAGCACGCAGTGAACAAACGGCCACCCTGACACAGCACACACACACCTGCACAGATACAGCCACATCAGCCGTCGTACATGGACACTCACCGTCAAGTGAAGTAGCGGGCGATGAGCTGCTGCCGCACATTACCAGCTTCCTCCTCTCCGCTGTCCTCCTCACTCGAGCTGTCCTGGTCTGCGGGCTGGGGCCCTGGTTGATCTCCGTCATCCACGATGAGGGAGATCTGCTTCCGAATGGCCAGATTGTGCAGCATGCAGCACGCCACCACTATCCGGCACACCTTCTGTGGGGAGTACGCCAGCGCACCCTCGGTGCGGTCCAGGCACCTGAACCTGGACTTGAGGAGGCCAAAGGTACGCTCGACCACACGTCTGGTCCTCCCATGTGCCTCATTGTAGCGATCGTCTGCTGGGGTGCGAGGATTCCTCAATGGACTGAGCAGCCATGCCCCATTCGGGTACGCAGAGTCACCTGGGTGTGAGGGACACAGAGAACCGTTGCAATTCCAACTGGACAGGGGACAGCATCGCACAACCAGCACGCTACACCACTCCACATACTCACCGACAATACAGGCACGATCCTGTTGCATATTGGACATCAGTCGTGGCAAGATGCTGTTGCGCATTATGTGTGCGTCATGGGCCGAGCCTGGGAACTTTGCACACACGTGGGTGATCACCATGTCCGCAAGGCACACCACTTGCACATTCAGGGAGTGCGTGTGCTTCCTGTTGCGGTACAGGTGCTCAGTGGCCTGTGGTGGAACAAGGCCGACATGTGTGCAGTCAATGGCTCCAACGACGTGTGGGATTCTGCCAAGGGCATAGAATGCACCCTTCACTGCCGCCAATTCACGAGCCCTGGGGAAGCGGATGTACCTGTTTCGGTACAGCATCATGGCTGCCAGTACATCCCTCAGCACCTTGCTGAACATGGGCTGGGACATCCCTCCTCCAATGTCCACTGTGTGCTGGAATGACCCAGTGGCGAAGAAATGCATGGCGGCCATCACCTTAGCCGTGGGGGTGACAGCAGTCGGATACACCCTGCGGGGACGGAGATGGGGTTCTAACATGGCACACAGTCGATGCAGGGTTGGCCTGTCCAGCCGAAACTTCCTAATAACCTCTGTATCGTCCATGTCCGCCAGCAATTGGTATGGGCGGTCAATGTTCGGTCTCCGCCTAGGGACAATGGCAGAGGACACATGTCAAAGCAACACGACACATAGCAATTTCGCATACACATCACTGACATGACTGAGCAAGCACATGAGCCACATCCCAGCTGTCAAGCTGGGACGGCACGGCCACAATACACTTACACAGGTCTCCCAACAATGGCAATGGCTAGTGATACAAACCACTGCCATGTGCATGCACATGGGGATCTAGGCCCCAATGACTTGCGGGGCATGCTGATGGGGACTGACTGCATATCCGTCAAGCGGCAACGCCACGGCAACATGAATGTCTGCTGAGCATGGAACTGCTTCCGCGGCTGGATGAGTATGGCACACGACGACTGACGATGTGGGCACAGGCTGAGCGGCCAAAACAAGTGGGACCTGTGGCACGAGGGGATATGAGACAGTAGTAGGTGTCAGCACTGCACCCTATGTACAGCACTGTACGGATCACACCTCCCGAAACATTGACAGGTGTCCACATTGACAGCCCCATGCCAAGACGGCTGTGTGCTTGCAGTCACACGTCACAGGTGAGAGGTTACATTGCACGTGCCAGGTGGCAGACGTACATAGTGGGAGCTGGCATGTGTGTGCATGTGTCTCCTGTTCAGGATCCACCAGATGGGCGCTGACTCTGTACTGACCATTGGACACAGCATGTTCCGTGGAAGGCTTGTGTGTGTGGGATGGTGGCACTGGATGTGCCTCCGTTGGGTGGGGGGCCATGCACAGGGCGGGTACGTCGATGATTGCGCATTGTTGGTCACGGTGGGTGCACCAACTGAAGATGTGTTGCCCTGTGTTCAATTCCTATGTCCGCATGATGATGGACTGTAGATGTGGGCAGACTACACATTGGTCGATGTGCTGTCTATATGCATGTGCCTTCACACCAGGCACAGCTGCCCCTGCACATGTGACCCCTGCTGGACTCGCTGCTGGGTCTGTGGAGCTGATGCACCTTCTGCGCGTGGGGCGGACAGCTCTCCTCACTTCCCTCATTGCGCATGTCATGACTTTGCCGCAGGTGACATGGATCATGGAGGGCCCACATGTACGCGTGGGTAGGCTACACATGATTGTACACTGGTCGCCACCCCCAGTCAGTGTTTCGAATGGGAAGGTTGTTGTGCTGGTGGTATGTTCGATGTGGCGGATGGGCGGGCCTAGGTGCGGGCTTACATTCCGGACATGGGGGGTAGTTGGATTGGCGACTAGTTGCAGTACACACGGGACACGTCTCTTCCTTTCCACATCTGGGTCATCCCTTGTACTAACTGACAGTGATACAGTCATCTTCGCCCCAGCCCTCATGTCCTCCCCTCGCTCCCCCAATATGCATGCTCACCTGCAAGGCTAGCGCTTGCACAGGCAGCCCCAAGCTCGCACCAGAGAGGGCAAGGAGTGTATGTGTGGGTCCAGTTGCACGAGTGGGCTGTCTCAGGGTATGATGTGTTGCGGGACGCCGTCCACCTGCGTGGTGCCCCAAATGGAGACCCGGCCTGCATGGACTATGCATCACAGACTTCGCCTTCCGGATCCGCCACCTGCGACACCCAGTGGCTGTGGCTGCCCTTGCGGCCATGCCGCATCCGTCTGTGACTGATGGCCCACACATTCACTCTTTGGCCTCTCTGGGGAGGGCTCGGGGGTGGTGGCGCACGCGCTTGCACTTAGTCGCAATGGCATGTGGCGTGGTTGGTATAATGGGCAATGGATGGGATGGTGCGAGCCACCTCCCGTGACGTCAGTGCTGCTCATGCTGTGGTGCGTCCCCCTACACTTCCATTTGACTTGTGCCATGCTAGACGTTGAGGTTCTATTGCCTGCGTGATATGACCAGGAGGAGCGCGAGGAGACCTCTCACACACCATGCTCCACTGCCATCCCGTGCCCTGTATCACCTGTGCGGATTGACTATGTTGGGGTTACACCTGGTCGACTGGGGCTGTGTGTGCCTTGTCAAGGGGCATGGCGGGCGCACAACAGGATCCAGCTTGTCCACAGAGGGTGGGCTGAGGTGCGCCTGGTACCGCTTTGTACGTGTGCCCGGCTGCTGTGCACACACGTGTTCACTCCCCCGACAGGTGTCCTCTCACAATGCCCAGGGAAGCGGTGGTGTACTGTTCATGACCCCTCCCAACACGGCATGCTCCAACTTGGCATGTGCGCATCTACCCGTCACACCCACCCACCTGAGCACTGCATCCATACGACTTCACACGACACATGTGTGTCTTCCACAGTTGTGCTACTCATTTGCGTTGACATCCAATACCAGTGGACTACATGGTCATGTCACGACTGCCGTGTACTTCACATACTCTCATCCTCTCTCATTCGTACTTGTGAAATGAGTCAGCGGAGACAGTTTTGGTTTCAAACATTATATTGAGTCTTCTGTCCTCTGTGATGCAGTATAGTGGACACTACTGGCAGCGGAATACATGTTGAGGATATACTGAGCATGATTGCAAATGGGATAGGGTGTGGGGTTACATGTGATTGGCTGTTGCATGTGGGATGTGGGCTTCAGAGTGACATCTGCTTGGCCAAGGCTGTGCTAATGTACATTTACGTATAGCTGCGGAGCTGCGGACTTTGACACAGACGGTATACATGTAGCCTACCAGACCGCTTGGCATCATGGGCACAGTCCATCTCAGTTCCATGTGACAGGTTTGCTGCGGTTGTTCCTCATGCACGCGTGCATGTGAGATGACATCAGGGCATGTGCTTGCGTGCATGCAGCGGCGTGCCACTTGTTGTTGCACTGTGGTGGTTACTGGACATGTCACAGTCACTGGGGTCGTGTTGTTGTTGTATGCACTTGTCGTCCATGCAAAGGTCCTGGTATGGGATTCCCGGGGCGGGGGTGGGAGGGGTGCAGCACCCACAGACTCCAGGCGACCTATTCATGTCCACTGAGCGGTGTGTGTGTCCATGGGCGCTGGATCCATGTCGTGTCCTGGTTGTTCGTGCAGTTCCGTCCATGTGGGTGCGATACACAGAGCCCATGCCACTGCCTCCCACGATGCATGCGGTGTTCCTGGATGTGATGGGGAACAGTGTGCATGTCCCGGTCATATCCGATGTCATGGCGATGTCGTTGATGGTGTGGTTACAGTTGCCGGTCGTTTGGTATGGCTGTTGTGGTGGTGACTGGCCAGTCCGTGCGGAAGCTAAGCATGGGTGCGGGGTTGGACATCATAGGTCAATCGGGGAACCTGCGTTGTGGTCCGACGAATTTACAGGTTGTCAGGTATGCGATGCCGTCCAGCAGGGCTTCCATGTCATTGGTGGTGTACATGTTTGCCAGCCAATGTAGCGGATGGTGGCTGTCAAGGTGTTGTTCGTAAGTTGTCCCTTGGAGGACCATGATGGGGCATGCTGGGTGACATTCGATGTAGCTGTTCTTGATGATCCGTCGCGTGGAGGCACAGTGGTCCCATTTCAGTGCGGGTGCGATGTTGGCCACATACACCATGCCCCCATAGGCAGAGCAGGCCCTGTCGTGTGCGTCCAGAGGGAGGAGTAGTGGTAGCAGGTCCGCCTTCAGACATGCCGGGTTGGAGAGGCATATCTCCACGGGATGCTGGTAGGGACACCTCCGACAGTAGAAGACGGGCATGACGCAGCTGAACAATGTGATGCGGTAAGTCAGTCGGTAACTTACGTTCAGCAGGGACAGGAGATCGCATCCCAATGTATGAAACAGGTTGGTTTTGTACAGCTTGAGCTGTTCGGCGTAGTTGGGTAGGTGTGTTGCGGTTGCCATTTCGCAGCGGTGCGTTGTGGTGGCGTGCTCCGGCTGTGTGTGCAGTCTGCAATGTGCACGCTCCGAGGTTGCTGTGAGCTCTGTGTAGTCGTAGGGAGACAGGACTTGTGTTCTGTTGGCTTGTTTGGAGGACACGGGCCCTCTTCCCACATGCTTCTCAGACAGTTCAAGGTCAGTGATGTGTGACTCCTTCCAATTAACTTGCATGTGGCCGACATGGGGAGTGTTTTCTTCTTTCTTCCCCGTCCGTTGTGTGCTTCTGTGATATGCGCTATCTGCCCTGTGGTCGGTCTCCTCGGCATGCCTGTGTTGGTCTATTCTTGGACAATGGCTGTATTCACCGGCTTCTGTCGTAGGGCTGTGGTTTCGGAGTTGGAATGGAAGGTCATTCAGTGCTGTCTGCTCTCCCTTGTGTGGGCGGCAGGCTGCCTTTCCGCTCTGCGTTGGGCCTTGTGTGTGAATGTTATTCTTGGGCCACCTGTTGTCGGTCCCGGGCTCTTTGGTGTTCCGTTTTATATGTCTTGTTCATATGTGCAGGGTGGTATGGGTGTTTCAGTGTGGTACTGGCGTTCCTCTTCCCGAAGGGGCCCTGCTTCTCCTAGTTGGTGTTGCCGCCGCTGTGTGCTACGCCATGTTTGTTACACTGGGGTGTGTCCTGCTGTTGCGTGACTTCACTGACATGTGTGCGTCGGTTGTGTGGCGTTGGGTGTTGTCCGTGAATTGGGCATTGGGGACATGTCTGTGGCAGGCCTGTCACGTGTCATGTGCGTTCGGGGTGGGGCTGATGTGTGTGCTGCTTGGTTGTGTCCCTGTGTCTGTGTGCGACGCATGCATGGCACTGCGGTTGGCCTCTGCGTTGTGCGCATGTGTGGCGGCGTCATCGCCGCTTTGGGGCCGTGACGGGGTCGTTGGTTCCTAGTCCCAGGTGGTGTGTACACATGTGTTACGCGATGTTACGATTTGGCCTGTGTGTCATATGTGGATGCAATGGTGGATGTGTAGTGTACACGCGCTGGTGGGGGTTGTCCGCTTTTTCCGCCCTTGCACTGTGTGCGCTGTTTGCGTGCACTTGTTGTGTGTGTGCCTACCTGCGTCTCCGCGGTACGTTGCGTCCTTGGTGGTGCATCAGCAGGAGCATGGGGAGGGCCTGCAGTGCTGGATTCATGCTCGGGGAGCCGCTTCTTCGTTGTCCGTGCTCGGCGTCCGTGTTACCGCTTCGGTTTGTCGTACGGTATCTCTTGGCCGTGGGAGCCGTTTGTTTGCGGCATCGTAATTTATGCGCCGGGCGGGACGTGTTTCGTCGGACGGTGTGTGTCAGTTGTGCTGCGCCGCTACGTGTACGGGCGCACTTTGATGGCGGACGGTGTTGCTGGCTTGCCGGCGGTGTTTGGCCTACTTTTCGCATCGTAATTGGGCGGGCGTGTGGACTGCTGCGTGCCGGCGGTAACTGGTGGTTTTTGCATCCGCCAGCACGGCGGTTGTGCTTCCGCCCGCCATCGTAATGGGCCCCAAAGTTAATTAAAAATAGAAATTATAGGTTGTTTTTAGTACTGGGATGTTGGGTTATTAGGGGAAAATGGTGAGGTTGTTAAAATAGTAAAATATATATATTTAGTGTCCAGCATCTTCCTGACTTAATACTGACTGGAGTGGGAATAGTAATTTTTATGTGTTTAATGTCCAGCACCTCCCCAGACTTAATACTGACTAGAGTGGGAATAATAATTTTTATGTGTTTAATGTCCAGCCTTTTCCCTGACTTAATACTGACTGGAGTGGGAATAGTAATTTATATATGTTTAATGTCTGGCACCTTCCCTGAGTTAGTACTTATTGGAGTGGGAATAGTAATTTATATATGTTTAATGTCCAGCACCTTCCCTGACTTAATTTTGACTGTAGTGGGAATAGTAATTTTATATGTTTAGTGTCCAGCATCTTCCCTGACTTAATACTGACTGGAGTGGGAATAGTAATTTTATATGTTTAGTGTCCAGCGTCTTCCCTGAGTTAATACTGACTGGAGTGGGAATAGTAATTTTTTATGTTTAGTGTCCAGCATCTTCCCTGACTTAATACTGACTGGAGTGGGAATAGTAATTTTTATGTGTTTAATGTCCAGCACCTTTCCAGACTAAGGGGCCGATTCCGATTCGGGCCGGAAATCTCTCCGACCGAGCCGGACCCGGAGAGATTTCCGACCGAATCGGACCCGGGCAGCCCGACCGAACGAGTACGATGCGTCTGTATGCTATCGTACTCGAGTCGGTCGGACTCCCATTGAAGTCAATGGGAGCCGGTCGGACAACGCGTACGCGGGCTCCCATTGCCTCAATGGGTGCGAGGTGAACAAGGGCGCCCCCTACAGCGGGTACGCGGCGAAGCGACTCGCGCCGTACACGCACAGGTAGGTCCCCCCTGTGTGCGACTCGCGCGGCTGCGCGTACAGGGGGGTCCGACACGGACCCCCGAAGTACGGCTCCGACTGCTCTTTTGAGCCGGACAGCGCGTGTCGGTCGGACTGTTCGCCGCGCGCATCGTACTTACCCGGCCGGGGAACGTCTCCATTGCGCGGTGCGAATCGTGTCCGAGCGAGTCGGTCGGTGCGGTTAGACCCGGGAACGAGTCGGTCGGAGCGGTTGGGATGCCCGAACGAGTCGGTCGGCGAATTCACATCGTACTCGCTCGCCCGGACGCGCGTACGAATCGGTCGGGAAATAGGGCTCCGAATCGGATCCGGTTAAGCCGAATCCGATTCGGAGCCCTACCGGCCGAGATCGGAATCGGCCCCTTAATACTGACTGGAGTGGGAATAGTAATTTATATATGTTTAATGTCCAGCACCTTCCCTGAGTTAATATTTACTGGAGTGGGAATAGTAATTTATATATGTTTAATGTCCAGCACCTTCCCTGAGTTAATACTGACTGGAGTGGGAATAGTAATTTATATATGTTTAATGTCCAGCACCTTCCCTGACTTAATTTTGACTGGAGTTGGAATAGTAATTTTATATGTTTAGTGTCCAGCATCTTCCCTGACTTAATACTGACTGGAGTGAGAATAGTAATTTTATATGTTTAGTGTCCAGCATTTTCCCTGACTTAATACTGACTGGAGTGGGAATAGTAATTTTATATGTTTAGTGTCCAGCATCTTCCCTGACTTAATACTGACTGGAGTGGGAATAGTAATTTTTATGTGTTTAATGTCCAGCAACTTCTCAGAGTTAATACTGACTGCAGTGGGAATAGTAATTTATATATGTTTAATGTCCAGCACTTTTCCTGAGTTAATATTTACTGGAGTGGGAATAGTAATTTATATATGTTTAATGCCCAGCACCTTTCCTGACTTAATTTTGACTGGAGTGGGAATAGTAATTTATATATGTTTAATGTACAGCATTTTCCCTGACTTAATACTGACTGGAGTGGGAATAGTAGTTTATATATGTTTAATGTCTACCATCTTCTATGATTTAATATTTATTGTAGTGAGAATACTAATTGTTATATGTTTAGTGTCCAGCACCTTCCCTGACTTAATACTGAGTGGAGTGGGAATAGTAATTTAAATTTGTTTAATGTACAGCAGTTTTTATTATTTAATGCATACTGGATTGGGAATAGTAAATTATATATGGTTAATGTTTAGCATTTTTTATTACTTAATTCTAAGGGGCCGATTCCGATTCGGGCCGGAAATCTCTCCGACCGAGCCGGACCGGACAGATTTCCGACCGAATCGGACCCGTGCAGCCCGACCGAACGAGTACGATGCGCACGTATGCCATCGGACTCGAGTCGGTTGGACTCCCATTGAAGTCAATGGGAGCCGGTCGTACAACGCGTACGCGGGCTCCCATTGACTCAATGGGTGCGAGGCGGACAAGGGCGCCCCATACAGCGTGTACGCGGTGAAGCGACTCGCGCCGTACACGCCCAGGTAAGGGGGACCCATGGGTCCCCCCTGTGTGCGACTCGCGCGGCTACGCATACAGGGGGGTCCGACACGGACCCCCAAATTACGGCTCCGACTGCTCTTTCGAGCCGGAGTGCTCGGCTCGGTCAGACTGCTCGCGGCGCGCATCGTACTTACCCGGCCGGGTAACGTCTCCATTGCGCGGTGCGAGTCGAGTCCGAGCGAGTCGGTCGGTGCGGTTCGACCCAGGAACGAGTCGGTCGGAGCGGTCGGGACGCCCGGACGAGTCGGTCAGCGAATTCGCATCGTACTCGCTCGCCCGGACGCGCGTAGGAATCGGTCGGGAAATAGGGCTCCGAATCGGATCCGGTTAAGCCGAATCCGATTCGGAGCCCTACCAGCCGAGATCGGAATCGGCCCCTAAGTGTAGTGGGAAGAGTAAATTATATATTGTTTATGTTTACCACCTTCAATGAATATTGTTTAAAAGTATTGGGAATAGTTAGTGATGTATGTTTATGTACAAATATATTTTTAGAATTATTTATAATTTATCTAAAATATTTATATTACAAATATGTTATTTGCTGTGTATTTTTTTTTATATAAAGAGTTGTAGGAAAATTACAGTATGTGTTTTTATATGTGAAGAAATATAAATGTGTTTTATTATGTGCAGTGATAATGAATTTTTATTGTGTAACTGATGTATAGTTTATAATTTACTAGTAAAAAAACCAATATGATTATTTATAGTTAATTAAAATGGTACATTTATCAAATTAATATATTTAAGTAAAATATTTAATAATAAGATATTTTATTTTCAAACAACTTTTATTTTTGTATAAGTAGGTAGAAGGAGAAAAAAAAATTCTTTTATTTATAGAATGGAATAGAAATTATTAAAAATACACAAAATATGTCAATTTTTATTTAAGGAACATAAATTATTTTACATACATTTATTAGTTAATTGAATTTTTTAAGGAAAAAAAATGTTATGTTATTATTTTACAAGAGTTGTAACATTGTAATAGATTTATACAAATTATATAACCATTTTTTGCATATATATACAGAAAGTAAAGCATTGTATCTTTATTTATTAATTAATATTGTAACATTATAATGCTGTAGTGAATATTGTTTATCATTTACAAATAATTAGCACTTTATTACATGTAAATACATTTTTATTAATATTATTAGTATATAAAATATTAATAATATTAATTATTACATTGTTGTATTGCATGATTTTTTTTTAAACAGGTAAGTTTTATTTAACATTTCTACATAATTAATATGTATTTTTCATAATTAATATCATTATAAAAAAACATATACAATTATAATAATAATAAATATATTTTTATATTAATTATTATTATAACTTTACAAAGTATAATAAAATATATAATAATTTTTCAATATAGAGAAAAATGTGTATAACATAAGAAAAATATATCTGAAATTTATACTTTGCTATAATGCTTTTTTTTAACATTATTCCTTTTTAAACATTTATTTAAGCAGCCATTTTTAGTTTACAGGGACTATTTTGTAACCGCGTACTGTTATTTTGGGTCATTGAGGATCGGAGAAGCTCGCGGTTGGAAGCTGCGTCGCGTCGAGCAAGGTAAGGGAAATTTTACTTATTTTTCTACTCAATACTTATGTTTTAGTGTAGTTAGGATATATATATTGTATTTATAGTTAGGTTGTTGCGTTTTTGATGTGCTGTACTTGTTAGTTATATTTTAGTGAGATGCCGTGAGTTAGTGTTTGAGGCGTAGTGTAGACAGACGATAATATGACTAAATATGTGTTGTTTTGTTGATATAAATTTATGTTATTGTATTTAATTAATGTATTTGGGTGTATTTGTGTGGGTGGGTATGCTTTCAATCTTTTTTGCAGCTTAATTTTAATCGACTTTACGTTGGAGACACAGACGCGTTTTTTTTTTTAAAAGAACTGTGTATTAGTTTGTTAAACTAATATTATTATCACAGTTTCTTTTATTTTTCGGTATTTCCTGGAGCGATTTTTATATTTTTGTATCTTTTTCGGGTTTTTGAGGGTTTCCGTTATTTGGATTTCGCCAGGATGGATTTATATAGGACCTGTTGGATTTTTGCATTTTTTTGGGGGCTTTTTTAAACTTTAATATGGATTAACAGATAGATGCAAGGATTATTACTTGTTGGAATACATCTTCTACAGCTACATAAACCGTAAGTCTATTTTTTTTTTATTAATTGGGTGGGAAATGTTGTTAAAATTAATTGTGTGTTATAGTATATTTAGATAAATATTATTTATTTGTAAATATATATTTTTTTATTTAAAAAAATATCCATCACAAATAAGTAATATTTTTGAAAATATAATATTAATATATGTGTGTAAAGTGTTTGTTTTGTGAACGAAAAAATGTATAATAGCTGTGGAACTTTAGTTTATAAAATACTTTTGGCTATTAGGGATAGGTAATCTAGGCCTCTTGTTGATGGGTATAGGGCAACCTGACTTTGCAGTAGCTCAAACATTTTTTTAGTTTGTTTAGTTAATTTGGGACATATTTGAGTTACAGATTGTTCCATCCGTAATTCTTGATAGCTTTGTTCTTTTTGTATAGATTGTAGTAGTTTTTGTAGGGTAGGTTTACCTCTGCTTGTTGTTGCTTGGAAGGCATTATGCCATCCTTCAACACTATTATTTGTTTTAGCTTCTTTGTTTAAGGTACTTAGGTACACGTTCCACCAAGGAATGTGGAACTTAGGTTGCCTTCTATGCCCTGATCTATGCAATCTTCCCACCCAGGTGTCCTCAAAGTAGTCTAGTAGTGGGCTTATTTTGTCTTCGTTCCTTTTGTAATAGGGGCTCTCTATTAGAATATTGTAGTGCTCTGCTACATCAGTTACAGGTACATATGCTAGTGCTATTAGCTTTTTAATTTGGTAGGCGAAAGTACTGTCTGTAGCATATTGTACACTTAGGGTTGATTTTTGTAGATGTCTTCAGAGACTCTGGTTAAAATGATAATAGCAACCCTGGATTGCTGTGTGTGGATAATTTTTCAGTACAGCATTTATCATGGCTATTTCAAAATCAATAATTATTTTTGAAGGAAAATAATTATTGCTTTCTTCTTTTATTTTAGTGAGTATATCTATGTAGGTAGTTTGCTGTTTATTTGGTAATAGGGCATAGATGAATGGAATATTTGAATGTTGGTACAATCCATGCACTGTGTACAGCTGGTAAAATGGTTTTGGA
Organism: Calotriton arnoldi; assembly: GCA_963921515.1. Classification (NCBI taxonomy): domain Eukaryota; kingdom Metazoa; phylum Chordata; class Amphibia; order Caudata; family Salamandridae; genus Calotriton; species Calotriton arnoldi. The sequence goes on from CAWUFW010012140.1 coordinate 74,628, forward strand.
CAGACTTTGAAAGTTCCATCCATCATCCAGGTGTCACATTGCTGTAATTTAAGTAAATTGTTTGCAGTAGCAAACATAATTATTCTTTTATCTGGGCATTTGTTAGCAAAAAATATAAATGGTTCTTTATTGTGAGTAATGCTTAATTCTGGTGGAATAACTACTTCTGCAAATGTTTTAGGTGCAGGTATAGTACTTGTAGTTGCTTTTTTTGTCTGGCAATAGTTCTTTTTAAAGAAGCTATGGACGGTAATTGTCCTGATGCATGTTGAGGTACTTTTAATAGTTGCTCTTTTAGTATTTGGGTAGTTGGTTTATCAGTACTAGTGCTTGCTTCTTTTATACTTTCAAGAGCATCTCTAACCTCAATCTCTGTTATGTTTGGGGGTGATTATGTTCTTTTACAGAAAGAACAGTAGTTTCATGAGTAGTAGCTCTTCCATAGCATTTGTTAGAGTAGTATTTGCTACACTTCCAAAACACTTTAAGGCCAGTTTGTTTCTCCTGTGTATACACATACCCCATATAACATAATAGCATTTTATTTTTTTGTGACATTACAAATTCTGCACCTTCAGTCATGTTGTTTTGTTTTATGCTAGGGAAAATTAAAAAAAAAATGTTTTAATATAATAAATACCACATGTTTATTAAATACAGTTACATTTCAGTGAATATACTTACAATGTTTAGTTTGATGTAAATAAAATTGTCCAGGAAATGATTTCAAGCTTTATTTTCTATTTTTGATGTAATTTCTGTTGAGAAGAGAAAACAAACATTTTAATAATTTGATTATATTGTTTGTAGATGATAGGGATTTTAGGGGAAAAGGGTTATTTGGGTGGGTATTTAACGTTGTTTAATAATTGAAAATTATATACTTACTTTTTAATTGTATTTAGTTGGTTAGTGGTTGTAGAATTATTTTTAAAGCTTTTGCTGTTGGCTGCAGAGGAGATAGATAAAAAAGAAAATATATATTAGTGAATAACGTTTGAAAAATATTTTTAGGTAGGTTTGGCAAAAATAGAATATACTTACATTTATTGTTCTTTTATTGGTGAGGATTTTGAAAATAATTTTCTGGCTTTGTAGGATATCTGTAGAGGTGATATAAATGTAAGGAATGAAAGAATAGTAAATTAGGTCTCAGAAATAATTATTGTTGAAGGGTAGTAGTATTGTTATATTTTAAATACAGTTTTACTTACTTAGTGCAGTTTTAAAGATTTCTTCAGTAATGAAAGTTTTCTTTCAGGAAACAGTTGGGCAGAGTTTCACCTTCTTCTTTATTGTAGGTTAGAAGTGTAAAAGAGATGTATATATTGGATGTTTATATAGTGTTTATTTAATTGGTTGCTTTATGTTATTGGTGTATTTTAAAATGTGAGTATTTTATAGGTTGAAGTTAATTGTTTTTATTGTATTGGCTGTTTGTTTCCATATAAGGGAAACGCTAATTAAGAAACTGTTAGTAGAAAGTAATTATTTTTTCATTTTGCTTTTTTAAAATATTTTAAACATTGTTTTTAATGTGAAATGATGAAAGCATTATATATTTTACCGTTTTTATTTTATTACTGTAATTGTTTGTTTAGAGAAAATATTTTGTTTTATATATTGATGTGTTTGCAAATTATTTTATTATGTTGTTTAAGTATTTTATATTGTTTTATAATGTGAATTTATATTTGGTGCTAAAGATATATTTAATTGAGCAGTTTTTCTATAGTCGATATTTTTAAAAAGTCGATAATATTGATGTCTATATTTTGGTATTCGATATTTTTGTTATATTTTATGTTATTAAAATTTAAACGATATTTAATGTAACGATATTTTGCATTTCGATATTGTGGTGTACGATATTTTTTATATACGATATTGTGTACTCGATATTTTTGTATTTTTATAAATAAGTATTGGTCGTAGATATTGTTGTAGTCGATATTATGATGCCGATATTTTGTATATTCGATATTTTTGTTGTCGATATTATGTCGGTGATCCCTCCACGGAGCGCGGAATGCAGAAAACTCTGCACACTCCACGAACAGAGCGGAGTTCACTGCCCAGGCCTATTATTTTTTTCCACAAAAATAGGAAAATTGTCACCCATTTAAGCGGGAAATTGCCCAATCTGGCAACACTGGCCTAAAGATCCCAAAAAGTCCAAGTCGACTTCAGAGGAACCCAAGGTACCCACAATGATACAATCATATGCAGAAGTAAAGGAGCAATGCACCACAGGTGGGATTGCCTTGGCATTTGAGACTGAGACTGAAAGACCATTAGTACAGGTAGCAGTGCCGTTTTTTTGTATACATCTATTCCAGATACTCATATGGCTATTAATTCACCATATCTTCACCAGCATTCTTGTGGTTTCTCTCACACTGGTTCCCCTGGAGAGCTGGCCTTGACCCCTGCCCGGGGTCCAGTTCAGAAAAGAATGACTGATTATTTTTGGTAAAAGGCATGAGAGGCCCACATGGGCATAGAGGCACCCAAATTAGCTGATCCATCCTTCACTATTCAGGAGCATGTTGTGGCTCAGTCTACCTCTTGTGGTTCTGTAAAATCTAATAAATTCCAACAACAGACCTTCCCTCTTGATCCTTTTCCCTTGAAATGCCCCCCACCCCATTAATAGGTCGTATTTGGTCGAATAATTGTTGGGACAATCATCTCTTGAATTGGGCTTGACTGGCTCTGTACTGGTTGACTACAAGGGGGGAGGGAGTTGGTGTCCTCGGTGCATGAAGTTATGAGGTCCAATCAGTACAATGCAATAAGAAGTGGGCGAAGACTTTCTGGAGGCTGATGCCTGAGATGAAGATGGCTTCTCATGGGACCCGGAGGGTATAGAGCTTACACCTGTGAATACTGGGGGGGAATAAGAATAGATTGCTTCCCCTAGAGGGAGTGGCAGAATTAGGCTGTGTTGGATTGGAGACTTCTGCTCTAGCCTAACCCTCTGACCTCAGTGCTCCAGTCAATCAAGGTCCTGTGGAGTGTAGGGAAGCTATGTCTACAGCACACCTCACCCCTTTCCCAAACCATGTTGGGTATTAACGATTTATTGCAAGTACACAGAACTTGATATCTTTGAAGGCTGCACATTCCAAGATCCAGGTATTGCTGTGCAAAATGTCTAAAAATATGGACACCCTCCATGGGAGATTAAATGACATGGCAAATCGTACCACACTGCTGCAGGAGACTGTACAGCACATAAAGGCTCAGGTGGAAGTCCATGGAACACAGCTTAGTGGCATTCCTCTAAGCTAGAGGACATGGTAAATCATATGCACCAAAACAACCTCCGACTATTAGGTATTCCTGAGGGGCAGGAGAGCGATGATACCCAACGGTATAACATTCCGTTGTTTAGCCAGTCCTTCCCCCAGCTGAAAGACTGGGATATCGACTGTCGGGTTGAGCAAGCACATTGCTTTTCACTATTATTATGTGTAAAAGTTTGGATGATTTGTAGGCTTTTCCTGATTTCTTCATGTGCATGCTTTTACGGTCTTTGTATCTGGTCTTTGAAGCTGGAGGGGCAGGCTGGGGACCTCTCCAGAGGTGGGTATCAATTAGTGATTAACTAAAGTGTGAATATGATGTTGGGGATTTGGAGGGGGGTGCACTGAAGATCCCGGCTTCCCTCGGGAAACCCGAGTTAGGAAAGGGTGTGGGTGCGGTTCTGGTTGTGGGGTGGAGGCTGTGGTGGTGAGGCATGGAATATGAGTGCAATGGTTTAGATGGGCTTTTTTTCTCAGTCGCGGTTCAGTGGCAGAAAGAAAAAAATTGAAAAGTATCAAATAGGTGGCATTTGTGCGGCATCATGCAGAACTTTGTGGTCTTAACACTTAAGGATACTCCATAATATTGGTAGTGGTAGCCGGAATTTACACTTACTCAGTTGGAATATTAATGGTCTGAGAGCAGCTGTTAAGTGTCGACATGTCAAGAAGAAACTTTTTGTAAATTAAACCTCACCTTCTTTGTCTTCAAAAGACCCCCTTATCTTTGTCAGAGATTACAAATCTGAACATGCTCTTATTGATGTATGGGTCTGTGACAGGTGATACATTTTACTCAGCGCCACATAAAGTCCTTTCTTGAATTGACCTGATTGCTGCTAGCAGCACTGTTGTACCCTCTCTTTCAATCAAACAGAATCCATGTGTTATCTGGGATCATAGTGCTCTCTTCATGTTCATTAAAATGAGCTTCAGTGTGGTAATTGTTTCCCCTTTCTAGGTGGTCCTTAGACTGCAAATTGCTTCTGGAGAAGCGATATTTGAACCATATGATGATTTGTCTGAAAGAGTACTTTCTTGTTAATCAAAACTTGGCCTCTCCGATAATAGTCTGGGATGCGATGAAAGCTGCTGTTCACGTTCAGAACCTTATGTATACTATCCAGGGGGATAAAAAGAAGAAAATTATGGTAGAGCAGTCCTGTGCTGATCTTCTTTCTTTGGAATTAAAATACTCTTAAAATATGGTTGAAGGCCTTTCCTATGAAGCAGAAAAGGTACTGAATCAATTAACAATCACGTGTATGACACTACAGAAAGAGACTTAGTACAAAGCCTATCAAAGATAGCGGACAAAACAGGCTCTTTGGGCCTAATTCACAAAAGTAATCTGAGACAAAGTCCTAACTTTACGACTTCATAAAAGGCATTTAGGAGTAGTAAAGTTAGGGTTCCTAACTTTACTACATCTAAATGCCTTTTTGTTTATACCGAAAGTCGTAAAGTTAGGATTTTGACTTAGTTCAGGAGTAGTAAAGTTAGGATTCCTAACTTTACTACTCCTAAATGCCTTTTGTTAATATCGAAAGTCATAAAGTTAGGATTTTGTCTGTTTAGGAGTAGTAAGGTTAGGAATCCTAACTTTACTACTCCTAAATGCCTTTTGTGAATACCGAAAGTCGTAAAGTTAGGATTTTGTCTCAGTTCAGGAATATTAAAGTTAGGAATCCTAACTTTACTACTCCTAAATGCCTTTTGTGAATACCGAAAGTCATAACGTTAGAATTTTGTCTCAGATTACTTTTTTGAATCGGGTCCTTTGTTTTTAAGCCAGCGAAGAGATGGATCAGCTTTTATCTTTTCAGGTTAGAGATTGACATTCCAAGAATACAATTATCAGCATTCGGGATTCGACAGGTAAGGTCAGGTTAGGTCCTGTGGACATCCTATCTACAAATTCTATGGCACTTTATATCATGAGGAGAGTCCTCCCTCACTAGCACTTATTAAGGAATGTTGGCAGGGGACAAGCTTACCCTGTTTTTCCACTTCTCAATGTAAGATGCTTGATGTTCACATCATATTAGTAGAGATCAGGAAAGAGCTGTCGCAAATAGCCCCAGGCAAAGCATTGCGTCCAGATTCTATTCCTCTTGAATTTTGTGAAAACTTTGCAGGTATTCTTGTGCCTAGATTGCAAGAGCTGGTTAATACTCCAGCTTTTTGCAATTAGTACCTGCATCTTGGTGGGAAATATATATTTTGATCTTCTTATAGAAGGGTAAAGGCCCTCTCAATTGTGTATCAGATGACCCGATTTCTTTAATGAATACAAAATACAAAAATCTAAACTCACATTTTGGCCTATCATTTGTCCTCTTTCATTGCTACTTTAGTTCATGCTAGGCAGCATGGATTCATTCTGGGACAGGACACTACTACTGGCCATTTCTGAATTGGACATCACAGAAACATAAGGAGAGTCCACGGGACTGATTCTGCTCGACGTTCAACAGGGTCTCATGGGGATTTATCTGGTTGGTCTTTGCAAAAATGGAGTTCGGACAGATAATATATCACTATTAAAACACTTTATACATCATTATCAGCCCGAATTGTTAGCATGGTCAAATATCGGACAATGTCATGCTTCAAGGGGACACTCAGCAGGGATGCCTGATGTCCCCATTATTATTTGCGTAATATTTGGAACCATTTATTTAGAGACTTAAGTTAGTGGACGTCATCCCACCACTGTGCCTTAATCGGTTCAGGGGTAAGGTAATGGCTTAGTCAGATGACATTCTCATCTCCTGCTCAAGCACTTATTGGTATTGAGGCGGCAGATGATTATTTTGGTATAGGTTCTGGTTATAAATTGAACATCTGCAAAACTCAAGTTATAATTAACTCCACTTTAGGTTCCTCAATTTTCTGCCATGTTGGAGAAGGCACTTATTTATGGGTTCGTATCACACCCTGTATGAGGGACATGGTAAATCTCAACTATGAGGGGCTCTATTATGAATCCTTGACACTTTTCCAGAAATGAAATAAGCTCCATCTGGGGCTGATTGTGTGATGCTATTTGATTAAAATCGTTATTTTGCCCCAGTTTTGGTATCTGTTTCAGTCTATACCATTATATCTTCCCATGCAGTTTATTAAAGTGGTTGAGACTAGCTGGCAGAAATGTATATGGGGATATTTAAAACCCCATTGCACAATCCAGTATCTGCAGGTGCCTTGTGATGTGGGCAGTATACCCTCTCTCTGACTGTATTTTCTTACAACGTTTGTGCCCTAATTACTGTCCGTCATGGGTGGGGTTGATTGGCAGCTATCCTATATGTTTCCCGAGTGCCGGATTTTCAATTGTACTTCATCATCTATGCAGGGCCTGGTTGATACAGTCTACTTTAAGCGTACTAGGTTTAAGAAGGCTGTCTTTCACACCATTTGGACTTCAATCAAAACACATTGTAGTATCTCATCCCCTTGGCCGCGGCGATAATTCCGCCGCGGCGCTGGGGGGTGGGGGGTGAGCGCGGCGCCACCATGCTTGTGACGGAACCACGCCGTCATGAGCCACGGGCGGCGTGTGCTCATGACGGCGTGGTTCCGTCACGGCCCCGCCCGCTCATTACTCGCCCGCACAGGCGGGGAATTAATGCCGCGTGGGCGGAGCGGGAGCCGCATGACGGAACCACGCTGTCATGAGCACCCGGCGCCCGTGGCTCATGACGGTGTGGTTCCGTCATAAGCACGGAAAGGGTTAATCAGTATACTTCCCACGGCCAAAACCCTCATTTGCCTTTGCTTCTGCATCAGGGTACTCACAATTTGGGCACTAGATTGGTTTTAAACAACTTGGCCAATTGTAATCTAATGGGATATTCCTTTCTATTAAGTCACTTCAGGGTCTTCCTGGCACATACCGGCATGGTTTCTTTAGATATCTGCACCTTAGAGATTTTGTCGCTCATTTACCAGCTAACGACACCTCTATGTGTCCCCATCTATTTTTGGAGGGGTTTATTCATCTGTCCGAAGTTTGTTCAATTAGCATTCTGTATAACATTTTTGTCTCCTGTGGATGTAATGAACAACAGTTAGCGAACAAATGGACTAAGAATTTAGGCTTGACAATGACAGAGGGGGATATTTGGGTCAGTGTTCAGCTAGTCTAAGACATACTTAATGTCTCACGATTTTAGGTTAATTTTTAAAGACCTTATATGATAAATATTATACTCCCATAGATTGTTTAAAATGGGCCTTCAAGAAACCTCTGATTGCTTTCGGTGCTCAGCGCAAATGGTACTCATATGTTCGCCACTTGCCCGTCCCTCTCTTCATTTTGGGCTTCAGTATTTAATAAGTTAAATAATTAATTATAATGGGAAGCTGATTAAGATATAAAGCCCATTATGTTGGGCTGTTCAAACTCTATCCCCCACAACCGGGTTTTGATCTACCTTTGTGCAGTCACAGTGGCTAGATTGTGCATCACTAGGGCCTGGCTGCAGAGCAAACCTCCTGATCCTAGGGCCTAATAGCACAAGTTTGGTTTTGCCTCTGGCTTTGAATTTACAATCATTCAACATAATCCAAAAAGGTGAAAATTGAAAACGTTGTGGGCTCCAGTTAGGGAAGGTTTTGCTCTTTGTATGCCCAGCTACCTATCGGTGATTTTAAATCATTTGAAAATTGTGTAAGTTTGGTCACTTAAGATTTTTTCTGTGGTATTTAGATTATGGTGGTATGACATTGCATCTTCTTTTTAAAAAATCTATGTCTTTATTACTGTCACTAAAATTAAATTAAATTATTGTCTTGCTTATTATATTTTTGTCTTTTGATAATAAAAAAAGAGAAAAAATGAAGCAAATTTGAGGGTTCAAAAAACATTGAAAGAAAAAATGTGCTCCCATTTCCTTTTTACCCAGCAGCAGTTGCATTTATCAGACATTCAACAGTACAGATGTTCCAAAATTTCTCCAATATCACTCCAGGGCTACATGGAAGTGGCAGTTGTATCTAAAAATAACTGCTAATAGATAAAGCTCATGAAAAGGCTTTATTTACCACAGCAATGGCTTCCTGTGCATGCACATACTGTTCATGCACCTCAATGCAACTTGATTTTTCCTGTATCTCTTACATTTCATGCAGGTGCTAGTTGTCAATTTCAGTTAGCCCACATGTACACACATAGGCACTCTACTGCATCACCTGATCCTAGTTGTTTGATCCCGCCTACTCACCAATGCTGCCAGGGTATCACATATGAGTTACCGATGACAAATAAGGAAATTAGAACTTAGATAAATACATGAGAATCCCAGACATACAAACTATATAATTGACACATTGTCTATCTCAGCCTTTTACCTTCCACATATTTCACAACACATGGCACACTATCATCATTTTCTCAATAGCATTACTGCCCAATAACCCGTTTTCCTTGGAAGACTGAATAAATGGAAATTTGTGAGCCATCAAAAGGCAGAACTCCTTACTAACTGCCAGATAAAGTGACAGTTAAGGGGATTAAGGGGATTACCAGGTGTCAGTATGGAAGCAACCGCAGTGTACTCAATGAGTCTTCTTTAAAACACAAGTTTACACAAGTTAAAGAAAAAAAATACTGCCATAAATATGAGCATATATATTATATCTCAATAAATCTATCACTATTACAATCAATCAATCAATCATATCATTTGTAAAGCGCACTACTCACCCGTGAGGGTCTCAAGGCGCTGGGGTGGGGAATGCTGCTACTGCTCGAAAAGCAAGGTCTTGAGGAGTTTTCTGAAGGTCAGCAGGTCTTGGGTCTGCCGTAGGTGGATGGGGAGGGTGTTCCAGGTCTTGGCGGCGAGGTGGGAGAACGATCTGCCACCGGAGGTCGCTCTTCGGAAGCGGGGGACAGTGGCGAGGGCGAGGTCGGCGGAGCGGAGCTGGTGGGTGGGGGTGTAGAAGCTGAGTCGTCTGTTGAGGTACTTTGGTCCGGTGTTGTGGAGTGCCTTGTGTGCGTGGGTGAGGAGTTTGAAGGTTATCCTCTTGTTGACCGGGAGCCAGTGCAGGTCTCTCAGGTGGGGTGTGATGTGGCTGCGGCGAGGGATGTCGAGGATCAGGCGTGCAGAGGCATTCTGGATGCGTTGGAGCCGTCTCAGGAGTTTGGCCGAGGCTCCTGCGTAGAGGGCGTTTCCGTAGTCCAACCTGCTGCTGACGAGGGCCTGGGTGACCGTTCTCGTTTCAGTGGGGATCCACTTGTAGATCCTGCGGAGCATGCGGAGGGTGTTGAAGCAGGCGGATAACAATAAGATATTTATCCACACACGCTCCTGTTTTAGCAGGTAAGTTGTATCATGAGCCCATAACTTCTAGAAAAGTAGACGCTTTAATCTCAATAAGATATACAAACATCTTACTCTGTTACATTGTCACTCAAATACAATGACAGTACTAATGTCTTCAAGAAGGATCATACAGTCCTTTATAGAAGGTTTATTAGAAACTGCAGATGCATCAGCAGCTCTTGAACAGTGTTCCAACATATAGCAAGTTAATTCTCTAAATTAGGAGTTTGTATATTTTCCTCTTTGTAAATACGTCCTATATTTCCAAACATTACTAAAAGCAACTAAGTTTCTGACTGTTTCCTTCACCTTCTTTTATCAGGTCAGGCAACATCCTGTCAATTGCTCCACCACAGTCTGATATTGCACTTCAGAAAGCCCTTCAATGCCAAGCACCAAAATCACTCAAGCAGCATTTTCAGCCTTAGCAGGTTTTAAAGCACACTACCTGCATGCAGGATATCCAAAATGGATTTCTGGTGCCAACAGGCAGCTATCGCACATTCACTCCATTCTCACCCTGCTATGCAAACAAAGTGTAACCAATAACCATACATGCAACACTGATGTAGTCAATGATACAGTTGTAGGGGAGTGGCAGACCGTTTACTACAGGACACTTTAGCACTTTAACAATGTTGCATTAAATGCTATGTGTGAACATTTGATATTAACGACTTGAACTATTCGGTAACTCAGAGGTACTTGAGTATTGGGGTTGCTGTAAAATGATGTATGAAACCTTTACAGTGAATGTTTGAGAGTATGCCTGTGGAAAACAATTGTGGTTGATGTTAACCCCGAAGGGGGATTTTCTTGACTTTTGAGTCTGACACAGAGCCCTGTCCCTTGGGCTAGGGGCCCCTCTCTCTTTTTACCTTTCAAAATTAAAATATGACCAGAGAATCACTATTTGGTAAACTCATGACAGGGATGCAAGCTCTCTAAAGCCATGCAGCGGACAATTCCCATCACACAACAATGCAGAAGGCAGAAAATTGTGGTTACAAAACACTTGTCACAAATTGTGACCTGTAAAGAATTTTAAGAACAGACCTATGTACAAATAGGTCTGTTCTTCAAATTTCAAATTGTAGTGGGTCATAATCCAACCTAACTCATGCACATTAATAAGGCAGTTTGCAAATTGTGATTTATTACAATTGGAGGTCATCACTGGGATGGTGTCCTGCTGGGGTCAGCAGACCCCAATGTCTGTGATTGCTTTTGAACGTTTTTTATTTTTCAGTGAAACCCATTTTCCTAAAATGGTACTGTGTTTAAAAAGAAGTTACTTGTTTTCAAAGTTTGTCTGAGAATTGGTAGTGGTCCTACTCGCCAACAAACCTTTTTTAAATCACAAAAGGCTAGCAGTCCCAAAAGGTGCCATTCCATTTTCTAAATTCATTAGCACCTTACCTCAGGAGTCAATATTTCAATGTTTTTCAACTGGATTCCAGTTCAAAGGATTGATACATATCATACTGATTCAGTATTTGGAAGGGACACCTGTTACATTAAACTTCCTAATACCAAATTGGTATGGGATTGAAATCTCATTTTAGGAGTCAGTAAAAGTTTATTGACTCCTAAAACAGGATGCATACATAAGAAACATATTTTTTGCAGTTGCAAATTTTAAAATGGAGTGTTTACAGCCCTAAAAATGCTTAATATTTCTAGCTCTTATTTTTTTCATGCACACAGAAAAAGCTTTGTGATTTGAGCCTTCGGTGTCCAGTCCGCATTAAAGTATGGATTATTCAAGTCTGCCCGGGTGAGAGGTGTTGATATGACCAAGGTCCCACCATATGACACAACAAATGGTCATCAACAAAATAACAAAACGACCGTCGATGCTGATAGATAAAGAATCACTTTAACAAAGATCACATGCCTGGATGACATTGAACGAAAATAAAGCTTTTAAAATCACAGTCCTAGTTAGGAACTTGTTGGTCTATGAAGTTAAAAAACATTTTTATTAGAGTACGATTTGGGCTTCTCCCAGGGCTGTCTCATGCAATGCCTTGGCTGTGCACAACAAAAACCGGAAGCTGCAGACTATTCAAAAATGGAGAAGAAAACATCATTCATTTAGTTTGTCTATGCCCGGTATTATTGGAAGAAAGAAGGGGCTTTTAAATATGGCTTTTAATAAACGAGGAATATGTACATGTAGACAAGCTGTAATAGCATGTTTTAAAACATCAGACATAGCCCTGAATTCCACTTTTACAAAATTTCTTATACTTGCAAAAGGAAACAGGAATCTTACGATCCTATTTTAGTTTGACATCATTGCAAGTATTTGTTGCATTATTTAATTGAAACGCCAAAATTGTTTACAATGAGAAGCGAATTTGCACTTTAGGACTTGTACTTGAAGATATACTCAGTTGTGATAACACAGAGCATCAGTGTACTATTTTGACTAACTACACGTAGTCGCCAAATTATTTAAATGAAGTGCCAAAATTGTTTACAATAAGAAGCTAATTTGCACTTTAAGACTTGTACTTGAAGAACTACTCAGTGGAGATAAGGAAGAGGAGCAGTGTACTATTTTGACAAATTGCAGAAATTTGATGTGGTCATTTTATGAATTTTTGATTTTTATAACTGTAATTTGAAAGCATTTTTAGGTGTGTAACGTGATTTTAAAAAATAGTTTTATTGCATAATATGTTGTCTTTTTATGACCATATATTCTATGATTTTAATTAATAAAACAATAAAAACGTACTTACTTACATATGACACAAAAGAAGAAGGTACGACAGAATTTGCAGCAGAGAGGTTACCATGAGGCCAACACCAATAGAGAGGGAACTAGAGTTTGCAGAGCTTGTTAAAATGCACCGATCGAGGCATAAAAAAAGTGCTACATTCTCGGTAATTATGACAAGCAGAGTTCATGCATTGACAGAAATATGTATGTATGTATGTATAGCTAAATAGCTTTTATCCTACATGCCACAGCAGAGACAAAATGTCATTACTTCTGTCTAAAAATGAGCACATTCTGTTTCACAGTCCCATGATGGTCATATTTGTGACTGTCTGGTCTGACTTCCAAATTTTAGAATCAAAAACATTACGAAGGAGATTGGATTTTAAGAAGCATGGATGGATAGTTTAAAGGGTATACAGGAAATCATATATAAAATAGTGATATAGACAGAGAGGTAGACACACATATACTGATAAAAGAAATAACCATAGTTAGAGTAGTATATATGGAGATGCAGAGTTGGATGCAAATAGCCAGATTGTCACACATATACAGACATTTAGTGTAACTAGCTCGATGAATGCAAAGCTCTAGGTATATTCCAAATGGAAAGTGTGCTACTTTTTAAAAATATTCTTAATAAATGCAGAGTGTAATGTTTAGCTCACCTTTGGAATGGATTGCTGCATGTATCAGTTGATTACATGTTTGTCATTGTTTTCAGGGGCACGTGGCCTGAGAAGGAAAAGAAGATAAGAGCAACAGTGAAACAAGTTCTTAAATGTGATGTCCTGAAAAGCAAGCCCTTGGGACCAATCATCTTGCCCCAGGCGGACTGCCTGCTCAGCCTGCTATGCCTGGAAGCTGCATGTCAAGATATGGCCTCTTTCGACCATGCCCTGAAGAATATTTCATCGCTCTTAAAGAGAGGAGGGCATTTAGTGCTAGGAGGGGTTCTCGGCTGTGTAACCTGGATGTCTGGTGAAAAAGAATTCCCTTCTCTATGTCTGGATGAGGACCTTCTCAGGAACTCTCTGGCAAAGTGTGGGTATGTTGTCAGGGAGCTGGAGATAGATACTGCGTCTGGAAAGTGTAATAAGAGCATCTGTAAATATGACGCTAATTTTTTTATAGTTGCCCAAAAATTGAAAGCAGTGTAATGCACTTTCCCGAAAGCCCACATGCCGTGGGACTCTGTAACATTTCTAAGAAACACCATATGAGACCCTACAAATAGTCATTCTTTATCATTCGGGAGGTAAACAGGGTGAAAGGCAACATTTATATAAGTCACATAAACGTTTAAGCAGGCGTCTTCATATCTATTTGTTTATTACATTAAGGGATTTTCAAATTTAGAAAACATTAAATCGTAAGTCGAAATGCTTCCCTGTTTTGATCAGATCAATGTGTGTATTACCCTACAGAGATAATAAAATTGATTGGCAAATAAAATCATCATAAATCCGATTCTTTAATGCCTATGAGAAAAATATATCATGATGATAGAGCAAAATAAATTGGCTTAAAAATTATTCATGCTGTCAGGAAATTAACGGCGAGTGTTGTTCATCCACAAGGGCAATCCTAATTTGACACCTAGGGCCTCATTGTGTTACCCAATATTTGGTGACGTCCTATCCCTGTCAAAATTCCAGCACCAAATAAAGGCAATTTGATGGCATTCTATCCATATCGGGGAATAACATGAAGACCTGGGAACACTCAGGGCCATATTATCAAGAACGGACGATAACATATCGCCGCTTTAGCGGCAGGAAACTGCCGCTAAAGCGGCGATAAGAGGCTTGCTAATATGCCCTATAGAATTCCAATAGAAGCCCAGGTTCTGGTGTGAAGGACATCAAACCTGGGCTTCTATTGGAATTCTATAGGGCATATTATCAAGCTCCTTATCGCCGCTTTAGCGGCAGTTTCCTGCCGCTAAAGCGGCGATATGTTATCGCCCGTTCTTGATAATATGGCCCTCATCTTTTTCCTCATGAAATTCCTCCATCTGGCCTAAATAGCAGGTCGTTTGGCACTAAAATTGACCATCTGCTTTGCCCAAGTAGCAAATGGTGGTGTGGTCGAAATCCAAGCTCCAGAAGTGCCCTGGCAATGATCCTGTTTTCCAAGCACTCCAAAATAACAAATTGTAGGTTCTGTTTTGCACCAGTTCACCATTGCCAGTTTCTCAGAATACCTCAGCACATTTTTGAGTTTTCGTGGTTACCTTTAAACCTCGGGTAAAAGCTGCTGCACAGGGTAGCCACTGACACCAATACACTTAGAAACCTTTTCTAAAATTCAAAGTAACTGTAAGACGACTTTGGATCCGGTTCTCTCAGCATATTGCATGAGCAGAAGCTCCCTGAAAAACCTAATCAATTACACAAAATATGTATCAGTGTGGGGTTTTTAGTATTGACAGGAATAATGGCGCTCAAGCTAATTCGCGCTGAGTTTATGTTATACTAGGAGTGTGAACGGTGCAAACCAGGTCAGGGGATATGCCCTAAAACCCCCGTGATGGTATGGATAGAAATCCACACAAATGAAGTAGGTACAGTCCCGGGCACACGTAACGAGGATATAATATCAGGAGAAATGTCTCATACTGTAGAAATGTAGAGGGTCTACACCAGAATGATAATCATAGGTGTTTAATATAGTAACAGAGCATAAGCAACCAGCCAAAACAAAAGCAACCAGCCGACACGTGTTTCGTCACAAAGGGTAGAAACCCGTGACTCTTCAGGGCTGGGGAAGATACAAAACATAAGATAAACTGACAAGAAAGCAAACAAAAGATGTATAGGTCGAAATTAAAAATCATAAATACAAGTGGAAACCTGGTTACATAACTTACACACAAAATGACAATGAAAGATCTTTGCACCAAGATCAAAAGGTCGAGCTGTGAATGTGTAGAGGAAGAAAAATAAATGGAATTGCAGACCAAGAGGCGAAATAATCAGAACATGGTAAATGAGAAGCGACACAAGCCAATGTGATAAAATTGAAAAGGCAGCCTCTAAAGATAACAATCACGCACTAAGCGGAACGTGTTGGAAATACATGCAATGGAGGGCGCCCAGTCATGGCAACGAACAGGTTCTAAAAGCGGCTGTAAACGCAAAATCAGTGTTGGTGAAAAGTACTCAGGCAGAAGACCAGCTAGATAAACAAGGACTCCTAAATAGAGGATAGGTCACCCAGGGTTAAAAGGAGGACCTCTGGTACACAAAAGGTAAGACAAAACCGCATAGTGAACGAAATGGTGATCCCGAGCAAGCTCCATTGTGAGCTGGATGAGTGCGACTGAAAGACATGCGGAGAAAGCGAAAGAACGATAAAGACACAGCCTAGTAGGTGGCTCTGGAGGGAATAGACGGCTGCCCTAAGTGTGTGCTACTAGTAGGTAAAAGAAAAAAAGGGGGAGAAAAAAAGGGTAGAGAAAATACCTGAAAGGCGGTGCCAACAAGGTGGATTCTATGGAGAGGAAAAGGAAAACGGTAAGCGAAAGGGGTGAGCTGGAAAAGGAAAAAATACGTACAGGGAAACTAAAGTGAAATCTTACCAAGTGACCGTTCAAGAATCCAAAACGGCAATGAGGAGCAGTGCGAACCACGGTAGGTGGACTACTGCCAAATGTAAGGAAAGGAAGACGGATATCGCCGGGCGGTGGATAAGCCAATGAGGACTATTGACCTGAGAGAAAAAGGAAAATGGGAATGAAGTGAAGTGCCAAGTGTGGGAGGGAAAGGGGGAAGGGGAAAGACGAAAACACTAGAGTATCGAGGTGAAGAAGGCTTACCTTCAGAAAAGTCGATGCAGTCTGTGGCGACGAGATTAACCAAGTGCTAAGTAGCACAGGGGGAATATAGAATTAGGCGTGCCAGGTCAGTAGTCCAGGACGACACCGGCGGATGCGCCGGAGTACAGGAAACTAGATAGTGAAAGAGGGGGAGAAAAGGTGTAAGCAGATACACCAGGGATAGTGAGCTAGCATAGGTTGGCTCGTGTGGAGAGGACTGAGTCGCTTACCTGGGAGAAGTGTTGTTCAGGAAGTAAAATGGTTCCGGAAGATGGCCGGAAGAGGAGGGGCGGAGGCGGGGTTATATAGGCAAGGTGGAGAAAGACTAGACCACAGAAGGACAAAAGCAGAGGTGGGCTACACAGGACGCCATGTATAGAGTGTGCCGGTGTAGGAATTGGTGCTGTAAAAGGGATGAACGCCCCAAGTTGAAAGCAGAAAACAAGGTGAAAAGAAAATAACATAGACTGAAATAAAGAAAGAAAAAGGGAACAAACGTACATAAAATATAGACAAACCGATCGATGGAGGATGTTGAAAGGAGAGATGAAGGAGAAAATAGATGCAACATCTGAGAAAAAGTAGTGTAACTCCTGTGATATGGAGTGCATGTCAGATGCTCAAAACAGAGATGTTAAGACCTGGAGGGAAAAAACATAAAAGTAGTATACCATAATAAATAAATGCTCTCTGGATTACACGCATATACCAAAACTTCATGAGTAACACTGTGAGAGAAATACTCGCATGAAGCTTAGCCTAAAGCTAACAACCAAGTTACATGAGAAATAATTAAGGTGACCATAGTGGGCGCCGCTGTGACATGACGTTCACCCGAATAGTAAAGCGAAGTGACATTATACCGAAAGTTGTGACATGATAGCAACAATAGTGGGTGAGAATCGCACAAGGTGACTAAAATCTCAAAACTCTATAATCAAATTAACAGATAGCTGTGAGATTCACGAAAATGTCTGGTTCATCAAATATTCCAACTGGAATAATGAGGTTCATGGTTCATGGAGTGGTCAGTAACCAGTGATTAATCCCCTAAAAAATAATGAAGCTCATGATCCGTGTTTAATCCGTGTTGCACCGTCTGAAGGCGCATAATCCATGTTGCTTCCAGACGTCTGAGCCTCAGTTCTCTGTTGCCTCCTCTGGCATTAGTGGCAGCCACATCAAATCCGAAGAACGAGAGGCGTTTTTGGAGGCTTGCGTGGGACAAGTGGCTGCGTGGACTGCCATGGGGTATCTGGAATCCTGGCGTTGGAGTGCTCTGATGTGTTCACCAATGCGTTCCTTCAATGGTCTGATGGTGCTTCCTACATACCATAGTTTACAGGTGCACTCTAGAATGTATATGACAAATTTAGTGTTACAATTGATGTTGCAATTGATCAGGTATTTCTTCTTGTTGATTGCTGTGAGATTTTTGATGCCATTCTGGGCAAATCTGCAGACACCACAACAACCACATTTAAAGAAACCCAGTGTGTGTGTTTTGAGCCATGAGTGGCTACTGTGAGGACGAGGTACAGTGGGACTGAGTCTCGTTTTAAGAGTTCTACCACGTCTATAGGTGATCCGAGGTCTCGTGGTGATTACATCTTTAAGCGTAACATCTGCTAGTAGTACACCCCAATGTTTGTTAAAACTCCTTTTTATGGCTAGACCCATGTCACTAAAATCGGTAATCAATCTAACTGGTTGATCCTGTTTGGTAACTGTGTTTTTGTCACCTAAAGTTTCATGTCTCTCTAACTTTTGGATTCTTTTCTCAGCTTTATTTATGGTATGTGCATCATAACCTCTAGCCTTGAACCTAGATTTCATGTTGGAGATGCATTTCTGGAATTCTGGTTCCTCACTGCAGTTCCTTCTGGCTCTAACGAATTCACCGTAGGGTATCCCTTGAAGTTGATTAGAGGGGTGGGAACTTTCTGCATGCAGGATGGCATTGCATGACGTCTCTTTCCTATATAGTCGACTATGTAGTGTGTTAGACTTGATGTAGAGTTCCACATCGAGAAATGTGATGCTCGACTTGCTACAGACATTCGTGAACCTCATGTTCATGTCATTGGAGTTAAGGTAAGTGAAAAACTCTTCTAGTTTGTCTTGGGACCCTGACCATAGCAGAAGGCAGTCATCAATGTAGCGTCCCCAATAGATTATGCAGTCAACCCATGGAGCTCCCTTGATACCCCAGATCCAAATGGATTCTAGAACACCCATGTAGAGATTGGCAAATGATGGGGAAAATTTGGAGCCCATAGCTACGCCTTTGGTCTGCTTGTACCATACATTGTCGTAGAGGAAGAAGTTATTATTGAGAATGATGTCCATCATGGCGATCAACATGTTAGTGTGTTGCCAAAGTGTGGCTGGCCTGTTGTGTAGAAGGCTGGTGATGGCTTTGAGACCAACCTCTGGTTCAATGGTAGTGTAGAGAGAAACCACATCTAAGGTCGCTAAAGTCATGTCCGGTTGCCATTGGGCATCAGCTAGGATGCTCAAGATATGTTTAGTGTCCTGTATGTATGAGGGTAAATTCTTGACCATGGGGCCCAGAAAGAGGTCAACATATTGGGCAAGTCTCTCTGTGGGTCCGCCTATACCTGATACTATGGGTCTACCAGCAGGAAAAGGGCCCGGTTTGTGTATCTTAGGAAGGGTATACAGCCAAGGGAATGCAGGTCTGTGTACCTTCAAATAAAGAAGTTCCTGATCGTCAATAAGACCTAAAGTATGCCAATCAGAAAGGTATTTGTTGATCTTAACAATGAGGGTACCAGTGGGATTTTGATTCAATTGTTCATAACAGGAGGTGTTCTCTAGTTGAGTAAGGATTTCCTTGTGATAATCAGCGTGGTTCATAACCACAACATTCCCTCCTTTGTCGGCCTCTTTGATTATTAAATCAGGAGTGGAACTCTTCACTCGAAACATAGGACCAAAGACAACTTACGTAGAGAAGAACGGGTGGCTCTAAAAACATTAAGTTCCACTCCTGACACTAAACATATCTTGAGCATCCTAGCTGATGTCCAATGGCAACCGGACATGACTTTAGCGACCTTAGATGTGGTTTCTCTCTACACTACCATTGAACCAGAGGTTGGTCTCAAAGCTAACTTCTTCCTCTACGACAATGTATGGTACAAGCAGACCAAAGGCGTAGCTATGGGCTCCAAATTTTCCCCATCATTTGCCAATCTCTACATGGGTGTTCTAGAATCCATTTGGATCTGGGGTATCAAGGGAGCTCCATGGGTTGACTGCATAATCTATTGGGGACGCTACATTGATGACTGCCTTCTGCTATGGTCAGGGTCCCAAGACAAACTAGAAGAGTTTTTCACTTACCTTAACTCCAATGACATGAACATGAGGTTCACGAATGTCTGTAGCAAGTCGAGCATCACATTTCTCGATGTGGAACTCTACATCAAGTCTAACACACTACATAGTCGACTATATAGGAAAGAGACGTCATGCAATGCCATCCTGCATGCAGAAAGTTCCCACCCCTCTAATCAACTTCAAGGGATACCCTATGGTGAATTCGTTAGAGCCAGAAGGAACTGCAGTGAGGAACCAGAATTCCAGAAATGCATCTCCAACATAAAATCTAGGTTCAAGGCTAGAGGTTATGATGCACATACCATAAATAAAGCTGAGAAAAGAATCCAAAAGTTAGAGAGACATGAAACTTTAGGTGACAAAAACACAGTTACCAAACAGGATCAACCAGTTAGATTGATTACCGATTTTAGTGACATGGGTCTAGCCATAAAAAGGAGTTTTAACAAACATTGGGGTGTACTACTAGCAGATGTTACGCTTAAAGATGTAATCACCACGAGACCTCGGATCACCTATAGACGTGGTAGAACTCTTAAAACGAGACTCGGTCCCACTGTACCTCGTCCTCACAGTAGCCACTCATGGCTCAAAACACACACACTGGGTTTCTTTAAATGTGGTTGTTGTGGTGTCTGCAGATTTGCCCAGAATGGCATCAAAAATCTCACAGCAATCAACAAGAAGAAATACCTGATCAATTGCAACATCAATTGTAACACTAAATTTGTCATATACATTCTAGAGTGCACCTGTAAACTATGGTATGTAGGAAGCACCATCAGACCATTGAAGGAACGCATTGGTGAACACATCAGAGCACTCCAACGCCAGGATTCCAGATACCCCATGGCAGTCCACGCAGCCACTTGTCCCACGCAAGCCTCCAAAAACGCATCTCGTTCTTCGGATTTGATGTGGCTGCCACTAATGCCAGAGGAGGCAACAGAGAACTGAGGCTCAGACGTCTGGAAGCAACATGGATTATGCGCCTTCAGACGGTGCAACACGGATTAAACACGGATCATGAGCTTCATTATTTTTTAGGGGATTAATCACTGGTTACTGACCACTCCATGAACCATGAACCTCATTATTCCAGTTGGAATATTTGATGAACCAGACATTTTCGTGAATCTCACAGCTATCTGTTAATTTGATTATAGAGTTTTGAGATTTTAGTCACCTTGTGCGATTCTCACCCACTATTGTTGCTATCATGTCACTACTTTCGGTATAATGTCACTTCGCTTTACTATTCGGGTGAACGTCATGTCACAGCGGCGCCCACTATGGTCACCTTAATTATTTCTCATGTAACTTGGTTGTTAGCTTTAGGCTAAGCTTCATGCGAGTATTTCTCTCACAGTGTTACTCATGAAGTTTTGGTATATGCGTGTAATCCAGAGAGCATTTATTTATTATGGTATACTACTTTTATGTTTTTTCCCTCCAGGTCCTAGCATCTCTGTTTTGAGCATCTGACATGCACTCCATATCACAGGAGTTACACTACTTTTTCTCAGATGTTGCATCTATTTTCTCCTTCATCTCTCCTTTCAACATCCTCCATCGATCGGTTTGTCTATATTTTATGTACGTTTGTTCCCTTTTTCTTTCTTTATTTCAGTCTATGTTATTTTCTTTTCACCTTGTTTTCTGCTTTCAACTTGGGGCGTACATCCCTTTTACAGCACCAATTCCTACACCGGCACACTCTATACATGGCGTCCTGTGTAGCCCACCTCTGCTTTTGTCCTTCTGCGGTCTAGTCTTTCTCCACCTTGCCTATATAACCCCGCCTCCGCCCCTCCTCTTCCGGCCATCTTCCGGAACCATTTTCCTTCCTGAACAACACTTCTCCCAGGTAAGCGACTCAGTCCTCTCCACACGAGCCAACCTATGCTAGCTCACTATCCCTGGTGTATCTGCTTACACCTTTTCTCCCCCTCTTTCACTATCTAGTTTCCTGTACTCCGGCGCATCCGCCGGTGTCGTCCTGGACTACTGACCTGGCACGCCTAATTCTATATTCCCCCTGTGCTACTTAGCACTTGGTTAATCTCGTCGCCACAGACTGCATCGACTTTTCTGAAGGTAAGCCTTCTTCACCTCGATACTCTAGTGTTTTCGTCTTTCCCCTTCCCCCTTTCCCTCCCACACTTGGCACTTCACTTCATTCCCATTTTCCTTTTTCTCTCAGGTCAATAGTCCTCATTGGCTTATCCACCGCCCGGCGATATCCATCTTCCTTTCCTTACATTTGGCAGTAGTCCACCTACCGTGGTTCGCACTGCTCCTCATTGCCGTTTTGGATTCTTGAACGGTCACTTGGTAAGATTTCACTTTAGTTTCCCTGTACGTATTTTTTCCTTTTCCAGCTCACCCCTTTCGCTTACCGTTTTCCTTTTCCTCTCCATAGAATCCACCTTGTTGGCACCGCCTTTCAGGTATTTTCTCTACCCTTTTTTTCTCCCCCTTTTTTTCTTTTACCTACTAGTAGCACACACTTAGGGCAGCCGTCTATTCCCTCCAGAGCCACCTACTAGGCTGTGTCTTTATCGTTCTTTCGCTTTCTCCGCATGTCTTTCAGTCGCACTCATCCAGCTCACAATGGAGCTTGCTCGGGATCACCATTTCGTTCACTATGCGGTTTTGTCTTACCTTTTGTGTACCAGAGGTCCTCCTTTTAACCCTGGGTGACCTATCCTCTATTTAGGAGTCCTTGTTTATCTAGCTGGTCTTCTGCCTGAGTACTTTTCACCAACACTGATTTTGCGTTTACAGCCGTTTTTAGAACCTGTTCGTTGCCATGACTGGGCGCCCTCCATTGCATGTATTTCCAACACGTTCCGCTTAGTGCGTGATTGTTATCTTTAGAGGCTGCCTTTTCAATTTTATCACATTGGCTTGTGTTGCTTCTCATTTACCATGTTCTGATTATTTCGCCTCTTGGTCTGCAATTCCATTTATTTTTCTTCCTCTACACATTCACAGCTCGACCTTTTGATCTTGGTGCAAAGATCTTTCATTGTCATTTTGTGTGTAAGTTATGTAACCAGGTTTCCACTTGTATTTATGATTTTTAATTTCGACCTATACATCTTTTGTTTGCTTTCTTGTCAGTTTATCTTATGTTTTGTATCTTCCCCAGCCCTGAAGAGTCACGGGTTTCTACCCTTTGTGACGAAACACGTGTCGGCTGGTTGCTTTTGTTTTGGCTGGTTGCCTATGCTCTGTTACTATATTAAACACCTATGATTATCATTCTGGTGTAGACCCTCTACATTTCTGCAGTATGAGACATTTCTCCTGATATTATATCCTCGTTACGTGTGCCCGGGACTGTAGCTAATTACACAAAATAGTTGTACTTCGCAGACACGGCAATTGTTTTGCAAATCCAAAATGGTGCTGTTTAGGACTTTTTACACAAGATCTGATCCAATCAGATGCTTACTTGAAAATTTACATTTCCTATGAACATTTCAGTGGGAAGCATCTTTAATTGACCCTCACTAATAATCACAATTGCTTTGTTAGTTAATAAAGGAGTCAGCTGCAAATAAATGCACTGAATCAGTATGGGTTATTGGTCACGAAGAATTGTGTTTTATACTTTAAGGCTGATTGTACTCATTAGTAAGGAGATGCTGTTCCTGACACGCTAACATAAACAGACAAGACATCAATTGTAGGGTTTATTAGTGTTTATTCGGTGTGCTTTAGTGAACTCTCCTGAGCAGTGATCTGTTGCTGTAAGAGTGTGGCCTTTGTTGTATTTCTGTTAGGGTACAATGCTGTTCAATCGGGGCTTCAACATTGAATGCTTTCATGGACCAGGAGCACGGATGTTGCATCCATAAATCACGTTTAGGCATCATATGTGTCTCAATAAGAAAGGTGGTGTTTCTGAGAGGACTCATAAGAGGAGGGGAATCACCATGCCACATTCCGTCAAAGCACACTGCCAGGCATGCTTTGCGTGGACGGACTGGTAAAACTACGAGCGCCTGGAGGTCATGAGAAGATTACACCGTTCTGTCTTTGCCAAAAAGGAACCATTTTTGATCTAAGTGGTCTTTATCACACCCGACTGGTATACGTGAGTGCTCTCGAGCCAGCCAGCCAGGGTCACTTTCTACAAGAACCTCAAACTATTGTCCGGCATTTAGCCTCATAAAAAGGTCACTGTAGTTACACACACTTACACACAAAAAGATTGACTCGCAGTAACATTACTGTATTTAGAGGCATGCTGTTCTCTACTGCCTTTGAGTGGCAGTAACTACTGATGGATTACCCATGATTTAACATGCTATTGCCTCATGAATCAGAATCTGCTGAAATGGCAAAAAGATTTGGCTAATCCAACACTACACTTTCTCCATGAATCTTAATGAGGCCTAACATTGGTGCCTGCAGAGAAGTTTTAAGGGTTATACGACGGTACAACGCAGGTAATTACTTTGCATGCCTTTGCCACGCATTTTTTAGCGTGCATGTTTTTACCACATATATGCATTTACAACGCATGCCAATACCACGCATTGTTTTTGGATTTAAAAGCAATGTATTTGTGGGGGAAGACTCCCCAACTTACCTTAAATGCGTGGTATTGGCATGCGTTGTAAATGAATATTCGCTGTAAAAATGTGCATGCTAAAAAATGCGTGGTAAAGGCACAACGAGGTAAAAACCTCGTTGTAAAGGCTGTTTCCCCCTTTTAAGGCATGGGCAAAGGGGGCTCTGGCCCAGGGCCCCACCTTTCTAGAGGCCTCATCATTAAGTTTTCAAGACAGTTCCAGACAGGGGAATAACACAACAAGCATTGGCATAGCCAATAGGTCTCGCCTTTGGGACCATATAAGGGGTTAGCCATGCAGCATAGAAGCTGCGAGTTTACAAATATTACAAAGAACACAGAGCAACCAGTCAAATTCAAAAAATGTATTTGATTTAGTTCTCCACTGAGAACAACAAATAGAATATTTAAAAATATAACAAAATTACATCTATAAATAAAGAACTTTTATAATTATTCATCTTAATACAAATTTATAAAAAGTTTTAAAATTTAAACAGGTTATAGCAAACAAATTCATTGGGAGGTGATTTTAAAAGAAAAATCAAACTCTGTACATTTGCACAATTACATTTTGTTTGAATTGGCTTTAAAAACCTCTTTCTGGCAGCGACTACTGTGGGATTAGGACAAAGGAACAATACATGGGTCAGGTCTTGGACTCCTCCTTGACAGAGGTCACATATGCTACTGGCAGATTTGTTCTTTGTCCAGTTGCAAATTAAGGATTTAAAGGGAGAGTCCCAAACCGTAGTAAGAACATGCATCGCCGGACACCATGTTTTAGAGTGAAAGTAAGATATTGTTGCCTTTGCTTAAATTCCACTGAGTCAGCATATGCCTTATAAAGTGCCAATTTTGAGCAGTGCAAAATGTCAAGATCATAACTTATCCTTAAAACTGAGTATTTTAAAAAAAGTTTCAAATGTGCCGAGGTCCAGGATTTCAACAGATTGACTGTGCATTCTGATAACTTCAGTGCGAACACAAGGTTTTGAAAGAAAACGTATTTTGAAGAAGAGCCTTGATCAAAGATTTCCAATCTTAGTAATGCTCTTAAAGTGCCAGGTTCGGCATGTAAGATGTTATATGCCCATCGTATTATATTAGTAATTGCTCTGGCGTGTATACTAATTAGCGAAAACTCAAGGCGCAAGGCTTGCACGGGTACAGCTTGAGACACTTTGGTTAGTTTTCGAAGGCTCTGGCTTTCTTTAAGTTGTAATGGGTGCCATTGACTTATGGGGATATGTTCTAGAGCATATGTAAGAACGGGTGGAATCTTTGTACTATAAACCTGCAAGAGGGGTAAAAAATGCCTGCGCCCAGTAGAGGAATAAAGTCTTTGAAGTGCTCCAATATGAACATCCGCTTTGTGTGCCGAGTGTTGCAGGTGAGAGTGATTTTTTAAGGTTTGAGAGAAGATACGCCCCAGATAGATGTATTCTTCCACTATTTCCAAAGGTTTCCCTCCGAGAGTCCAGTTATATTTTATATATTTTTGTTTTCCTCGGAAAGGGACTATTTTGGTTTTTGTTATATTTGGAACAAGAAAATTCCTTTTAGTATATATGGAAAGTGCGTCCAGATTCCTTTGAAGACCAAAAGGTGTGAGGTCAAGGATGATCACGTCATCTGCATACAACAGGGTATGTATTTTAGACAGTGCTATCTTCGGGAAAGTTGTTTACCTGTATTAGGCTATCTGGGAGATCGCTTATATACAGGGAAAATAGTAATGGGCCTAAAAGACACCCCTGCTTTAATCCGTTCGATGTTTTGATTGGAGATGTTAGGCCCTTCTCTTGTCCCAATAACACTTGACACCAGGTTTCGGAGTATAAAGAAACAATTATACGAAGCAAATTTTCTGGGATTCCCAGTTTTTAGTTTTTGCCAGAGCGATGGTCTGTCCACTCTGTCAAACGCTGTTGAAAAGTCAATAAAGACAGAGTAGACGACCTGTAGTTTTGAAACCACATATTTGTCAATTATGGCTTGGAGTGTAGCTATATTGTCATGTACAGAATGATTTTTCCGGAACCCAGCTTGATTTAATGGAATGGATCCGGTTGAGAAAGCCCATTCTTTGAGATGCTCCAGGACGCTGGCCGCGAAGATCTTTCCTGTCGCGTCCAGTAAGGCAATCTGTCGGTAATTGTCAGGGGACAGCCGGGAGCCCTTCTTATGAATTGGGATGATTATACTTCCTTTCCAGGAACACGGAATTTCGCCGGTGACGAAACAATAAGAAAAGAGAGGAACTAGAAATAGGCTCCATTCCTTTGGATTCTTTTTGAGCACCTTTATTGGTATCTGGTCTGGGCCCGTTGCTGCGGATGATCTTGCGTTTCTTATAAGCAGATCAATTTGAGAAGATGTTGGAGCAAGATTATCAAAAGTGATTTCTCCTATATTATCTACTGTAGGTTTCATACTTTCTACCCTCACGTTCTCCTTATATAGACTTTTTAAATACCCTTCCCATTCCCTTGGAGGGACTGGTGCAGTTTGTAAAGGTTTTTTTGTTCCTGTTTCTTTTGCAATGAGGGCCCAGTATTCGCGCATGTTTTTTTGTTTGACCGCGATCTGGATATCCGTCCATTTCTTATCCTGTTGCTCTTTTTTTGCTTATTTTTACCCTCCGATGGCGGTTTGTAAGTATTTTAATTTCCTTGTGTCTACTCTCGGAAAAATATAAAAATTGCGCCCGAATTAATTTGTTTAGTTTTATTGCATTTGTATCCAAATTATTCCTTTTATATTTTCTTGGGTAAGAGTTACAGTGATTAAAATGTTCTTGCAAGAATTCCACCAGTTTCTTTAGAGTGGCTTCAAACTTTACTATTGGATCCGTGCTATCTATGATTGTAAGTATGTGCACTAGTGCCTTCCCTGTTCTAACATTGTCAAGTACTCGGCTGTTCCAGGTGAGGCGTCCTTGCCCCTGGTTCACCAAAGCTGGATTTTGAAGGAACATGTTATAGCAGGTGGAACTGGATTTCACTATAAGACCTGTGGAGAGTCTTAAAATTGCATGATCGTTACCCTGTCAAACTTTCAGTAATGCAAGAGCTATTGAATTGCAAATTAATCGATTGCCAAAGCGGCCGCATGCCGTTTTTTTCTCTTTATTTACTTTGGTTACAATGGCGCCACCCGCGCTTTAGCTGTAAACATCTTAAGCTGAAGCACGGGTGCTGCGATTGCTTTAAAAGTAAAGAAATTAGATGTAAAAAACACCATACACCCCTAAATCTTGGCATTGTATGGGGATGAAGGAGAAGCTATTTTGCTATTTTTCTACATGTTCCAGATGGAGAGCTTTTTAAAAAAATCTATAAGGCACATTTTCACCTTCACCCTAATTGTAAATTGGCGAATGCTTGCTGGTGTGAACATCTGTCATTTTAAAGGTAGACATATGCTGAAAAATCTACCATACTCACAGATTTAGGGGCAAATACCTTTATGCAATCTCTAAAAAGTAATACACAAGCTGCATCTTTGTTAGTTAACAGGCCACAGTGACACGTGCGCATTACCTCCATGTAATAAATATAATAAATAACAGTTTGTGTCCCATAAAAAAGGCACAAGTTGTTTTGCGTACACACCAGTATTTGCTATCAATTAAAACATGGCTAACACTTGGATCTAGCAGACCGCAGGATACTGAAAGGACATAATGTAAACCAGACAGCGGCCAATTAAAGGAAATACGGATTCATGCTGCAGAAAAATGCCAAAGTTCCTGGTGAAGCTGCAGAGAGTGAGAGTGCAAATCATGCGTATGGCTGGAAACAGGAAATTAAATTAATGAACTGAAGTTTCTTCAAACATGACCAGAGACTTCGGAGACGATATATAACTGACTCAAAACAGGGTAAAATCATTATTTAAGCATGCAGACTGACAGAAAATCAGTCTACATGCTTAAATAATGCATTTACCCTGAATTATTGTTGACTTGAGCAAAAGGACGTAAACAATAGGCTTATTTTAATTAACAATTAAACGTATGCAGAAAAGATTTTCCTCAACATGTGTGCAACGTGTATTTGTTTTTTACTGAAGGGTATACAGTTGCAATGCATTGTCAGTTTTAACGTTTGGGAAATCTGCCAAAGTAAAAGGTACAGTTTAATCTTTTTTACTTTTTGTAAAGCGCTTCTGGCCACTGTTAGCTGTTTCACAGCGCTCTGACAGGGGAGGGTGCGAAGTGGAAGGTGGTTGAAGACAGGCACTCACCGCGCATCTTAGTATTCCCACAGATCTTTCTGTACAACCTCCTTGAGGTCTTCTTACAAGTGGGAGAGGGAAAGTAGTGGTGTGTGACTGGGGTTGCGCGGATGGTGGGGGAATCAAGTGGCTTTAAAAGGAACAGCTGTGTGACGGGTGACGACAATTCCATGCCTCTGATAGGCAAAAAAAATGACAGAAGGAACGGTACCATTATACATTTTATAGCCTCGCAGATTTCCTGCTGAAGAATGTTACCACAGCAGTTTACGGATCTGGGCTTGGATTTACAAAGGGAAGGCTTTTAATTCCCCTAACCTCAAAATGTTAAACTTCATCACGAAATAGGCAAGTTGCTAAAAGTGAAACTAAGAACCTAGAATAGAAAATGCAGAACAGAAGCGTCCTTTTGGCAGTGTTTCGGGACAGACAGCCGTAGCATTGTGTGTTTTTCTCACGTTCAGTAGCATTACCACTTTCAGAGTCCAGCGGAGAAACACAGAGGCACCAGAAACAGTATTAATATTTGAACCACCGAGACCAGGTCTATGTAGGGCAAGCTGTTTAGGACTGATGATGCTAGGAGGTGGGGGGCATTTGTCTCTGTCTTATACGAAGCACACGTGCTGTTCAGAACCAAAAGCAGCGGCGGAAGGAAGAGCCCGTGTGGTTTCACTTTCAGGTTCTGCCGATCGTAGGGTGCAACGCCCGGGAGATGACCAGTGAAAGGCCACCAGGAAGCCGGGAAAACTGAGCCAGAAAGTAACAAACCACTGTTCCGGCGAGGGCAGAGACAAGAGAAAATCAGGCGACTATCGGGAGTCCACGGGAAATTGGAACCCCAGCAAGAGCAGGAAGGAGAAGATCAGAAGCTACGAGATCAGGAGAGGGAGGGTTAAGGAGAAATCAGGAATAGCGCGACAGAACAGAAGTCGGGAGATAATCGCCGGCCGCTATTGTTAAAGGGTGCCAGCACTGTCAAGAACAAGCGCACCCGCGAAAGCTTTGTAATATGACCCAGAACAGATGGCACCCTGCGCGCCACTGCTCGCTCCCGACAGCTGTAGGCCGTGGGAGGAAACATTTACTGGGAAAGGTGGGACATGCACCCACCTTTGGCCAATTGCGTGCTTTCATTTTTGAAAGCCACACGCAATGGCCAATACAATGCGTGCCCAAAAAAAAAGCCACACGCACAAGAGTTTGCTGAGAAGCTGGAGTGATTCCAAGAGGTCATCTCCTAGAGAAGCGCGCTGCACTAGGCGAGACCTAAAAAAGGATGGGCGAAGGGGATTGGTTGAATTGGCATATTTTACTTTTGAGTTTTGGTACAGTGTGTGAGGCCCAGAGGCTGCCTCTTGTGTATTTTTAGCTTGTCGTACCATACTTCGACTATTCTAATGTTATCATCGGTTGCCTTTAACCAAAACCGACCAAATTCTGCATTAAAAAAAATTAAGCAGTTTTGCAAATCAGAAAGACAATTTTCAACAAGCTCTGGCAAAGCCAAGAGGGCGCGTCCATGCGAGAGCTATTAGCTTTGCCAATATCTTTTAACCATGTTGTACAGCAGCTTGGCTGCTGTTCAGCATGACTAGAAGTTAGTGGCATGGCAATAGAGTGGTGTGGCATAGAGTGGTGAGGCATAGCGTGGTGTACAGTGGTGTGGTGTAGAGGAGAGTGGCACAGCATAGAGGAGAGCGCCATAGAGGAGAGTGTTGAGAGTAGAGTTTAGTGGTATACAGTAGTGTAGAGGAGATCGTAGTACAGTAGGGAGGAGTGACATAAAGTAGAATGGCATAGAGTGGAGGGGTATAGAGTAGAGTGGAGTGGCGTGCAGTAGAGTGGAGTGGTGCAGAGTAGAGTAGCATAGAGTAGACTGGCATAGGGTGGAGTGCAGTGGCGCAGATTACTGTGGAGTTGAGTGGTGTAGAGTGGCATAGAATTGAATGCATGGAGTGAAGTGCAGTGTCATTGAGTAGAGCGGAGTGGCGTAGGGAAAATGGCATAGAGTAGAGTTGCATAAAGTAGAGTGGGTAGAATGAAGTGGTGTAGAATGGCCTAGAATAGAGTGTATAGTGTGGAGTGGCATAGAGTGGCTTAGAGTGATGTAGAGCAGAGTGATGCAGAGGAGAGTGTGGTAGAGTAGAGTGAAGTGGCGTAGAGTATAGTGGAGAGGAGTGGCATAGAGTGAAATGGCGTACAGTGGAATGGAGAATGGAGTAGTGTAGAGTGGCATAGAGTAGAGTAACAGAGTGGCATAAAGTTGAGTGGCATAGAGTGGAAGGCACAGAGTGAAGTGGCGTAGAGTAGAGTGGATTGGCAGAGTAGAGTGGTGTAGAGTGAAGTGATGGAGATCAGAGTGGAGTGGCGTATGGTAGAGTGAAGTTGAGTAGAATGGCATAGAGTGAAGTGCAGTGTCGTAGAGTAGAGAGGTGTGCAGTGGTGTAGAGTGGTGTAGAGAAGAATGGAGTGGATTGACGTAGAGTAGAGTGGTGTAGAGTGGATGTGATGGAGATCAGAGTGGAGTGGCGTATGCTTCTCCATTGCCAGGTACTGGGAACAATTTACTATGGTTATGATAGAGCGCCATGCTCTCGTAAAATTTGTAGGGGTGCATCATAATCACCGTTAGTTCGCACCCGCATATATCCAGGCATATATAAATGAGTGGCTAGTAAAATGTAATTTGAATTGCATTGTTAGAATGAATGAGAGAGTAGTCGTGTTATTATATCATGCAAATGTAAAGTAGTATTGAGATGTGTTTAAAATGATGCATAGATGATTTAGTTTATGTGCAGTTGAGATGCAATAGTTAACGTGTATGATATTAAATTGCACGTGTAGTTTATGTTTTGCATATGAAATGTATGAGCCTATGCTTAAAGAAGTAATTAAGAATTGTGTGTTTAAATTGTGTAAAGGCCTGACTGCATATACGCAAAGGAAAGGCCTGTTCGTTTTTATGTTAGCTTATTTTGTAGGCAGAGAAGGTGTTCTCTTGGAAAGGCTCTCTGGGCACAGTTGGTAGATTCGTACAGAGGGAAAGTCTGTTGAAATGTATCTTCTGTTGCAGGTGCAAGGACATATGCCTCGTTAGCGAAAGACTGGCTCTTTGTTTCAAGAGTTACGGTGGTGGGAGGCGTTGAGATGGGAGTACACTGGAATGTAGGGATGATACTTTCAGCGGAGAAGGTGCCTGGGACTCAAGGTCATCGTAATCGTCCTGGATGAAGTAAGAGTTTCGATGGAAAAGTACGAGAAGGAAGACCTGGCCGAAGAGGCGTGACAAGGGCGTGTTCAATTGTATGTGTATTTTGTATTAGGGACAGTGCCCCGAGGGAGGAGGGGAGAGAAGAGGTAGAGGAGACCAGAGAGAAAGGCAGAGAGAGAGAGAGACTTTAGGAAGGAGCATCTTAGAACGAGCTCGAAAGGCTAAGTGAGTGCACTTCTTAGGAAGTCTTCACAGCTGACACCTTTTCTTTTACTCTTGCCTGGGAAATTTGTTAAGTAGGTATGTCACCTTAGTGATAGAGTAGGGACAGCTAATGGTTTTATGCTTATTTAGGTAAATGAAGAATAATATAGAGATTGGAGCAGTGATCGTTTGTTTAATACTTCTGGAGTTAACGATTCTTCTTATTCTGAGTCAGATGAGACTCCTGCGTAGGATGCTGGTTGTATTAGTGCCCATCTATTTCTTTAACCTCGTGTTGAGGTGCTTGCATGTGCAGTTATTCTTGGCTGTAATAAACCCACAAAATTGAACTCGGAGTCAGTGGTTTTTAGGGTAAACTGGATTCTGAATTGTTGCATAACCGAAAAAGATTTTCTTCCCTTCACACTATTCAGCAGGTAAAAAGATCCTAGTGACCTGAGGATTCTTAGAAGTGCTAAGATAAGAATCAGCGTTATCAGTTGGTAGCAGAGTAGGATTGTTTCCTCTGATAGTAAGGGGAGATCTAGATTAGGATAAGAGATTATTTGCCCCATAGAGCCCGAGTGATGGTGATCCAGTGGATCGTAAGAGGCGGACGACGGCGGTCGATGAGAACTGACGGAGAGTGACAGTGCGGCGGAAGTAGCAGTTCGTGGTAGAGTGAGTATGAACAGGGTGATGCTTGTTAGATTGCGATGTTTAATTGTTGTGTGATGTTTTGCGGAGTTGGAATGAGAGTCGTGTAATTGAGGATCGGACCGTGAGCGCGCGTGGGGCCGAGAGATTTCATACGATATCCCGGGATAAAAGATTGTGGTGTAGAAGACACCCAGAGCTGAGATTGTTGACCAGAAATTGTGGGGGTCATGAGACGTCGTTGATTAACCCACTGAAGATAGGGAGCATATGTGTGAGTGTCTGAATAACCGACGCTGGTCGTAGGTTGTTGTGTGCAGAACATTGAGCGTTTGGATCCTATCGATTGTATCAGAGGTGATTGTCCGGTCGTTCGCGGACAGACAGTTGCCAGATTGAGGTCAACAGTTTCGAGAGGCTGTTCGGTCATTTGTGGACCGACAGTCAGAGAGGTGATTGTCCGGTAGGACAGGCAGTTACTTCGGAGTGTGATTGGGACACGTGCGAGCGAGAAAGGGTGAATCGAGGAGGAGGGGAACTGCTGCGAGCGGAGGAAGAGTGACGTCAGACAGTGCCGCGCTGCGATAGGCCGGTTGGTGTGAGCCGCGCTGGCATTGGTGGATTGAAATCAGGAAGTAAAAACGAAATTTTATGTGCGAACGGAAATCTGCTTCATCATGAAATGTTTTAAAGTTTTACGAGAACTCTGTAGAGGTGATAGACATGTGGTTACTCGGGGAGGAGAGGAAGCCCTTCCCGAGGATACGCCAGCACATTACATGGCTAAGAATGTAGGATTACATACTATAATTTGGCTTGAGAATTGGCATAAAATGACAGAAGGAGAGGAAGAATTGACCTTTCCACGCTATGGTACTTTCAGGTTGGAAGTGTTATACCAGTTGAAATCTGTGATGTCTTCCTTGCGACCATTACCTAGACCTACACAGTTTGAGGCGCTACATGCATGGATTAGAGCAGCGTATGACAGGAAGAGAGACAAAAGTCAGGAAAGGGTGAAGAAGTCAATCAGGGCATTTCAAGATGCGAGATGGGATGCACTGGAGAAAAGGTGGAGAGTGGAAACAATTGAGGGGGACAGATTATATCCGTTGTTAGAGAAAACGGGAGGCACGCAGGGAAAAAGTACAGAGGAAGATGACAGTGATATGGATGACAGCTTGTTAGACAGGCTGCTGTCAGAGAGACCACCTCCATTAAATCCAGAATATAGCGCAGGAAATTCAATTGTGGCAGGAGGGATGGACGAGTCACACAATCAGACAGACATGAGAGTAGTGGGAAAAATCTCCACAGGAACGGAGGGAGTAGGAAACCCAGTCTCCCATGGGGAATATGCGGTTGCCGGACTCCCTGACGGTACCTGTTACCATTGGTCCTATAGTATCGGTGTATGACCCAGATCGAGTAAGTGAAGGAAGTCTAATGCAGACGACAGGGAGAGAGGGGATCAGCGTTGGAGGGAATGGCGTAGAGGTACAATTGGTCCGTTCTCCGAAGCCCATAGAAGCAAGCACGCCACTGCCAGCCACCGCAGACTCCTCTAGTGGACAGGTGGATGAGAGACCGGTGAGACCAGGGTCTTTGGTCGAGTCCAAGTCAGCTTTGAGAATGTGGGCACCACCTGTAAGGAATCAGAGCGATAGAATGCCAGGAGATATGGAACGAGACAACTTAGGAAGCAGACCAGGTTCCAGGAATACGATGGAAGAGAGCAAGCCACGAGAACAAAGCAGTGATTATGACGAGCGGAATGGTGCGGCTTGTCAAGAAATGTTGAGGAGTGCCGTGAAGGCAAAGTTGCTGGATGTAGTGAGACTTATAGCAGAGGTAGATGAAATGATTAGTGGGAACCTGCCTGTGGAGAGGGTAGAGATCTATGAGCCAGACGAGCTGCTTTTTGTAGCAAAGGATGTGACTCGTAAAGCAAGGGCCGCACATGAGAAATTGACAGAATTGGCTAAGAAATATGAGGTGGATCTGAATAAAACAAAATCGTTGCAGGGATCACATAGGTTGCAATATAGTGATCAAGAACTGGAGGAGAAAAGGGTCACAGGATTAAGGACGCATACTAAAGACCTGATTGTATGGATGCGTATATGGATAATGCTGAATAAATGGGAGGAAAGGTGGTCAAAGAAGAAGATTGCCAAAAAGACTGTAGGAGAAACGCCGCCTCCGGGGGAGGTGACGGGCGTAGGGAACTATCCTTTACGGGAAGTACAGAATGGAGGGTACGTGCATGTGCCATGGAGTAGAGGTGATTTGGCTGCGTTTACAAATGATTTTCCTCGGCTGAGGGGAAAACCTGTAGAGTGGTACAAACAGGTCGAGCGTTTTGTTAAAATTTCGAAGGTATTGTGGACTGATTTGAACACTTTGTTTGATATAGTGGTACCAGGAGATTTGTGGACAGCTTTTAAAATTGCAGTTGAGTGGCCGACCTTCGAACCTGAAAGGGATGCTGTTACAAATGGTCCGTCACCTATTGTCATGAAAATATTTGAGCAAGTGATTACATGGTTGAAGTTGAAGATCTCGCCTCAAGACATCGTTTGTGTTAAGATAGATCGAACTGTGCAGGAACCGAAGGAGACAGTGCATGAGTATTATGAAAGACTCTTGCAAGCTTTTAAACAGTATAGCAGACTAGATGCCTTAGACCCCAAGGATAAGGGACAGTTTGTCTCAAATATTTGTCTTGGGATTGAGACCAGAGGTTAGCCTCATGATACAGCACCATTTGATCTGTTGGCAGAACAAGCCGGTAGATGAAATCTTGCGGTATGCGAGGTACTGTAGTGATGAAGTAGACTCGAAGCACCGGAAGTTAAAGGACAAACTGATGCTTGTTCAGATGCAGACAAGGGAAACCTATAGATCCCAAGACGGGGATGGATGTGGCGACATTGAAGAAGACCACTGCGTGTCATCTTTGTCATCAGATTGGACATTGGAAGCGCGAGTGTCCCTTGAACCCAGCCAACCAGGTGCAGCAAGAGGTAGAAGTGGCTCAGGCACCCGTGCCGGAGGTAGTCAATACTGTGATAAGGCCCTGATCAATGAAAGGGGGGGTGTATAACCCACAGGTGCAGGTCCCCCAGCCACCGAGAATTTTGCAAGGAATGCGGACCTACCAGTAGATGCCCCTTTTCGAAGGGTATGACGAGTACAGTACAGACCCGTTAGCCTGACGGTGCCTAAGGGGGGAGGAAGATTGCACACTTGGAGCAGTCTTGGAGGTAGACCAGAGAGGACCTTTTGTGGAGGCAGACATTGATGGTCATCCTACCACTCTTTTGGTTGACACTGGTGCTACCCGGTCTACTGTGAGATCAGCAGTAGTCCCCAACCTACCCCTCTCGGGACAATCGATCCAAGTTGTTGGAGTGGTGAACAAAAGGATAACTAGCCCATTGACCGAACCGATCCCAGTGAGGATAGGCTCTTTTCAAGCTAGACACCAGTTTGTGGTGTGCGATAGGAGTCCAGTTTGTCTTTTGGGAAGAGATCTATTGTGTAAATTGAACTGCACTATCTATTGCACACCTAGAGGAGGAGTGGAGGTTCAGACGAAGGATGACGATGCCACCTTCAAAGTTACCAATCAGCACTTGTGTATAGAAATGTATCCAGTGGTGACAGTGGAGGAACTTCCACTAGACTTGAGAGATTCTGTGTCACAAGAGGTGTGGGATTTCACAGGAGAAGAGATCGGACTAATTAAGGGGGTTGAACCTGTACAGATCCAGGTGAAGCAGAATGCTGAATTCCCTAGGACGCCACAGTACAATCTGTTGCCTGAGACGATTGCAGGGATTAGGCCTGTAATCGAGTCTATGATCAAGCAAGGCATTCTGAAGGAGATAAGAGGTAGCCCATGTAATTCACCCATCATGGGACTACAGAAACCGAGCGGGAAGTTCAGGATCGTGCAAGACCTGCGAAAGGTTAACACGATAGTTATCCCATGTTGTCCAGTGGTACCGAATCCATCAGTGATACTGTTTCAGATCCCATGCGAAGCCGAGTGGTTTACTGTCATTGATTTGTGTCAAGCATTCTTCTCGATACCGCTCCACAAGGAAAGCCAATTTCTTTTTGCTTTCCGGCTGGAAAATCATGTGTTAACGTGGTGTTGTATCCCTCAAGGGTATACAGAGAGTCCATCGATCTTTAATCAGATCTTGAAGAAGAATCTTGAGAGTCTCGTGTTGCCACAGAACTCAGTTCTTGTGCAGTACATAGATGACCTACTTGTGGCATCGGAGACGGAAGATGCTTGCAGGATAGACACGATAGCCCTACTGAACCATTTGGCAGAGAATGGACACAAGGTGTCCCCGAACAAATTGCAGTACTGTCTGAATGAAGTACAGTACTTGGGCCACAGATTAGAAAAAGGCAAGAGGAAGGTGTCACCAGATCGAATTGAGGCAATAATGAACATGGCAGTGCCCACCACTCAGAGGGAAGTAAGGATGTTTTTGGGAATGGTCGGCTATTGTCGTCAGTGGATTCCCAGTTTTTCCTTGAGAGCAAAGTCTTTACAGAGGCTCACGCACAAGGATGTGAGTGATCCGTTACCATGGGACGAGGAGTGCTTGGTGTCATTCCTAAGACTGAGAGAAGATTTGTGCAGTGCACCAGCTTTGGGAATGCGCGATTACAATAAGGCTTTCTCACTGTTCTGTTGCGAGAGAGAGGGTTGTGCATTAGCAGTCTTAGCTCAGAATCATGGAGGTGTCCGTAGACCAGTTGCCTATTTTTCAGCTACTCTAGATCCAGTAGCTTCTGCATTGCCCGGATGTCTAAGATCCGTTGCTGCAACAGGTGTCAGCATTGAAAGATGTGAAAGCATTGTAATGGGTCATCCTCTGACAGTTTATGTGCCACACTCTGTTGAATTGTTAATGACCAGAACTAAGACTCAGCACCTAACGAATAACAGGTTAACGAGGTATGAGCAAGTCATACTTGCCGCAGAGAATGTGACTCTGAAAAGGTGCTCCATCTTAAACCCTGCGACATTAATGCCCATACCGAATACAGATGATGAAGATTGTGCGGACCATGATTGTCTTAATGTGACTGAACTGTGCACCAAACCGAGACCGGACATTGTCGATGAACCACTGACTGACCCAGATGAAATTTTCTTTGTCGATGGTTCATGCCTAAGAGACAGTGTTGGCCAACTAAGAGCGGCGTTTGCTGTATGTACCATTTCGGGGGTGGTTGAGGCTGCTTGCCTAGAAGGAGTACACTCCGCGCAGGTAGCTGAGATCATTGCCTTGACTCGTGCCTGTTTGGCCGCTGATCAAATTCGAATTACGATCTACACGGACAGCCAGTATGGGTTCGGTTTGGCTCATGTCTTCGGACAGTTATGGTCACAGAGGGGATTTTTTGACATCATCTGGCTCACCCATTAGGAATGGAGAACATGTAAGACAACTGCTAGATGCATTGCAATGTCCGAAGGAAATCGCAGTTGTCAAGTGCACTGCGCATGGAAAGGGGGAGGATTTTGTGTCTTTGGGAAATAATTATGCGGACGAAGTCGCCCGCTTCTGTGCAGAACAAGGATGCATATTTACAGAGGGTTACACAGGAGAGAGCCAAGAGAGAACCGAGCTCAACATGATGTTGGCCATGGCAGACACTTGGGAGGAACTCAAGCGACTGCAGGATGAAGTCTCAGACCAAGAACGGAATGGATGGGTCAAAGCAGGATGTGAAAGAGGGGATGTGGATGTTTGGGTTTCCAGTGATGGGAGAGCGGTATTGCCAGAGAATCTGCTGAGCCCAATGGCGAGACTAATACATGGACCGATACATCTTGGTAGAGATGCAATGATGCGTGTGTTTAGACAAACGTGGTATAACCCACGATTTCGGGGATTGCTGAAGCAGTTTGTCAGAGGTGTGTTACGTGTCAACAGATGAATGCTGGAAAGAAAACTGTGGTCACCTTGAGCCACATTGGAAGGTCAGGAGGACCCTTCAATAGGATGCAGCTAGATTTTGTAGAAATGCCCAAGTTCAATGGGTTGAGGTACTTTTTGGTGGTGGTGTGTGTATTCTCACGGTGGGTGGAGGCTTACCCAACACGCAGGTGTGACACCCTCACAGTGGCTAAGTTATTATTGAGGGAACTCATCCCGAGGTTTGGTTTTCTCACCTCTTTGGAATCGGATAGAGGAACACACTTCAACAGTGAAATCAGGAAGCTGCTTTGAGCGGCATTGAATGTTGATCAAAGATTACATTGCAGTTATCGACCAGAGGCTTCTGGGATAGTGGAACAGGTTAATGGAACATTGAAGGCAAGAATGGCAAAAATGTGTTCATCAACGTCTCTGAAGTGGCCTGACGCACTGCCGCTTGTGCTTATGAGCATTCGCAGTGTCCCCGACAGGAGAACTGCGTTGTCCCCCCATGAGATCTTGATGGGGAGGGCAATGCGGTTGCCAGCAGTACCAGCTACAGCTTTGATAAACATCACTGATGACTTGATTCTCGATTACTGTAAAGGACTATCTGATGTGGTCCGTTCTGTGTCCCAGCAGGTGCAAGCTGCAGCTGTTCCGGCCTCGAGTGATCTGTGCCACGACCTGTGTCCAGGCAACTGGGTGCTTGTCCGAAAGCACATGAGGAAGAGCTGTCTGGATGTTCGGTGGCGAGGCCCGTGCCAGGTAATACTAGTAACGAACACAGCAGTGAAGTGTGGAGGATTGCCGAACTGGGTGCATGCTTCCCATACCCGCAGAGTTTCAGCACCCTCGGAAAGAACAGCTCCTCTCGTGAATGAAAATCCAGCTCATGTGGCAGGGCCACATGAGAGGACAAGTCAAGCTGTGAGGGCCGCTGATGCAGCTGGTTGTGCACCAGAGCAAGCTGAAGAGGGTTCCGACAACCAGAACCTCGACTCTGACTCGGATGACAGAGGTGTTGCAGTGGGTGGAGTAGAGTCAAATTCAGCAGAAGAAGGAAGTGGTGCACAGGGTATAGAGGGGGAAAGCGGAAGAACGACCAGAACTGAGGAGGCTTGGCCTGAGAGACAGAGGCGACTGAACCTGAGGTTGGCACCCGAAAGAGTTCTTGCTCCAGTGTCCAAAACGTCTGAATCAGAAGCAAGTGACGGAGAGCAGACTCAAGAGGGTCGGAGGAGGTCGAAAAGAACGAGAGTACCTTGCCAGAGATACGCTACCCCGGAGTAGACTTACGCAGTGACTGATGCCGGGGGTAGTGAGTTCGGGGAGGCTGAGGTCCGTGCAGGTGGTCAGCAAGAGCCCGAACATGGTGTTGAAGGTGGTGCTGTTAGTGCCAGGGCTCGAAGTCGAAGGAATACTGACCCTCACGGTTCCGAATCCCCCGCTTCTGAGTAAAATTCGAGAACTGGTTCTGCATCGACTCGAATTTCCGTCATTTGGATTTGAGCCGCCTTCACATGAAACGATAATTCTTCGCCTTGAACTTTTGTATCATGTTTTAGAGGCGCTTGCAGTTGATCTTATTGTGGATTGAGTATAAACTGTTGTAAATAAAAAGCCTAAAGAAGAAGATAACCTAGGTCCGAGTGGAAGAAGAATAAACTTAGGGACTTTCCACCGAAGAGGAACGAGAGCTTAGGGTAGTCTTTTTCTGGACTATGTAAATAAGAAAACTGTAATTAAAAAGGGGATTTCCAGAGGTTTTGGAGTGTTGCTCGAACTGGTTAAGCAAGTCACGTGTGGAGAAGACAGAGACTTTTGAATGTTCGTTGCTAAAACCAAGAACTTTGAGAACTTTCGAGATCATGGAGGCTGGAGATCCACATCGTAGATCCAAATTGATTGTAGGCACATTTATAGGGGGTGTGATAGTTTCTATAAACATAGTAGTTGTAGTTTCATATGTGGTTCCACACGCGCTAGCAGTGGAGGGGGTGCCAGGGACTCCTACACCCACTACACCTAGCAAAAAGGAGGGAAACATAGGAGCTGACAGAGCTTTGCTAATAGAAGAGAGTTGTAGATTGCATGTAGATTTGTCTAGAAGTGATTTTAAGCTTAATGCGTATGCCAAGCTGCTATATGAGTATGTAGATGCGATGGATGCGAAAGATTGTTATGTGTGTATGCAGTTGCCAGCTTCAGTGGATGAGGGTATTAGATATCACCATCTTCCACTGACTTATGGAATTTCGTGTAGTTTGTTATTGAGTGTGTTTTATGGGAGGGGTCACTATGAGTACTTCTTTTCCAACTATGACGCCGTGCTTTCAGAGGTTCCTGCCCATAAACATTTGAACAAGTATGATTATTACAAGGCGGAAGATAGACTTGGAAAGTACTTCATACCGACTTCGACTTTAGATACAGCTTATGCCCATAGACACAATTTAACATGTGCATTAACAGAAGTAGAGAAGAAGTTTGTAGATCAGGTAGAAGATAGATATAGAATGTTAACAAAAACCCGTCACACTGGGGATAGTCCTGTAGATTGGACAGATGAGGAGAGATTGCACCGAACAAAAGGAAGTTATGGTCCTATAGATTGGATTTGGGCCAAAGGGGAAAGTTGTGTGTGAGACGTGTGCAGACTTATTATGATAAGGTCTCTGTGGGACAGAGCAAGTGTGATCATGTTTTCACTATGGAGGATTCAGCGAAGAATTTTCTGCAAGGTCCTGTACAAGTGATACCTACTGTGTATTTTGTGTGTGGAAGGAATGCTTATGTGAGGTTGCCAGCGAACTGGTATGGTACATGTTACTTGGGAATAATATTTCCAAAGATCTACCATGCAGAGGATTTGGAGCTTTTGGAAGGTGGAAAGCATTCAAGAGTGAGGAGAGGTGCGAGTGCAGGAGCTGTAGTAGGAGATATTTTTGGAGCAATGATACCAAGTTTGGGAGTAATCTTGAATGATGTGAAGATCCGGAGATTGGCGACTGTGGTAGATGAATTATCAATGAATACAGCAAAGTCGTTGATACTTGTGGATGGAGAGATGTTGTCGATAAGGACAATGGTTTTACAGAATCGTCTTGCTTTGGATGTCTTATTGGCAAAAGAGGGCCTAGTCTGTAAAATGTTGAAGGTTCAAGAGTGCTGCACTTATATACCAGACCACAGCAAGGATCTGGAGAAATATATAAGTAGCATCACTATGATCCATCCGAAAATAGCGGATTTGACTGAAGAGGGAGTTTGGGAGAAAGTTGGCAAAGGATTTGGTCAAGTGGGAAGCTGGTTTGCGAATTTGGGAAAGGGATTCCTTGGCTATGTTCTGAGACCTCTCATTATTGTGGTGGTTTGTGTGGTTTGTCTGTGGGGTCTGATCAGAGCATACAAGTGGTATCGAGCAGGCAGAGCTGAGAGGGCTTTGAGAGAAAATGAGACGAGAATGGCTAGACTGCAGGACAGTCACTATCGAAACATTAAGAGTTTGGAGAGATTCCGACAGGGGAGAATGGCAACAAGTTCTGTTTAGGTCTGTTCTTTCTCCAAGGGAGTTGAAAGGATGTGATGACAGGAGTCATCAAAGGGGGGAACTGATAGAGCGCCATCCTCTCGTAAAATTTGTAGGGGTGCATCATAATCACTGTTAGTTCGTACCCGCATATATCCAGGCATATATAAATGAGTGGCTAGTAAAATGTAATTTGAATTGCATTGTTAGAATGAATAAGAGAGTAGTCATGTTATTATAATCATACAAATGTAGAGTAGTATTGAGATGTGTTTAAAATGATGCGTAGATGATTTAGTTTATGTGCAGTTGAGATGCAGTAGTTAACGTGTAAGATATTAAATTGCACGTGTAGTTTATGTTTTGCATATGAAATGTATGAGCCTATGCTTAAAGAAGTATTTAAGAATTGTGTGTTTAAATTGTGTAAAGGCCTGACTGCATATACGCAAAGGAAAGGCCTGTTCGTTTTATGTTAGCTTATTTTGTAGGCAGAGAAGGTGTTCTTTTGGAAAGGCTCTCTGGGCACAGTTGGTAGATTCGTACAGAGGGAAAGTCTGTTGAAATGTATCTTCTGTTGCAGGTGCAAGGACATATGCCTCGTTAGCGAAAGACTGGCTCTTTGTTTCAAGAGTTACGGTGGTGGGAGGCGTTGAGATGGGAGTACACTGGAATGTAGGGATGATACTTTCAGCGGAGAAGGTGCCTGGGACTCAAGGTCATCGTAATCGTCCTGGATGAAGTAAGAGTTTCGATGGAAAAGTACGAGAAGGAAGACCTGGCCGAAGAGGCGTGACAAGGGCGTGTTCAATTGTATATGTATTTTGTATTAGGGACAGTGCCCCGAGGGAGGATGGGAGAGAAGAGGCAGAGGAGACCAGAGAGAGAGGCAGAGAGAGAGAGAGACTTTAGGAAGGAGCATCTTAGAACGAGCTCGAAAGGCTAAGTGAGTGCACTTCTTAGGAAGTCTTCACAGCTGACACCTTTTCTTTTACTCTTGCCTGGGAAATTCGTTAAGTAGGTATGTCACCTTAGTGATAGAGTAGGGACAGCTAATGGTTTTATGCTTATTTAGGTAAATGAAGAATAATATAGAGATTGGAGCAGTGATCGTTTGTTTAATACTTCTGGAGTTAACGATTCTTCTTATTTTGAGTCGGATGAGACTCCTGCGTAGGATGTTGTTTGTATTAGTGCCCATCTATTTCTTTAACCTCGTGTTGAGGTGCTTGCATGTGCAGTTATTCTTGGCTGTAATAAACCCACAAAATTGAATTCGGAGTCAGTGGTTTTTAGGGTAAACTGGATTCTAAATTGTCGCATAACCGAAAAAGATTTTCTTCCCTTCACACTATTCAGCAGGTAAAAAGATCCTGGCGACCTGAGGATTCTTAGAAGTGCTAAGATAAGAATCAGCGTTATCAGTTATA
The DNA here is from genome assembly GCA_963921515.1 of Calotriton arnoldi. Taxonomy (NCBI): domain Eukaryota; kingdom Metazoa; phylum Chordata; class Amphibia; order Caudata; family Salamandridae; genus Calotriton; species Calotriton arnoldi. Next base: position 118,006 of record CAWUFW010012140.1, read on the forward strand.
ATGCAAATTTGGGTTGAGCAAAAATTGATGAGTGCTGTCGTTTGTCTGCTAGGGCTATTCGTTCACCCACATAACAATTAAGCGACTTCAAGATTTCTGCATCTGGCATAATTAGTGGCCAAGCGAATGATAACCATGGTTTGAAAATCTACCATAGAGCCATCAATTAAAAAATGCCCGTGGGAGCTAAAGAACTAGTTGGAAGCAGAGTCCTTGCTGCTCCATAAAGAGGAGGTAAAAGTCTTGAAGAAGATGATCCTCTCAAGACACTGGGATGTCATGGTTGAGCAGGTTACGTCTCATAAAAAAGGATGAAAAGCCCCCACAAACTCTCCCTGTGCTCAGATTCATAATAGCATGGCTACCTTTATATGGACTACTTACCTCTACTAGACAGTAGGACATGAATGGCCTCCTGATTGCACATAGAGTAATGAATGGTAATATGCTAGCTTGGCATTGTAGAGCTGCAAGTGTTATGATAAATGAAACGATGGCGCAATATATCCTATATTGCTACCCACAGCACATAAAGTTAGGGAAAAGTTTGGTTGATGGTTTTGATTTCTTTTTCGTTTTTCGTCATATTCATCGAGTCAACCCTAACTCTCAACTTATTCTTCCAGGTCTCCAAAGTCTTGACTTTGTCTTTATAATGAAAGTGAGCTATCCATACAGCTCTATCACATGAAGGGTTTTGAAAGGCACGAATCACACACCACGTTAGCTGGTTTGTTATGAAAGAAGGCCTATAGGCAGATCTTCCGAAAGAACTGCTGGTACAGTAGATCCGTTCAAACGGCACCTAGACTGTGGACACATGTTCACCCCAATGACAGGGATGGTTTCGCCCGAGATACTGGTGTCCGAACAAGCTGTCCTAAAAGAAGTCAATATAATCCACACTGACTCTCACTTTATCTACATGTCGAAACTTGAAGAGGTCATCACGATCAAAACAGCAGGCAAGGGAGGGGCAATTGTGATCATGAACACCACAAATTAGATACGGATTGTCAGAGACAATTTTCTGATAGACAGTATTATACTCCCATGATGCAAAACCCTTCCAACACATTAAGTACTACCATCAACTCCCTGGTCACCTCTGCCATAGCACAGGGATGGCTGACCAAAAATGAGGCTGAGTTTCTGATTAAAACTAATCCAAAGATCCCTTACTTCTACCCCCTCCCAAAAATACATAAGGGCATCCTCCCCCAACCAGGCAGACCCATTGTATCGGGTTTAGGGTCCCTACTTGAATGAGCTTATGGGGACCGGTGCTGGGGCGGATAAGTAAGTTCAGAAAATTTGACTTTTGCAACACAGCAATTTCTACAAGAGGAGCCCAGGTGCTGGTAGAAAGATCCAAATGAAGTCTTTGACGGCCCAGAGACTTCCAACAGGAGGCCAGCTCAAGTCAAGTCCTTGGAGAAACGTTTGAAAGCAGGATGCAGAGAGCAAAGTCCACTCCTGTGACTCCCAGGCAAGAGGCAGCAGACAGCAGGCCAACACAGCAAAGCAAGCAGCAAAGTGGCAGTCCATCCTGGCAGTCCAACAGCTCTTCTTCCTGGCAGAATGTCCTCAGTCCAGAAGTGTTTCTGTGGTTATGGTGTCGGAGGTCCAGTACTTATACAGATTTTGGCCTTTGAAGTATGGAGACTTCAAAGAAAGGTCTTTGTACTGCACAAGACCCTGCCCTTCCTGGCCCTGGCTCCAGACACTATAGAGGGGTATGTAGATCTTTGTGTGGGGACAGACACAGCCTTACTCAGGTGCAAGTGTCAACTCCTCCCACCACTCTAGATCAGGAAGACCCATCAGCCTGCTGATGGACCATCGGGATGTGCAGGGCACTCCTCACCTCCCTTTGTGTGTGACTGTCTAGTGTGATTTCACAAAGCCCAACTGTCATCCAACCCAGATGTGTATTCTAGGGACAGGCAGAGGCACCAATTGGTTAAAGTTAGAAAATGCCAACTTTCTAAACGTGGCATTTTCACACCTGCAATTTAACAACCAACTTCCCTAAAAGATGTGCTTTTAAATTGTGAGTTCAGAGACACCAAACTCCAATTTTCTATCAGCTTCCAATTGAAAGATACCAGTGTAGAATGCTAAAGGGCACCTCCAAGGCTAACCAGTGGGAGAGATAGGCCTTGCTGTAGTGAATTTAGCAACTTTTCACTTCCAGGACAAGTAAAACTTAAAAGCACATATCCCACTTTTAGATCCGTCCTGTGGGCTACCAAGGGAAGATTTGGACCTGCAAGTAGGTGCCAGGTCGAAATTGCAGTTAAGAACTGCACACACAGGATCTGCAGGGGCAGGCCTGAGACTACTCATGTGGGTGGCACAATCAGTGCTGCAGGCCTACTAGTAGCATTTGGTTTACAGGCCCTGGGCACATGTAGTGCACTCTACTAGGGACTTACTAGAAAATCAAATATACCAATCATGGAGAAACTAAATGCCATTACATTTAGACACAGAGCACATGTTCTTTAGCGCTGGTTAGCAGTGGTAATGTTTCCAGAGTCCAAACTCCAGCAAAAACGAAGTCCATCACACAGTCACAAACAGAAGGCCAGAAGCAAAAAGACAGAGGAAACCACGCCAAAAGATGGCAGGTCTAGCATTAAGACATCCAGAGGATCAGGTATCTCTCTGAGAGATATTGCTACGGGCAGTAGCGTAGCCAATCTGTCATGGTCCCTAGTGCAAAGAAGGAAAAAGGTATCCTGGTTGCTGTTTGAATGATAAAATGCTGAAATAATCAAGGATCATTGGGCACTTCAGGCCTCTAGGCCCTGGTGCCAATGCACCTGCTGCACTCATGGAAGTTACACCCCAGCTCCAGGCCACTCCAATGAGGGCCTAAGTGTTCGTCTTTGGCACAATGCTATTGTACATAGAAAAGCACAAGGTAAACTTTCAAAGCAAAAGTCTGCATCGGCTTTCCAGATGGGCTAGGTTCGATTAGAGTGAAAATGATCTTGCCACATGGGGAAGTGAGTCTGCAGAAACTCTATCGTTACTAGAATACTAAAGAGGGAGTCTATTTCTGCATTGAATAGCAACTTCACAGCTCCAAAAACCCTTGGTGTTTATAACAAGTGTTCAATGTCTCTCACCTTCTCTGTTTATATTCTTACTTTCTCACAGCCCCCATTTCACTCATTCACACTGATTGTCTATTTTTTGCTATTTCACTTTCTCCCTTCCTATCTGTAAATTTCTCATCCTTCATTTCCTTTTCTTTCACAGTTGTTATTCTACCTACCTGCCTTCTTCTTCGTCTTTTTCCCTTTCGCTTCAACCTGCTTTTCCGTGTCCTCAACATGTTTACCTCTCCCCCACATTTTCTCCTTTCTCTTCGATTATCACATTCTCTTTAGCCCTTCTCTTCCTTTCTCTCCATTCCTCTTTTCGTCCTTATGAGTCACCCTCTCCTAGTTTGCTTACTATTTCTGTACCAAACTCATTCTCCATGTTTCTTTTATTTTTATTCTCCTTTTCATGCCCTTTTTTTTCCCTGGCGAGAAAGGCCAGATGGACTGTGCAAAGCCAGGTGAGTGACCCTCCCCAGTCCTAACAGCGTTTCAGAGACCCCAACATGCCTGGAAATAGCAGCAGCATATCCTCATTGATCCAATGTCAGTCTCTTTGTGATAGTCAGAAGATGATCTCACAAAGGCTACTACTACTACTAGACCAACTAATCATTTGAAGGAAGGTACATTTCCAGCCTGCAAGGAGCCTGTTCCCTCCTGACATACGTCATGTTATTTTGTACTTTTAGATCTGTTTTGTGCATGGTCTTGTGAAACAAGGGTATAGTCAGATTTTGGACAGCTACACATCTCATCATGTTGTACTCATTTCAGTGCATAATTGAACATGAGCCTCGCACGCCATTACTATTTTGCATGTATTATAATTGTTTCTGTCCATTTGTTTTCAACGTGTGCTGTCTCCTAGCAACATGAGGGTAAGTTGTGTGAGGGTCCAATGGGAATTGTCCATCTCATTACTCAAAACCAGGGGCCATATTACGCATAGTGTCCCAGGGGCACAACGGCCATGTGACCCTGCTTTTTGCACCCTGGACACTGTGGTATTACAGAAAGGGCTGCAAACACTTGTGTGTCCCCTTCTGTAATTCTGATAGCGGTGAAGCTACATGTAGTGCCAGCGCTATAATGAGAGAGAGTTCTCCCATTTGAATGGGGGTGTGGCCCCCTGCAAATAAGGGAATCACTTTGCTTCCACACCTGTGCCGTATTACCCATGCAAACCCAGAGGCAAACATGCCTTTAGGAGACGCACTGACAATGTGCCAAAAAAAGGTGCTGCACTGTCAGGGCATCCCCTGAGAACAGCCCTATAGATGGATGAAAAGGGGTCCCATGGACCTCCGAGACATTCCCCTACAGGCGGGTGCAGTCACTCACTGCACCTACCTGCAGGGGGATCTTTAACCCCTCTCTAATGTGCAGCTGGTTGCTGCCTGCACAGAGAAATACAGAGTGGCTTTGAGGCAGCTGCTCTATATTTCACTGAGTCCGCTGCCCCCAGAAATCATGAACGTTCAGCTGTCCTGGGGGCAGCACATTCATTGTAATAGGGAGCGCTGTCAAATGTCTGACACTCGAGATGTTAGAGAACTTCTGTGAATGTTATGCACACTAAATGCCAATAAAATCTGTGTTAAAAAATATAAAAAATAGGGAGCGCTGTCCCTGTTGGTGCCAGTCATTCCTGCGTAAATGAGTGCGTTGTAGCAAACAAGGATAGTGCGCCCTATATATGTAATACTACCCCAGGTGTTCAGTAAAAACGTGGACTTATTCTATGAAGAAAGGCAGTCTCCCCTCTTTTAAATAGTTAAATGTCTAAAACTGAAATCCTTAAAAGAAATGTGATTTTATATTCAAATGCATTAACTTTTAGTAAAGGATGACTTTACAGCGCACCAGGATACCAAGTCATACAGAGAACCCAAAAAATTGACAAACCAACGATTAGAAAACAGAAAACAGAGAACAAAAAATGGAAGTTCAGTTCCAAAAAGGTGTGTAGCAAGCGAGCTAATTTTACCACTGCAGGGGGGGATTTTGGGTGGTCTCATCCCAAGAAAAGTTGGCAAAAATGTTGAAATTTACAACACATTTTTCATTATATATTATATTCAAGTTGCAATCACTTTAAAGCATAGTAAATGATGACCTTACAGTGCACCAGGTTACCCAGTCTTACCCACAGACTTTATCACAATGAGCAGAAAAATAAGACGTCAAGCTTGAAACGTGTTTCAATATAACATCTTTATTCTTAATGTGAAATTCTGTAAACAAGTGATTGAAATTCACAAACTGTGCAAAGATTTAAAGGAAAATCTGTACAAGACAATGTGCAAAAATCAAATGATTTCCATCTATGGAGTTTTGTAAACAGTGATAAATTAATGCATAATATTAAAAGTGCAAAGTGCACAACAATATGATTGCAGGCATTTTCACATTTTAAACAGTTAGCATCCTTTGCAGCAATTTCTTCAATATAATATACCATAAACAACATCCTTTGAAAGTTACGTATGCTCCAAAATCATTTAAAACTTACGTATTCTCCAACAGGTGTGTAAAGATTTATAGTACATTGTGGGACATTTCTCAAAGTCACAAAAATTGATGCGAACCGGCACAAAATCTTATTTTGCGCTGGAAAGTTGTCAAAAAGTAACCAAAACATCACTTTGAGCTACTTTGCATACCTTTATGTAAGGGGGTGTTCCATGGGTGGGACACAGGCCTTCCCAAGCAACCACCCATGAGTTTTGACGCAAAGCCCTATTTTCTGATAAAGGTAGACTGGCCTTAATGGCAAAAAAAGACATCTCATTCAAACAGGGTTATAAAGTAGAAATGTTTATACTTCTACCTTTTCTAAGAATGCATGTATGCTGTACTGTACTTCCTATTGGTGAAAAATAACCAAAGAGGTGAAAAACAATATCTATGTTACTCGTAACTATTGAAATCCTGAGGAACATGCTGTCTGCCCACTGATGATTTGCATGACAAATACTTAGGGCCTCATTTATGAGGCGCCTTGCACTGCCGGAACATCACTTTTTGTGACGTTCCGTGGCGCAGGAGCCTGCTCCATATGTACGAGGCAGCACTAAGCCACTTTCTTTGGCTTAATGCTGCCTCATAAACATCGTTCCCTTTAACGCAGTTTTCTGCATTAAAGGGTTGTGCAATGGGTGTTGCTGGGGGCGTTCCCAAGAACATCTATGGCTTTTTGAAACTGCCCCAGATTTACGAGAAATCGTAAATCTGAGATAGCGCCAAAAACTTACATCTCCCCAGGGGAGGCGTAAGGGAGGCTCAACGAGGAGAAATATCTTTATTTCTCCTCGTTTTTCCTTTTTCTATGTGTGCTGCATTCTGCAGCAAACATAGAAAGAGGAAAAAGTCTCTTGTGTGTGTGGGAAGCCTTCCTGCACAAAAATAATCATCCCCGCAACGCAGGCCGCCTTGCACCATGGTGCAAAGGTGCCAGCATTGGCGCACAGCAGCCCATTGTGCGCCAGCGCAGGGGAAAGTGTCAGGAATGTGCTTTTATCTGATAGATACAGAGCATTGCTGCCCATTTCTTTTGCTGAAGGGCAGCGCCACAGGAAGGCCTGTGGCGCTGCCCTATGGCAAAACCTCATAAATGAGGCCCTTAGACTTAGGGTGATGTGAGAATGCTTTTAAAATGCTTTATTGTCATCTATGACGCAACACACTCAGCAGGGCTGTACTATTAGTGAACAAAGAGGCAAATCAGCTTTCATGTGCACAAAACATGTGGCCTAGATTCTAACAAAATCTAGGCTAAGTGAAATAAAGTATTCGCTTAAGATCACACACTTTGGTTAAACAGGGAAGTCGGGATTAATCACAGATTTTCCATTTTCACACTGAGGAACCCATGTACTAAATGGGAATCCCTTTCTAACATCAAAGATTAATTCTTGAATGATTAGACCATGGGTATCAATTCACCAAAATGCCATAGGTAGCAAAAGTGAAGTCATGTGCCCTTTGACTCTGAATGACATCACAGGAAGTGTCACAATATCATATTTAACCTGATCACATCACAGTACGTGACATCCTCTGAACGTTTGTCATAATAAAATCAAAAAAGCAAGTAACATCATGGATGTGGATGGAAAATTATTACTAGAGCAAATTAGAAACTCCAAATAAAAAAATACCACAAGTCCTTCAGAAAATGCTGGTACTCAAATTACTGACCTCCTGAGGATAAATGTCCAAGTCTCCCTGCTGTGATTCTAACGTTTCAAAATTGTGACCTGAAGATTATGCATGGTTTGTTGCAAATATTCAACTCACTGGGCTATAGTGCCAGCTAATATGAACATGAAGCCAAAAAAGAATCCCGTTTACTTTGTCCATGGCAAGACTTGGGCACCTTGCTATACCTTTAACAAGAGAGCTAACATTTATACAGATGATATTAGTGAGACTGAGCTGTTCAATGGAAAGATCTAGGGGCATATTAGCAAGAACGGCATTAAAATTATCGCCTCTTTAGCGGCAGGAAACTGCAGCTAAAGCGGCGATAATGGGCTTGATAATATGCCCTTGAGAATTCCAATAGAAGCCCAGTATCACAGCAGAACATGGGCTTCTATTGGAATTCTCAAGGGCATATTATCAAGCCCGTTATCGCCGCTTTAGCGGCAGTTTCCTGCCGCTAAAGCGGCGACAATTTTAACGCCGTTCTTGCTTATATGCCCCTAAGTTGTACAGGATTCATGCAAAATGTGCTTTAAAACAGCAAGAAAGAGCTATGACTATTTTCAGAAGAGGTCAAGAGTGAGAGCAAGATATGCAATGGTTATGTAAAAGTGAAGTGATTAACCTAGCAATCATGACCAAAGCAGAACTTAGCATTTATGTCAGACATTGGGGACTGCATTGAGTTCGAATATGCCTGCATTGGCTTGCAAAGTACATGCTGCTGATTTCAAAGAGATCTGCCCTGTGACTTACATTTTTCGGACCCTCATTTCATAGGTAAGTTATTTTCATTTTCAATATACACTGAAATCAACATTCAAACTAATGTGTTAGTGAAAGTCAAATACAGCAATTAAAATGAAACTTTCATAATGATTCATGCACACATGTATATATTACTGGCAATCCCCACATACCAAACCACGCAACCTACCTTAAATTGCAGTCAAACCCATCACTAAGTAGCAAAGCTTTCGTTTTCCAGAGCTTCCAGCTTGATCATGTGTGGAAAAGACTATGCACTACTGTTATTCACAGCAGTCACCGTTAAGGCAGACTCCATGGGCAGTATTAGATATACGGCACAATGCCCTAGTTTGTGCCATGGGGCACCTTTAAACAGGTGCATCAAGTGCAAACGGGGACAGTGCTCCCTATTACAGTGAATGCATTGCGTTCGATCAGCTGCAAACTCACACTGCCAGTGCATTCAATGAAATAGTCACTGACGACAAACCTTTTTCAATCAACATGATATTTTTACCACATCCTCTCTTCTCATCTCCTCGCTGATGCTCCACCCCTAAAGCCAAAAATGTGCACCACGCTTAACTAAAAGTCTGTCTCGTGGAAGCTGAAAAAGAACCACTGATCAGCTGCATCATGCAACCCGTCCAGAGTTCTACAGGTGCCCCGGCATTGCTGTCTTCTTCTCATCCATCCATGGTGCAAATCCACAGAATCTCTGCCACTCTGAAGGAGAGAGAGCATCCGCTATGTCACTGTTCACACCTGCAATGTGCCTTGCCCCGAACATCACAGTGAATCGCAAGCATTCCAAGACAAACATTTGTAACAGCTGCAACACCTTTAGGTCTCTGGCTGACTGCCTATTGACTATGTTCACCCCTGACATTGAATAGCACATTCTTATTTGCAAAATGCTGATCCCACAAACAAACCGCCATCATCGAAGGGAGAAATTCCAGAGAGGCAATGCTGCATTCACTGCCTTTCCATTTTTCAGGCCAAGATTCCACACACCAGTGCCCTTGCCAAAACACACCGAAGCTAGAGCCACCTGCTATGTCAGAAAACAATTCTAAAGGCCACTCCGCGTCTTCCCCCAACTGTGCCATTGGCACTCAGTGAAAGTCTTTCAAGAATGTCTGCCACACTCTCACATCAGCCTTCACTCCTGAAGAGAGACACTCTCTATGAAGGGGAAGCGAGCCCCCCCCCCCCGAAAGAGCCAAACATAACCGCTGCCAAAAAGTCCACCATGCACTCACTGTTCTGTAGACAAAATCCAGATAACCAAGAAGAACCTGGATATCTCTCACTTGAGCCTTGTCCTTAGCCAACATCTTGTCCAACAGATCCATCAATCTTTCTTTCTTCTCCAAAGGCAACTGCCCTTCCATTTTGTATGACTCCAGTTCCATCCCCAAAAGAAGTCAAAACTTCTGCTTGGCCGAAAGTCTTATCATGGGCCAACATCACACCCAAATACTTCATCAACTCTTAAAACTGGCCCAGCTGAGAGCCACATGCTTATGATAGAGGAGCCCCCAATATGACAAAATCATCCAGATAATTGGTCATGTTGTCCGCCTCTGTCACAAAGCTAAACAGTCTTTGTTAAAAACCTCAAACAAGCAAGAAATAGAGTAGCCCATAGGCAGTGCTTAATCCTCAAAAAGAAACTTGCAAAAAGAAACCCCAGCGACTCATAATCCGTGAGGTGCACTGGCAATAATCAGAAAGCTGACTTAATGTCACACTTTGCCATAAGTGTCTGTGGCCCAAGCCTGTTAATCAGAGCAATGGCATAATCGACCTAAGCATAATGCACCCTACTATTCTTCTGCTATAAAGTCACTGATAGACAGGACCTCTGGGCAAGAAAGGTGTTGAATCTGCCAAATTCCCCTGCTTCCTTCTTAGGTATCACTCCAATTGATGAAATAATTAAGTTTGGCTAAGGCGAGTCTGAAAAATGACCTTCCATTGTTTCTGCTGGAACCTCCTCAATGAGTTTTGCCCAGACCAAATCCCCCAACCCCTGATCAGAATGCAGGTTCTCCACCCGGTGCCATTCTCTCAGTCCTTCATACATCAACTTAAAACCAAATTCAAAAACTTCCAACAGTAAATCAGACTCCCTAAAGTCACCACTTGACAATATCCAATGTTGCAATCTGTCCAACTTATTTGGCATATGAGCCTTTTCCCATATTGCTTTGAACTATCCTTCCACTGCCTCTGTCACTATTGGACTGCCAATGTTCACACTGTCCTCCCTCAACACTAGCACCCCTTGCCGGAGGCCCACACTGCATAACTGAACTTCTCTCCAAATTTCGAGCATTCATGCTGAAAACAGCAGAACTCATTGATGCATGCACCTTTGTTTAGGCCCAACCTGCTCATGCCCCTCCTGCCTGTCCCGTGTCAATTGAACCCACCCCCCCTTGGTTGGGACAGTCCAGAAAGAGCCTATAAATCAACAGCCATCCACTGGAAGCATATGTTATTGAAGTCGACCTCGCTGTTGTCATCGTTCTGCAAAAACAACTCGTTGTCCAGCTGCCCCAAGTACCCGTCAGCATCTTCTGCCAAATGTGCCCTGAACTCCTCATCATACTGTACCACGCCCAACCACCGAATGTTAACTGCGTCTTCTGGACCACATTGAGATATTTAAATATTGCCACACCGCGTATGGGAAATATTTCACAATATACACAGGAATAGATAAGGAACGCAGCAGTCCAGTCCTATATAGTATTAGCACCCTCTGACTCTTGGGGAGCTCATATTCCTCTTCTTTGGAGCCTTCTTATTGTTTGCCTCCCTATTTAGCAGTTTGGATACTTCGATGTGCTCCCCTTTCCAAATGCATTCCTTGGCTGATGCCATCAGATCCACCCACAAGGGTTTGAAAATGCCTAAATAAGGGAGTTTTTTGTGTTTAATCTCTTTACTCTCCTTTGCCCCTGTATCGCCCACTTTTGCCAAGTCACTTTTGTTACTGAGTGCTTTTGTTGCGTCTTTCACCTGTACCTGTACCCTTGTGTCTTCCCCCTCTGAGCTGATGCCATGGTCATGAACATATTTGCCTCTTGACAACCTCAATTCCTTACCATCCCAGGTGACCGCTGCACCTACCCCTAATGATTAAAAGGCTACAGAGTCCTCCTTGGGCTTTAGCAATATTCCCGGGTCCTTACCTGGATTCAATGTCAAAGCATGATGTCCTGAACCCAGCCTCTGATCCATCTTTACTAATAACTTACTTCTGTCCTCCGGCCTCTGCAATGCCTTCTGCAAAAAACCAAATCCAACTCGTCCCTTACTCAAATCACTGGACACTCGCTACCACTCTTCTTCCTGGACGTCCACACCATAAATCTCACCTTCCTCCAATACTGCCTTCTCATAGTCCAACGCAGTCTCATTCATCTCACACAACCCTACACCACATCCTCTTTCACTGATACTTGGTACCACATCTTCACCCACACCATCATCACCAAACTGAGCTTCAGAAAGCAAATGGTATTATATAAGCTGCTTAGAGGAGGCCACAAAGAACCTTCTTCCCTCTTGTCCTCCAAGGTCCCTCTGCATTTCGAAACTGGCCGCACTGGCACAATTTCCCTTTGGGGTACTCGAGTGGCACTGAGGTCTCTTGCTGGGCGCTCCCAGGACCGCTGGCACACCTGTATCCTCATAACTGCCCCACCCGATCAGCAAACAACTCATCCTGTCAACATATCTCAGTTTTCTCTGTACCCTCTTCATTCATCAAAATCCACCTGCCTCTGTGCTGCTAAGATCTGTCATTGTTGCCATCCTGTGTCCCCGCACTATGGTGGGGCAAACTGGTAATCTGATAATCCATGATCTCTCCTTCCAAGCCCCTCATACTGCCCTCCACCCCTTCAATCCCCCTGTTTCTACCCTGCTAACACCCCTTCTCTCAGCTATATTACCATATTCATGGCTTTTTCATGGCTTAAAAATGTCCTTTTCTATGGACCAGACCTCCTTCATCAGCTCAAAACCCTAAACGCATGTCGGCCCTCAGCCTGTGCCACCACTCCCTTGACTGCAGGTGTTGCCAATGCACCATGCCCCTGCAGTCTTCTTTCTACTACTAGTGCCCGAGGCTCCTGTAGTCACTCCTTTGTTTTCCAACGCCGGGCCTGCTTCACAGGAAAGGCCATCCCTGAAGACTTACTCAGCCCGCTCTGCTATCTCCTCTGCTTGCCGCCCCCCAGCATCCTCTGTTCCAGACACTCCATTTACACTGCGCTTCCTTTTTTAGGTTTCGCCTGCACAGGGCTTGCAATGTGCTTGTGAAATCTCTTGTATTTAATATATCTTAAAAGGGGGCTCTTATCCGTTCCTGTAGCCAAAGTACTGTGTTAATGCGCTTTAGTGTGGAACCTTTTTTTTGTTTACTTTCCCTGACTACAACCATTGAAACAGCTGTGTTACACTCCTAATCATTTCCTCGTGACGCCACTGAGTATTCATTCGATCTCACTCTACATTTTATGTGGGCTTAAGTTCTTGAACTCGATTTTATGACTTTAAGAATTCAGCTCTGCAGTAGAAGGGTAACTGTTCTTTCATCAGTGTCACACTCTCCCCATATTGGAAGAACTGGACAACACTGCCAACTACTGGTTATTTATGTAATGGAATATAAAAATTGCTTGCTTTTATGTTACTCATTCTGATTTGAGATGCTTAATTGAAGTATGTTTTGTGCTTTTTCATTTGACAGAATTATTTTGTTGACACTTTGACACCTGAGTCAGCATATTTTAAAGCTTTGAGTCGAATTAATTTGAAGGCACCATAGTGCCTCTACATTTGTACTTAACCAGGTACCTTTCTGGAATATAATTTATCCCTACAGCATATATAAAGTGCTTTTTGACGTTCTCCAGCACTGAAAAAAAAAAAAGCCCCAGTGCTGTTGCCAGTGGGACCTTTATTTAACAATGGTAAATCGGACTGGGAAACACCATACCCTGCATAGATGTAATCTAACCTTGCAGTCCAGCACCTCTCCCGCCTGCTTTATGGGGCCCCTCGGGCCTGCCGGGAATACATTCTGGCTTTCTACAAGCATTCCTTGCTTCTATAGGAGAAAATAAACTGATGTCTTGATTGCTACCCAGAGACAATGAAACTAATTTGTTCTTGAGAAAGTAGGTGCAATCGTACTTTTTCAATACTTTAATGGACTTTGTTTTCCTGGAAATAGGATTGCACAGTCTTTCTCAGACTTGCTTGGCTACAATAACAATACCTATCAACCACTGCTTCTCTGGTCCGCATCATGTTATATCTGATCCTGAAGTTGTTTAAAAGCAGGCCATTTAATTCCTCTTCCACAGCCCTTAAATTCTAAGGGCACCCAGGCCTTTAAATCCCACAAGGCCAGATAAAACCGTTTCTGTACTGCTGAATGTATACTGTGACTTGTGTCCCTGACAAGGACTCTAATAACGTCTTGGTACACAGCAGACACTCTCATTTATTGGTTAGTGTTGATACAAGGCTTCTAGAGTGGCCTACAAGAGAAAGGTTGCTTTGAAGAGGTGCCCCAAACATGGTGCTTAGTTGTTGCAGCAATACTTAAGTGTGAAGTGAATAAGTGTAAGCAATGGAGTCTCAATTATGTTACTCTACTCATTGTTTGTGGTTTGAATACAGTTTAGTATAATGTCAGCTATATGGGGAGAGCTCTGCTGTGTGGCTGGCCGTGCAGCGGACGCTGATCGACGCTGATCGACGGATTCCCGTACTGCGCTCTTCGTCATACGCTTACTTCCTGGAACGTGACGCGAGACACCGAGTTGCTGAAACGCTGCACCGCTTCAACTCTGAGAGAGCGGCGAGCGCGTAAAAAAGGAGGAAGAAGGAAATTCACCCTAGCGAGCCCCAACGTCGCTGGTCGTCGGCCGGAGCTTGGTGGTCGGCGGGCGTGAAGGGAGCACGCGTTTGTGCTTGGGGGCCCGAGTGAGCAGGGATGGCCCCCGAAGATTAAGAAAAAGAAGGAAACCGGGAAACTGGGATGCTTTAGAGACATCTAGGGAAGCTCAAGAAAGGGGGGGAAACGTAAGGAGATTAACAAAGTCAATGAGGTGTAGGGGCTAAAGTCCCCCGCCCAAGGTAGGACTACCCCTCCTCCCCCCTGCCCCCCTCGCCGGAGCCCATCATTATAAGCCCAAGTCCAGCAGCCTTAGCAGGGGGCCAACCCACATTTAAGGCGCTGTTGCAGACAGGAGGTCTAGCATTGGAAACATCCTGGCATCTTGGAAGACTGAAAAAGTGTAAAAACGTGTGAAAATCGGAAAGAAAAGCAAAAGATCTGAGGCTTGCGGCACTTCCAGCGCTCCAGTGTGAGTCACGGCCAGCCAGCCAGCCATCCCACAGCAGAGGTATGTGTTTTTCTATTTTACTTGCATCTGATGACAGAGTACCATTGATATATAAAAGTCATCTTCATCAACCATTAGTTACGCCAGGTATTAGTCCGAAAGCAGTAAAGGGTGGTGGAGGCAAAACAGTGGAGTAACTCATTGGTAGTATGGAAGCCAGATCCTCACACCCTCTACTCAAATTGCCCTACACCCTCACCTTAAAAAACCTCACAATTATACAGGATACAGAAGGGGGTCCTGAAAGATGGCACCAAGGAAGCCAAAAGCATGCAAAACGCGAAAAGACCACCCTACATTGATTAATGAGTCTACAGTTGAAAACGGGACCCTAGTAGAGAGTATGGATAGCCCTGAGGAAAATGAAAAGAGGGCTTCAAAGAGAAACACAAGGAAGAAAACTACAATTGATAATACTCAACCCAGTGTGAAAGGGGGGGGGGGCTCTAGTGTCAAAATCAATAAAGGACTTTGTGGGCAAGCACTTCAAGAGGATGCATACGCTAGTGAGAACTCAGGACTCTAACAAAGAGCAGTTAAATGAACAGGAGGTTACTGGATATTGTGCCCCAAATTTAGATGCATCATTTTTTAACCAAAGTAACCTAAGCCGAATTGAACCCAATTTGGAACCTAGACTTTCCTCATCCCCACGGATATTTTCCATGACCGGTGCCAAAGAATCAGAACATGAGGAGAATGCCTCAAACGAATCAAGGAGGGACAAGAGAGATGATACGAACCCGGCTATAAAGTCCAAGCCTGATAAGAGCACGGGGCAATCTGAAAATCAAGGATTTGAGTCCATAGATGTGTCTGTGCGTAATATCACATTGGGCTTAGATATATCTGCAACACCTTTGGCCTCAATATTGGACATAATGTTAATGTTGCAAAAAACCTTGCAAGGTTTATTAGAAGTAACGATGTTGAATAATAACACACTAAAAACCCATGAAACTCAATTTCAGAAAATTGTGGACGAAATGCAAGGGATTAGGGGCCTAATGCCATCAGTAGTCAGACCAGTGCTGACACCCCTATTAAGGGTTGTGCCGGGAACCTCGGGCAAGCGAATAATTTGCAGGAAGTTTATATCTCTAGATGCCCGATGTTGAGTAAGAGATGGGGAGAACACACTTGGTATAGGCGCTATAATCCACGGAGTAAAATAAGAAGGTTGGTGCAGCAACAGGAGAAGTGAAAGGTCTTGAAGAAAGGAAGGGGTAATGGGGGTGTACATCGAGTAACCCCACAAGAGAGAGGAACTCCCTTAAAGAGTAGTAGGGTAATGAGGAAATCAAAGAGCTTATCAAGAGTGGTGACTGTTGAACTAAGGGGAAAAAAGGGTTACCCAAAAACTACTGCTAAGAATTGTAGGGAGGATAAAACGGTGAAAACACGTGACAATACGCAGGGGGTAAAAGAAAACCTTGGGAACTTAACTGAGGGCGGAAGGATACCAAAAATAATAACCAGTAAGAAGAATAAGCTGGGAAGAGAGAATTTGGTTACAACAACAACATTAGAAGCCAGTGGCAAATTGTGGCTTTACTTTGAACCCTCTGAAATAGAGAAGGCGAGGAAAAAAACAAGGAAGATGACACCCTTAAATCGATCCCAACTGTTATTCTCATTCTCAAAATGCCCAAGTCTGAGAGAAATTGGGACAAAGGATCTGAGACAGGTAGGCTTTAGCCATAATAACAAAGGCAAGGAAATCACCAAGGTCCAAGTCTCTTCAGGGCTGGTAAAGGCTGCAATTTTAAAAGCCGAAAAGGAGATATTGAAAGAAGGGATAAGGATAATGCCAGAAGTGGAATTGGAGGGGTGTAACCAACAAGGTAGTGCCTTTTTGAAATGTCATGCAGGATTAGGGAAAAGGCAGGTATGACTGATAGCCGGGGCATGCGGGGAAAGAGAAAACATCAACATAGGTGTTGAGAACCCAGAGCCTAGTAAACCTTGGGGTAACTGGAGTCCAGAAAGTAGCTATCTAGGTCCACCTTGGTGGGATCAGAATGAGTTTGATTGCCTCAGCGATATTGATTAGGAAAATGGGTTGTCGCATAGCTTGAAAATGATATCATGGAATATAAATGGGCTTGGAGGTCAAACAAAAGTCGAAAGTATAAAACGACTAGCCCAGTGTGTCGAGATCATTTGTTTGCAGGAAACATGGCTATGCGACAATACCCCTGTAATTGATGGCTTTGCCCAACTTCATAGGCATGCTAGGAAAAAAGGTTTGGCCGCCCCTCCGGAGGGATTATGACACTCACCTCAACCAGGATTAAGAAAAAAGTAAGTTAATAAATGCATCATGTAAATGGGTGTTGGTTTGTAAGGTATCCCTACTGGTTACAGAAATAAAGTGTGACTACCTGATACTTGTGAATGTTTACATACAATGGGGTTCCTAGGAGGAGTATGAAGTGGAAATGGGGCATTTTAAGGATGACATGGATGCTTTGTGTGAAAAGTATGAGAATTATCTGATTATTGTAATGGGTGATTTCAATCATAAACTGAATCCCCAAAAACTAGATCCCTGGTTCAAAGAAATATTGAGCTCATATAACATAGTGCCAGCTGATTTCCCCAATTGCACTCCCACTAGACAAGATGTAGCACTAGGGAAGTACTTGGGGCCAAAGGGGTTATTTAGTTTAAATGGCAGAATGGAATCCGACTGCCCAGCCAAACAGACCTTTAGGATATGTACTCAACACAGCCCCATTGACTATGTGTTTACACATGCCTAGAATTTTGCATTAGTAAAAGGGTTCCAGGTAACCAGGTGTAAAGGCAGTGATCATAATGTACTGTACTGTGAATTATTAGGGGGGCCAATAAGCCACCGTGAAATAGTTCTTCCCCAAGAAATGGAATACCCTAAACACTTGACAACAAAATTAACAGATCAATATGTAGAGAAACTGGCAAGTTTTCAACAGAAATTAGATACGGAATGCGCCAAGGATCAGAAAGTGGTCTGGTTTGTGGAAACTATAGAACAGGTTGTACAATGCCTCAGAGTAGATTTAAAAAGTAAGGAAGTTGGCCATATGGACACACAGTTTATGCAAGGAAGACAATCAAGGTGGTTTAATCTGGAGTGTAAGAGCAAGAAAAGGTTAATAAGGAGAGAAGAGAAAAGTCTGAGGATAAGGTACGACCAAAGTAGACTGTCTAACCTGATTAAGTTGAGAAAGGAATATAAAACGTTAGTCAGGAATCAGAAGAGGATCTTTAAAGAAAAATGTTGGGAAAACCTGCTGGAAACAATCGAAGCAAAAAATATAAACGGGTTTTGGAAGTTGATTCAGGATACCTCCGGTCAGACCCTGTGGACCATGAGCTGCATAGTGGAAGAAGCAGCTTGGGAGGAGTACCTAGGCAAATTGTATGGGACAAGCGAAGAGCCCACAGTAAGCAAACTCACTGGGGAGAGGCTGTTGAAGATCTAAAAACATCCTTTACAGTAGAAAAAGTAAAGGATACAAGAGGGAAGCTAAATTTAACTCATGCAGCAGGACCCGACAATTTACCTGCTATCATAATAAAGACACAACTAAACTGGTGAGCCGAATTACTATCCCATATGTTCTCAGCCATATTAGACTCTGGTCGTATCCCCAAAACTTGGAGAGGGGCAGTAATTAGACCAATACATAAGAAAGGTGATAGGAAGCCCCCAAAGAATTACAGATTGATCAATCTGCTGGATGTCAGTGAGAAGGTTTTCGCCCAAATAATCCTGGGCAGATTGAAGGACTGGGTGGAGCAGCGGTCGATTGTGCCAGTGGAACAAGGAGGTTTTTGGGAGGGACACTCTACGATTGACCACTGCTTCAGTCTATGGGCAGTGGCATTCAAGCTTATGGAGCAGCGAGGTAGACTGTATTGCTGCTTTGCAGACTTGCGCGCAGCCTTTGACCTGGTGGATAGGAAATGCCTTTGGGACACCCTGAGAAAATATGACATTCCAGAAGGTCTCCTAGTTGTAATTCAGGAGCTACATAGGCAGAATTGGGCCCAGGTTATTAAGGATACAGCGGGGGGAAATATTGGAAATAGCGATTAATAATGTCCTAAGACAGGGCTGTGTATTGGCCCCGTTACCTATAGTTATATTCTTAGCAGATCTGCCATCTATCCTGGTGGCAGATAGAAGTGCAAGCCCAAAAATGAATGGGAAACAATTATCCTGTTTACTGTACACCGATGATCTAGTAATCCTCGATCAGACAGAGATGGGCCTACAGAGGAAGTCAAATGCATTTAGCGTATGCTGTGCGGCGAAACGATTAACGGTAAAAATGGATAAAACCAAAATTCTGTGTTTTGGAAAGAGAGACCAGAAGTTTAATTGATACTTGGGCCAAACTAAACTGGAGATTGTGAATGAGTATAAATATCTTAGGGGCTGGTTCGACAACTCTCTAAAGTGGTGCATGCATTTGGAGGCACAGAAAGCAAAAGTCCATACATCTGTGTGTGGGCTGAAAAAATGTAATCACAGCTATGGGGACATGTCCCATAGACCATTGATAAAGGCTATAACGCTATGATACCCCTGCAACTACAGTACGGAGCTGAAATTCTCTGCCTAGGTGGTAAAAGCACCTGGGATATGGAGGAAGGAAAATGCATTAAATCTCTAATGTCATTGCCTGGGTCATCTATGATCCAGGCAATTAGATTGGAGTTGGGCATGACTTCATGGAATGTACAGGTACAAGTGGGCCTACTACGATTTTGGAAAATATTGGGTACAGGGGAAGATACGAAAGTGTCACAATGGTGTAAGAATGAGATTCAGTGTAGTGACCTAAAATGGGCCGAAGAAGTCAGAAAGAAACTGTACACTCTCTGTGAAAATTTAGACGTAAGAATTGATCAGCAGACTCTTCAAATAGAAGTGACAAAGAGTGTACTCAGAACATTAGGGAAGGAATTGTCAAGGATGGAAGACATGGAGTATTTGAGAAAGAAAGAATCTGTGAATTGTATGAGAAATAGCTGGGTGAAAGAAATCTGGTACCCCTATTTGGATATACTACCTAATCAATGGCTTAGAATGGAAGTACTAAGGTTGAGAATTGGCATTAATCCCGCTATGTCAAATGGTAGAATAAAAACAGAACTGATGCGATCTGATGGTAAAAGTACATGCAGGCTGGGCACATAATACGATATTTTACATATCCTAATGGACTGCCTAAAATTGTTAGCTCAGCGGAAACAGTTTTTACGCCCTATCTTTTTAAAGATAAGACCTCCGACCCTCGGTCTAGGTCCACTCTTTCCCCACTGCTCCGCTGTGCTGTCTCTTGCCTCCAGACCCCGACCTCCTCCTTGGGAGGTTCGAGGCTGCTGCCCGCTCCTGCGCCTGCTGCCCGCTCCAACTGGGACCAGACTGCCTCCAACCACCGTAACCTTTCTCAGCCGTTTTTTTCTTAATTTTTTCCCTGTTGTGCCACTGTTATTGTGCCCATCTGTGTCTTGCTCTAATTCCACCACTGTTTTTATTTTCTCGTGCCTGCCTGTTCCTTTTGCCTTTCGCCGCTGCTGCCCCTGCGGCCCCTCCCCCCGGAATTCCCCCCCAGAATTCCCCCCCGGAATTTCCCCCCGGAATTCCCCTGCTCCCGCCTCCCAGCCTCTCCTCCCTCCCACCTCCCCTACTTAATGGCGGCCGCTGCACGGTTGCGCAGCGGACGTGCGCAGCGGGTGCGCCAAAGGCAAGCCCGTCTTCGCCCGTCCGCGACCCGACCGCGGCCAGCGCCAGGAACCCTGGACCTCCCACTACCCATCGCTACGACACCACCACCCTCCTCGCACTCAACCCTGGAAGACTTAGAGAATGCCAACAGGCCTCGCCGAACACGACCCATGGCCAGTTCTCCTGCCTCCACTGCCGCCAGACCCTCACTGCCACCCCGGCCTCCAACACCGCCGACGCCAGCACCGGCGACACCCTAAAATGCATCCTCCTCAACGTACGCTCCGTACACAAACACGCCATGGAAATCTGGAACCTACTCGACTCTCTTTCGCCCGACATCGCCTTCTTCACAGAGAACTGGACCAACGTATCCTCCGCCCCTGACATCAGCAACGCCATCCCAGAAGGATACAAGATCCAGAGCAAAGACCGCCCCAACCACCCAGGAGGGGGCCTCGCCATCGCCCACAAGATCACCCTCCGCCTCACCACCTCCAGCGAAACCTTCCTCTCCGCCGAACACCTGCACTTCAAGATCCAGACCAACCCCAAAGCCACACTCCGAGGAACCCTCGTCTACAGACCCCCCGGCCCCTGAACACCCTTCGCCACCACCATCACCGACTTCATCGTACCCCACGCGATCGCCTCAACAAACTACATACTCATTGGAGACCTGAACTTCCACCTCGACTACCCCAGCGACCCCAACTCCTCTATCCTTCGTGACAACCTCGCCAGCATCGGACTTAAACTCGTCAACACACCGACCCACAGAGCAGGACACACCCTCGACCCCATCTTCGCGGCAGGAAACAGCGTCCATTTCAGCCACACAACGCAGCCGCCGTGAACCGACCACTACTGCGTACACTTCGCCATCAACAAACCCAAGGCACCCAAACCAGCCCCACGCCCACCACGAAGGAACTGGAGCAAGGTTACCGACGAGCAACTTAACTCCACCCTCAACCGAGACAACCACACCTGGGCACCCGACACAAACAGCGCAAACGACGCAGCCAGAGAACTCCACACCTGGATCTTCAACTGCGCAGATGAGTTCGCCCCGCTACGCAACCCCGACAGACAATGCCCCAGGAAAGCCGCCTGGTTCACAACCGCTCTCCAAGAAGCCAGACGCACCTGCAGACGCCTGGAGAAACACCAAGACAACCGAAAACCACACCACCTACAAGGACGCCATGACGGACTACCACAACCAGATCAGAGCCACCAAAAGGAACTTCATCCACAGCAAAATCCTGGCCAACTCCACCAACTCCAAGGAACTTTTCAGTGTCATTCAAGAATTCACCAACCCACGCAGCGAAGCCACAGACATCACCCCATCCCAAGACCTCTGTGACAAGCTTGGAACCTATTTCCACCTCAAGATCAAAAACCTCTACGACAACTTCATCGACCATCCACCAGGTGCCACAGATAGCCCCCCGCCCCCCAGAAACACCAGCCAGCCCACCATCTCCAACTGGACACCGATCACGGCCGAAGACACCGCCTCGACCATGAAAAGCATCCACTCGGGGGCCCCCACCAACCCCTGCCCCCCTCACATCTACCACAGAGCCGTGGCCGCCATCGCACCCAAACTACAATGCACCATCAACACCACCTTCAAAACAGGCGCCTTCCCAGGTGACTGGAAGCGCGCAGAAGTCAGACCCCTGCTCAAGAAGCCCACAGCTGACCCCACCGACCTCAAGAACTATCGGCCCATCTCGCTCCTCCTATTTGCAGCCAAAGTTGCAGAGAAAACAGTCAACAGGAAACTGACACGATTCATTGAAGAGAACGCCGTCCTCGACCCGTCCCAATCCGGATTCCGAAGCAACCACAGCACAGAGACCACCCTACTCGCCGCCACAGACGACATCCGCACCCTCCTGGACCAAGGTCACTCCACAGTCCTCATCCTACTCGACCTATCAGCGGCCTTCAACACCGTCTCCCATCGCACACTAGTCGTCAGACTACACGACGCAGGCATACAAGGAACAGCCCTGGACTGGATCCGATCATTCCTCACCGGAAGAAGCCAAAGGATCAGACTCCCACCCTTCCTCTCCGACCCCACGAAAATCACCTGCGGAGTCCCACAGGGTTCATCACTGAGCCCCACCCTCTTCAACATTTACATGGCCCCCCTCGCAGCCATCATCCGACAACACGGCCTCAACATTGTATCCTACGCCGACGACACCCAGCTCATCCTCTCCCTCACCAAAGACCCCACCACTGCCAAACTCAACTTCCAGAAAGGAATGCAAGATGTCGCAGTCTGGATGACCAACAGCTGCCTGAAGCTCAACACCGAGAAGACAGAAGTCCTCGTCCTCGGTACCACCCCTTCTGCATGGGACAGCACCTGGTGGCCGACCGCCCTCGGAAGCCCACCTACCCCCTCAGACCACGCCAAGAACCTCGGCATCGTACTCGACTCATCACTCTCCATGAACCGACAGGTCAACGCCGTCACCTCCAGCTGCTTCAACACCCTCCGCATCCTCCGCAAGACCTTCAAGTGGATCCCCCCTGAGTCAAGGAAGACAGTCACCCACGCACTCATCACCAGCATACTGGACTATGGAAACGCACTCTACGCCGGCATCAACAAGTCCCTACTCCGCAAACTCCAGACAGTACAAAACACCACCGCCAGACTTGTCCTCGGCATCCCCCGACACGAACACATCAGCCAACACCTACGAAGTCTCCACTGGCTCCCCATGGAGAAAAGAGTCACTTTCAAAATCCTCACTCACGCCTACAAATGCCTACACAACAACGGACCCAAATACCTCAACGACAGAATCAACTTCCACGTACCCAAAAAAAAACTCTGATCTTCCAACCTCGCACTGGCCGAAACCCCGCGCATCCCACAGAGCCAGAGCAGGCGGAAGATCCTTCTCTCACATTGCAGCCAAGACCTGGAATGAGCTACCGGCAGACATCAGATGCGCCCCCTCCCTGAACACCTTCAGGAAGACCCTCAAGACCTGGCTCTTCGGCTAAACAGTTCTGCGGACCCCCCCCTCAGCGCCTTGAGACCCTCACGGGTGAGTAGCATGCTTACAATTCCCTGATTGATTGAAAATATGGTACTAGGTTGCGGGCACAAGCAATTGAACTCCTTACAGATATGCCAAATCTTGAAATCCCAATAGCCATTGCGAAGTATATGAAGGCTGTAAAAGGGTTCTTTATGGAATAGGAAATGGTTGGCTGTAAGTTAGGTTAGAAGCTATGATGGAGAGGTATTTTGGAAAACTTTTATTTGGTATATACCTTTGAAAAATATTTTAGAATAGGAATTTTATTTATTTTAAAATTATTTATGTTTATATACAGGTGTGTTTATGACTTATGTATGGAGTATTGTGTAAAATTGAGAGGAAGTACATGGAAATTAGGCCTCTACAATGGCGCTGGTTGATTAATTTGTAATGATTTTAGAATATTTAGATAAAATGTCATGTTTTTACGCTGTTTAAAGACACAGGGGCAGATTTACGAGTCCTGGTGCATCCCTGCAAATCATCAGGGATGCGCCAGGAAACGGGCGACACGCAATGCTATCCTTGCGCCACCACGGATGTGCCGCATTTACAATGCGGCGCGCCATGGCGCAAGGATAGGCAGATGCGTGTCGCATCTGCCGGCGTAAGGTTGGCGCAGTGCTGAAGTCGTGTCGCGGGCGCGACGCAACTCCAACACTGTGCCAACCCGGCCTATCTGCAACATGGTGCGTCACGCCTTACGCCTGCTTCAAGCAGGCGCAAGGTTTTGACGCAGCGGCGTCGGAAAAGTGACTGAGTGAAATCTTGTAGATTTCACTCAGGCACTTTTCCGAGGCGTTCCTACGCCGGAACGCCCACCCTGCGCCGGAACGCCCACATGAAACCTGATGCAGGTTTCATGTGGCGCAGAGCTTTACAACGTGACGCATCTCCCTAGATGCGTCACGTTGTAAATCCGTCGCAGCATGGCGCTAGCTTTACGCCGCCACTGCATCACAAAAGTGACACAACGGCCGCGCAAATGTGGCTCAACGGGCTTGTAAATCTGCCCCCAATGGTCTAAATAAACTTTACTTTGAATTGAATTAAATTGAATTGTTTGTGGTTTGAATACAGTTTAGTATAATGTCAGCTATATGGGGAGAGTTTTGATATCATGCAATAACTCTGAAGGAAGTGTTCCAAATGTGTTGTGGAAAACTTAGGTCTGTCAGTCTTTGATGTAAGCTATACATTATCATTTTGTGTATGCATATCGTATTCTGGTCGATGGGCAACTAGCTGTTCCCCTGCAGGAAATTGGTGAAAGTGAATGGAAAAGGTGTGAGATACAGCCACATTTAACAAAAACTTACCATCTCACAGTATAGGGCCACTTCATTCCACACGCATGGTTGGAAGGGCATGGACTTATATTGTTGTGGCTGAGACTTGGAGGGTTGTTCCAAAAACATCTTTGCAAACTTGTGGCACTCGTGGAGCATGGAGCGATGCATAGTGATTTGAGAGACAGAATTTGCTTATCCTTACCTATTCTGGTGTACAAGTATGTAGCTGTCCTGAAAAGCAATTGTTTGGTGGAATGCAGACTGTAGTCCCAAATTCGAAGTTTTCCACTTCTTTCCCTGACCCCCACCCCACCAACCCCCTATTAACTGTTTCCCCCATGAGCTGCTTCATGAACACCCTACCCCCAATTTATCTTAGTCCAGTGGAATTCCTCAGCAATTCCAGTTCAATAATGAAATCTATTTTCATATATATTGAAGTGATTTGCAAACCTAGATTAAAAAATTACATTGATTGGAAGCATAATAAAGGTTGGTGTACATTTGATTCCAAGCATTTGAGAATGACTTCGTTTTTAGAATGAAAACAGATGGATATGGCCTTAAAAGCCTGTGTAGTTGACAAAACAAAGAATTGGAGAGTTTACTTCTAGCTCAAAAGATATTTCAGGTAGTTAGCAAAGAAAAAACTTTGAAATGGGGGCACAGGATGATGCAACAAATGTATAGATAAGCATGGCAGAGCACAAGCTGGTAAAATTGTTAGAACAACATCATGACAATAGACCAAATAGCCTATAGAATATAAGCATTATTCCAAGTCATCCGAGCCAAGTATATCCTACCCTTGGTTGTGT
This sequence comes from Calotriton arnoldi, assembly GCA_963921515.1. NCBI lineage: Eukaryota > Metazoa > Chordata > Amphibia > Caudata > Salamandridae > Calotriton > Calotriton arnoldi. Next base: position 143,433 of record CAWUFW010012140.1, read on the forward strand.
TTTGAAAACAGTTGACCCTGGGGACGTTATTAACAGACTTCTAACGGTCAAAAGACTAAGGGCAGATTTACAAGTCCTTGCGCCACTTTTGCGTCACTTTTCCCATGTTAAAAGTGACGCAAAAGTGGCGCAAGGGGCTTGTAAATCTGCCCCTAAGAAGGCAAGATGAAGGAAACATTCTAAAGAAAATCATCTCTGGAAATAGAGAAGATCTAAAAGCATCCCTAAAAATACTATTATTTTAGAAAATAATTTACATTTATTTGAGTAACGTTGGCTAGATTGGTCAATTAAAGTACAAATATCAGAGTACCTTGTCAAACATTTTGTAAAGCTATTACTAGAATCAGTATCAGCCTTGCGCATGGTGCTGACACACCTCCTGCACTTAACGATTTCCATACATCGATTTGTAAAGAAGAAACCCCCACATTAACAGTAAAAGAAAAAACGTGGCATATAGACAAATATGGAGGTTATTTGTTCTTTTATTTAAAGTTAGTGTCCATTATTTTTCCACTCACCGCACCAATAAAAATGTTTGGTACTGTCATTCATGAGCACTCTGGCATAGTGAAGGCTCTCTGAAGCTAGAGTGCCTGTTGACCCATGTTTTCTAACAGAAAACATCTGTGAAAAACCCTAAAAACACAAAAACAATGGACACTGGTCATGCTCCGGATTAAATTGCTCGATCCTTCTGAATGCTCCAGGGACCCATGCTGGCTCTGCATCCAGGTGTCAAGTCTTGAAAATTGGGCCAGCAAGTAGAGTTCTGAAATAATGTTCAACTAACATCCGTCCCCTTGAAAGAGTCCATTAGGGGCCGAGGGTGGAATATAGCATGCTACAACGCATGCTTTCACAACGCGTTCCATTACAACGCGGTTGTTACAACAACCGCATTGTTAGGACGCAATACCTTTACAACGCAAGTCATTAGATCGACTTGCACTAGATGGCGCTCCAACCTTAGGAATAGTATAATTTACTATTCCAACTCCACCCTGCGCAACAGTAGGGAAGGTGTTTGAATAGTAAATCATACGATTCCTTAGGTTGGAGCGCCATCTAGAGCAAGTCGATCTAATGACTTGCGATGTAATGGCATCGCGTTGTAACAATGCGGTCATTGTAACGACCGCGTTGTAAAGGTAAATCGGTGTAACAACCGCATTATAAAGGTTGTTTTCCCCGAGGGTGGCACGTTGCTCACTCATTGTGATATTTTCTTGCCCCGCAGCAGCGTCCCATGCCGCCTCCCTGCTCTTTGACTAATTCCATTTCCAATTTTCCGTTACAATGGCTACGTCTCCATTTTAAGGTAATTATTTTGTTCCTTTTTTTCGCTCAATGAGATACTCTGTTATTTTGAAAGGTACATTATTGGTCATCGCTAAGTGATGAACATTGGGCCTTCGAGTGGTGGGTTTGTCAATGTTATTCATCTGGGGTGACAAGACTAGCTGTTTGTGTGTTCAATGTTTGCTTTCATTCTCTGTTTTCTCAGAGTATATAGTGATTTCTTGAAGTTTCACACCCTATTCTTTTAGCCATTACCTTAACAAACATTAGCGCGTGATCGGCATGCCAATGTGTGTAATCGCGTTTTACAGCTGCTGGCTTCCAACAGAAAGAGAAACGGATGCAGTGGTGTGTAGTAATTCTAAAGCATAGCACAACTCGGGGAGCCAATGAAAGAAATGGGATCTGTTGCCATTGTTGATATTTGCTATGCAGGTAGCTGTCTCCGGCATATTAGAACACAGCACGGTTTTGCCTCATTTTGTAACTTTGCACAACACTTACATACCTTTCACCTACTCTCAAACACCACTCACCCACCATTTACTCCGCAGAGTCACCCTGACATTGCTCTGGCAGTCAGATATTGCTCACTCACCACTCACACAGTGCTGACTCTTCACTCACACACCATTGACATACCTCTCACCCAGCACTCACATTCCTCTCGCCCTCCACCCACACCTCTCACCCTAAACTCAAACCGCTAATCTTGCACTTATGCAATTGACATACCGCTCACCCTATACTCGCACACCTCTTACCTTATATGGGTAACATCTCTCACCCTGTACACTCACACAATTCTCATTCTGCACTAAACACACATCAATCACCATGCACAAAGGCACTTTCACGCTGCACTCAGACACTTATCAACCTTCATTCATTCACCACTCACCCTGCACACAGAGCACAAACAGTATAGTTTTTTTACTGTCTGCCATTGCTGATACTGTCTCACCTTTTTTCTCCCAAATCTGGTGCTGCGTCTCACTCCTAAATCCTCCACCTTCTCTCTCGGTTTACGTATTGGGCCACTGTGTGCACTGAAGTAAAACTTCCAAGTCTCCTACTATCTGGATAACTTTGCTTTTTTGCTTTGGTTTGTGGAATGCTTTAGGAATTTACATTTTTGTGTTTTGTTTTGTCTCTCCTACTTAACAATCCTGGGGCAGATTTACAAGCCCCTTGCGTGACTTTTGCGCTGCAGTTGCGTCACTTTTTTGATGCAACAGCGGCGCAAACAATGCGGCCTATTTACAACGTGACGCATCTAGGGAGATGCGTCACGTTGTAAAGCCCTGCGTCACATTATACCTGTGTCAGGTATAATGTATGCAGGGTGGGCGTTCCCATGCAGGAAGGCCTCATAAAAGTGACTCAGTGAAATCTGCTTGAAGCAGGCCTGTAAGGAGTGACGCAGTGTAGTGGGAATAGGCCTCAAAAAGCATTGCTGGAGTTGCGTCGTGCTTGCGACACGACTCCAGCAATGCGTGACTTTTGCCCCAACAGATGTGTCAGAATTTCTGACGCATCTGTCAATCCTTGCACCATGGTGCGCCGTATTGTAAATACGGCGCATCCATGGTGGCGCAAGGGTTTCTCAGTGTGGCGCAGGGAAAGTGACGCATCTCTACAGATGCGTCACTTTCTTGTAAATCTGCCTCCCTATATATATCTTTGATGCTCTTACTGCCTGGAGCACACTCGCAGGGTCTCATGTACGACTAAAAAACTGAACACTAACTCTGACTATGCTCAGCTATACAACAATCTCTGCATCATTATTGAATACAAAAGCAGACATGATCCCTGGAGGTGAATGCAAACACTGTCGGTCAACACATTAAAATGTATTGTCAAATTTCATTCCTCAGTGTAAGTGTAATTCATAAACTATAGAAATCATATAATTTTTTGAGGGTTTGTTTTTGGAAACAAGGCTGGTGAAAACATTTGTAGTATCTAGTGACAAATTGCCCCCCTCACCTATGATGGTGCCATATTTGAAGCTGCTAGTGACCCCTATCCCTTGTTCATTCTAATATAAATGGCAAGATGCAACTCTTTAATGAGGCCAAAGTCTGAAACAAGTCTATGATTGCAAGATTTCTTTTAACAGAGGACTGTCCATGCAGTTGTGGCTTAAATGTTCTTGTTGGAGTACGACAAAGACTGATTTGCTTATGGTTGCTCCATGTTGTCATGGTGTAGTAGGCAAAAAGATGAGGTTGAATGTAGTCACAAGTGACATTTGCTAGCATTCCAGCCAACACATTGTGCTGTTTTATTATAAAGCACTACTTTGTGAAAGGTTGGTCGGGACATAAGCCCTGTGCTCTCTATTGCATGTGATGCAAGGTGAAACTCGCTGACAAGGCTAACCAAATCTTTCATTGTTCTGTGGTTTCTTGTGTTCCTCTTCAGAGCAATGTGTTCTTGCAGTACAAGCTCAACTCTTCCTATTGGAGCTGGACCAACTCTGATTTGCATATAGTCGCTGCCTGACCTGGAATGGCTCAGTGGGCTACTAAATGATGCGTTGGATTGTGGCAGGGAGCCATCGCTCAACTTGCTTAAAGCCAGAAAAATTGGTGCAAATTATGAAGAGCATTTACAGCTCAAAATACAGGGAGGTGCAATCGAGATAAAAAGAAGAACGACATCTGTTTATATGTTTTAAGCCTACTGCTTAATACAAGACAAGTGACTGTGGATTACAGATCAAGATGTAATTAGCATATTCAAAAAAAGATCATCAAAGCATGGAACTAAGAATAAAGCACCATGAAAGAACAAAATACTTATCCATGCTACAGTAGTTTTTGGGCTAGAAACAAGGAATACAAAGTTAGTAGGTTTACAACGTTTTCCTACACAAGCCTCTAAGCTAGAAAAGTGTGCACAAGTCTAAAACAAAGATCTTTGGCAGACTTTTGATCACAATAGGGCGCATGGTCCTTCAGAGGGTCAAGACTTGAGAGAACAACAAGCTTCAAGTACCTCTGTGTCACACTGTATAGAAGAGGGGGTAAGAACTCCCAGCTGGGCTCCTTGAACTCGACTGTAAAACACCTGACATGCAAGATCGGCCAACTTAAAAGAAGCATTGCATGCCAAAACACAGAAGTCCATCTAACATTGGTGGCGGCTAAGGTGATGCCCGCATGGACATATGGCGTAATGGTGTTTAAGGACAAACTCTATGAGTGGTTAGGCAAACAGCAATGTATCTACTATCAGCGCGTCTTTACCATTCCAGATTGTACTAGCCAGTCCCAAATAAGGCTAGAATTCAAACTGCCAAAGCAGGATCTGATCCCAAGGGCCAAATTTATAACTTATTGCCGAACATTGCAAATGGCCCTAACAGGCACAATAAAACATCAGCTCTGGGAAAAATTCCAGTAACCCATTTCAACATGGGGTTTGCTCCTGCCAATCTAAATCAATGCCTTAAGTGCAGAAGATCTACTAAAAAACACAGCTTATCACCAAGAACCACAGCAAAATTGCTAACAAAACAAGCAAAGATAATCTCGTGGGAGCAAGACCTAGGGGTTCTAAAATCCAAACAAAATGGCAGCCGGGCCACAAACCTCTACTCTCATGGTTCTCTACCAGATTACCCGAGCTCGCTGTTCCCATATCAAGCATAGTATGCCCTCATGAGAATGCGTTTTGGCTTAATCTCTCAAAGAGGTTATTGGTATGGTCGTAAGGAAGGGGAAGTCGGCACATGATGCAGATGGTGTGGCACAACAGAAGAATCATTAACACAAATAATCTGCATATGTGAAGCTCTGAAACCCTTGAGGCGCTACTGGCTCCAACCAATTCTTCTAATCCTTAATGTAAGGACATGTGTGGCTGCTGTCTCAACCTGTCTACAAGGAGAATCATGCTATCTATCTGGCCGCTACATAAAGTTTATGAAATCAGTAACAGAAATCCCCAAAACACCCAAGATGGCTGTTGTAGGCTAGGAATACTGGTAATTGCCTTGCTTCACATAAAGGAAGGAAAGCGGCAATAGGCAATTAAAAATGAGATTGATATCATTGGCATCCAGGCTTGACCTCCCCGGATTATACTCATCGGAGTCAAGCACCACTGGTAAGGAACTACAAAGCAGCACACACTTTAAAGCAGCTCATTGTTACTCTATCAATTACAAGCTCGCTTGAGGCAAAAAAAATAATTATATAATATGTTTTAATATGGAAAGCACGAAACACTTTTGGATTTTAATAGACTGCACTCATTGAGCTGCATTTTAACGGTATGGATATTCCTTAATCTCATTGCAGTGCTTTTTATCATGCTCTGCTATTGTATGTTTTAATTCGACTTTTTGTCTGCTCTGCCCTTTTTTTTCTCAGCTGAGATACAAATGATTTTAAATAATTGATAATTAAACTTTACTTACTACTGTTCACAGGGTAACAGGGCACGAAAGTCATGTTGTATTTTTTTGACAATATTTGATGCACGCCTTAACCAGTGTATTTGCCCCTGTAGCACATACACAAATGTTACATACAAGAATGTTGTACAAGTACAGTGCATGCCAAAGTGATCCGAGCAATGCTTAATAAATCACTTACAACAGACTAGAAATATTAAGGACCGACGTACAGCTTCATTCATATGAGATCACTAATATTAGTAAACAATTGGTAGGATTTAGATTCTTCTTTACAAAGAGGAGGTCAAATAAGATTATTGCCTCCAGCTTGCTACTGTTACTCATGATGCGACATTGAAAGATTCACCAGCAAGAAGCATTGTCCTTGTTTAGTGAATCAAGGGCAGCTATATATGCCACATTGAATAAGGATTTTTAGAATGCAGGGCTGAAAATGTCCTACCCCTTTGCTTTTTCAGCTTTTTCTGCTGCCTTTGCTATTTTCTCCTGTCTTTCGCCTTTAAAGAGGATCGACCAATGGGCTCGGAGAAAAACGTGTACACTCTCTTTGCAAGCTCATAATGAGCGAAAAATTGACAATCACTCCTTTGGTTCTGTGTTAAAGGTAAGATGAGGATCTCACTGCGCCATCAGTTTTCAGATGCAATTGCCACTTGGGTATCTTCTGCAATCCTACTTGCATTCAAGTGTTTTCCCGACCACGGGTCCTGCTTAAAAATGTATTCAATGCCATGTTGACATGTGTAGGCTCCATTTGAAGTCAGTATTCTGGAACTTTCTGTAATTCCTGTGTAGTGTGTGAAGCCTTTCCGTGTTAGATCCCCCAGCGGATGTAGACACAAGCTATTCGATTTGGATGGTATTTCCTAAGGGAAATGTGCACAACTGCAGAAACCGATCCAGCCAGGTATTTATTTTATTTATTTATTTATTTGCAGAGTTTTATATAGCGCTGGCTAGACCCAGAGGCATCAGAGCGCTTTACATGAGGATCAGCGAGTTACAAGTTAACAAAATTACCAACAGTTACAGGAGCCAAGTATAACATATGGAAAACAGACAGTGTTACACAATAACATGAGTTACTAGCGAATAGCATAACCAAGACACACGTCCAAGAAGCAAAGAAGGAAGAGGGGGGAAGGTAAAAAGGGGTAGGGAAAGCAGATCGGGTCAGGCAGACTGGCAAGGGGGAAAGTGTTTCAGGGGATGGATTTGTCGGAGGGCGGGGGAGGAAAGGAGACACAGCGGAGAGACGAGGGAAAACCATGTCCAATGTCCGGCTGGGTAGGTGATGGCCGAGGGTGTGAACCAGAGCTTAATCTCCTCTATAGCTGAAAAAACAGCTCCACCGGGCAGCGGCCATGATTGTTCGGGCTCCGCGGTTAGCAAAATTCACGGTCCATTGTAAGATCACGAACCAAAATCGCAGGAATTTGAGAGTTGAAAGGCCTCCGTCCATATAACCTCAGGTGAGTCCGAAGGTTCAAGGGGGGGGTAGAACTCAGGGGATTAGAGCCAGAATGGAAATCCCTGGCCGGGGAGCTCCCGGCCGGAGCTCGTCACATGTCGGCCATCTTGACCATGGGAGCCTGCAGGTGCCTGGATGGTCCACTGCGAGAAGAGCAAACGCCCGAGCTCCTGGGCGTGACCGTGCGCCGGGGTTCAACCTCGGGGCACAGTGAGGGACCCCCAGCACCGAACAGAAGCAACCGGTCCAGTCTGATGCTCAGCCACGAGGCCGCCTTCAAAGCCCGAGACCGCCTGACCTCCGCCATTTTGGGGTCAGGCAAACCAGGTCCCGGTCATCGCTGCAGAGATATCCGTGCAGAGACCTCTCATCCGCCCCCGGGGGCAGAGCGGTGGGCAGCGTTATGCCGGAGGACCTCTCCCGCACTTTGTGGGCCGCAGTTTCTCACCTCAGGAGCCCCGCGGGAGCCTCGCGTTATCCGGCCGGGCCGCTGCAGCAAACACCCCCAGGCAACTTCTCGAGGTGGGATCGCCCTTCAAGTCATGTCGGAGTCACTCGCTCTCCGCCGGCGCATCCACGGCCCGCCGCCGGGGGTCTCGCCAGTCGTATGGAGCCTTCGGTCGTCGTTCAGGTCCGGGAATGGTCTTGTGTGTTTCATGTATGAAAGGTGTGTGAATCATGTATGAAAGGTGTGTGAATGGCCTGTAAAGCGGTTGGTGCCTTGCCGTGGCTTTACAGCTCACGAGCTGCGAGTCACTGGTTCAGTTTTTTGTCCATTTAATTATTGACAGTGCATTTCATTTTTGTGAAATCTCTTGTTAATAAAATGTTATATACTGAACCATCACTCGCCCTCGTGCCAAATCCAACCAGTATGTGTGTGTGCTTGAGGACTAGATGACTGTGCAGGAATCTTTGTCTTTTTAGTCTCTCTGCCAAGGTGTACATTCCATCTAATAATAACCTACCAACTGTAGATATTGTCGTAAACTAAACACCCATGGGAGTACATGGTGATTTCTCTCTTGTGGATACCAACACGTTATCTTACCCACAATGTCCTGCAAACCTCAAAATGTCTGTCACATTTTCCTTGCATTATTGTGCCAAAATTTTCACGCTGCAGAAAGAAACAACAACTTTCCTAACCCCCGCCTTTCTCCAAGTATTCCAATAGAAATGGTATCTCACTAGAGTGGGAGGCCCAAATTCCCGCGACAGGCAAGGGCCCAAAACGTAGTGAGGCGACATCAAAATTGCCTATCACAAAACAACCTGGTTTTGCAAGGGGTCACCTGGGTTTTGGCCTGTGCTCGGCGGCCAGCTAGGGAAACCTACCAAACCCACACATTTCTGAAAACTAGACACCTGGGATTCCAGGGAGGTATGGCTTGCGTGGATCCCCCAACGTTTCTTACCCAGAATCACCTACAAACCTCAAATTTAGCTGAAAATATCACTTTTTGCACATTTTGTGTGGGAAAGTTGTGACATCACCGGGCTGACACAAATTTCCTACCACCCAGCTGCCTCCGGGTCTCCCGATAAAAATGGTGCCTCACTCGTGTGGGAGGCCTAAGTACCCGCGACAGGCAAGGGCCCAAAACATAGTGAGGCAATATCAAAATTGCCTACCTCAAAACGACCTGGTTTTGCAAGGGGGGTCACCTTTGTTTTTGGCCCCGTGCTCGGTGGCCATCTAGGGAACCTACCAAACCCACACATTTCTGAAAACTAGATACCCAGGGGATTCCAGGGAGGTATGGCTTGCATGGATCCCCCAAGGTTTCCTTACCCAGAATCCCCTGCAAACCTCAAATTTAGCTTAAAAAATAACTTTTTTTGCACATTTTTGTGTGGGAAAGTTGTGACATCACCGGGCTGATACAAATTTCCTACCACCCAGCATTCCCCCGTGTCTCCCAATAAAAATGGTGCCTCACTCGTGTGGGAGGCCCAGTACCCGCGACAGGCAAGGGCCCAAACGTAGTGAGGCGACATCAAAATTGCCTATCTCAAAACGACCTGGTTTTGCAAGGGGGTCACCTTTGTTTTTGGCCGTGCTCGGCGGCCATCTAGGGAAACCTACCAAACCCACACATTTCTGAAAACTAGACACCGGGGATTCCAGGGAGGTATGGCTTGCGTAGATCCCCAACGTTCCTTACCCAGAATCTCCTGCAAACCTCAAATTTAGCTGAAAATATCACTTTTTTCACACATTATTGTGTGGGAAAGTTGTGGCATCACCGGGCTGACACAAATTTCCTACCACCCAGCGTTCCTCCAGGTCTCCCGATAAAAATTATGCCTCACTCTTGTGGGAGGCCCAAGTACCCGCGACAGGCAAGGGCCCAAAACATATTGAGGCAACATCAAAATTGCCTATCACAAAATGTTTTGGGCCCTTGCCTGTCGCGGGTACTTGGGCCTCCCACACGAGTGAGGCACCATTTTTATCGGGAGACCCGGGGGAAAGCTGGGTGGTAGGAAATTTGTGTCAGCCCGGTGATGCCACAACTTTTCCACCCAAAAATGTGTGAAAAAAGCGATTTTTCAGCTAAAATTGAGGTTTGCAGGGGATTCTGGGTAAGGAAACGTTGGGGGATCCACACAAGCCATACCTCCCTGGAATCCCCCGGGTGTCTAGTTTTCATAAATGTGTGGGTTTGGTAGGTTTCCCTAGATGGCCGCCGATCACGGGGCCAAAAACCCAGGTGACCCCCCTTGCGAAACCAGGTTGTTTTGTGATAGGCAATTTTGATGTCACCTCAATACGTTTTGGGCCTTTGCCTGTCGCGGGTACTTGGGCCTCCCGAACGAGGGAGGCACCATTTTTATCGGGAGATCTGGGGGAATGCTGGGTGGTAGGAAATTTGTGTCAGCCAGGTGATGCCACAACTTTCCCACACAAAAATGTGTGAAAAAAGTGATTTTTTCAGCTAAGATTGAGGTTTGCAGGGGATTCTGGGTAAGGAAACTTTGGGGGATCCACGCAAGCCATACCTCCCTGGAATCCCCCGGGTGTCTAGTTTTCAGAAATGTGTGGGTTTGGTAGGTTTCAGAAGATGGCCGCCGAGCACGGGGCCAAAAACCCAGGTGACCACCCTTACGAAACCAGGTTGTTTTGTGATAGGCAATTTTGATGTCACCTCAATACGTTTTGGGCCCTTGCCTGTCGTGGGTACTTGGGCCTCCCACACGAGTGAGGCACCATTTTTATCGGGAGACCCGGGGGAACGCTGGGTGGTAGGAAATTTGTGTCAGCCCGGTGATGCCACAACTTTCCCACACAAAATGTGTGAAAAAAGTGATTGTTTTTCATCTAAAATTGAGGTTTGCAGGTGATTCTGGGTAAGGAAATGTTGGGGGATCGACACAAGCCATACCTCCCTGGAATCCCCCGGGTGTCTAGTTTTCAGAAATGTGTGGGTTTGGTAGGTTTCCCTAGATGGCCGCCGAGCACTGGGCCTTAAACCCAGGTGACCCCCCTTGCAAAACCAGGTTGTTTTGTGATAGGCAATTTTGATGTCGCCTCAATAAGTTTTGGGCCCCTGCCTGTCGTGGGTACTTGGGCCTCTCACACGAGTGAGGCACCATTTTTATCGGGAGACCCGGGGGAACGCTGGGTGGTAGGAAATTTGTGTCAGCCCAGTGATGCCACAAATTTCCCACACAAAAATGTGTGAAAAAAGTAATTTTTTTCAGCTAAAATTGAGGTTTGCAGGGGATTCTGGGTAAGGAAACGTTGGGGGATCGACGCAAGCCATACCTCCCTGGAATCCCCCGGGTGTCTAGTTTTCAGAAATGTGTGGGTTTGGTAGGCTTCCCTAGATGGCCGCCGAGCACGGGGCCAAAAACCCAGGTGACCCCCCTTGCGAAACCAGGTCGTTTTGAGATAGGCAATTGTGATGTCGCCTCAATACGTTTTGGGCCCTTGCCTGTCACGTGTACTTGGGCCTCCCACACAAGTGAGGCACCATTTTTATTTGGAGGCCCGGGGGAACGCTGGGTGGTAGGAAATTTGTGTCAGCCCGGTGATGCCACAACTTTCCCACACAAAAATGTGTGAAAAAAGTGGGTTTTTCAGCTAAAATTGAGATTTGCAGGGGATTCTGGGTAAGGAAACGTTGGGGGATTGACGCAAGCCATACCTCCCCGGAATCCCCCTGGTGTCTAGTTTTCAGAAATGTGTGGGTTTGGTAGGTTTCCCTAGATGGCCGCCGAGCACGGGGCCAAAAACCAAGGTGACCCCACTTGCAAAACCAGGTTGTTTTGTGATAGGCAATTTTGATGTCGCCTCAATACGTTTTGGGCCCTTGCCTGTCACGGGTACTTGGGCCTCCCACACGAGTGAGGCACCATTTTTATCGGGAGACCCGGGGGAATGCTGGGTGGTAGGAAATTTGTGTCAGCCCGGTAATGCCACAACTTTCCCACACAAAAATGTGTGAAAAAAGTAATTTTTTTCAGCTAAAAGTGAGGTTTGCAGGGGATTCTAGGTAAGGAAACGTTGGGGGATCGACGCAAGCCATACCTCCCTGGAATCCCCCGGGTGTCTAGTTTTCAGAAATGTGTGGGTTTGGTAGGTTTCCCTAGATGGCCGCCGAGCACGGGTCAAAAACAAAGGTGACCCCCCTTGCGAAACCAGGTCGTTTTGAGATAGGCAATTTTGATGTCGCCTCAATACGTTTTGGGCCCTTGCCTGTCGCGTGTACTTGGGCCTCCCACACAAGTGAGGCACCATTTTTATCGGGAGACCCGGGGGAACGCTGGGTGGTAGGAAATTTGTGTCAGCCCGGTGATGCCACAACTTTTCCACACAAAAATGTGTGAAAAAAGTGGGGTTTTTCAGCTAAAATTGAGGTTTGCAGGGGATTCTGGGTAAGGAAACGTTGGGGGATCGACGCAAGCCATACCTCCCTGGAATCCCCCGGGTGTCTAGTTTTCGGAAATGTGTGGGTTTGGTAGGTTTCCCTAGATGGCCACCGAGCACGGGGCCAAAACCCAGGTGACCCCCTTTGCGAAACCAGGTCGTTTTGAGATAGGCAATTTTGATGTCGCCTCAATACGTTCTGGGCCCTTGCCTGTTGCGTGTACTTGGGCCTCCCACACAAGTGAGGCACAATTTTTATCGGGAGACCCGGGGGAACGCTGGGTGGTAGGAAATTTGTGTCAGCCCGGTGATGCCACAACTTTCCCACACAAAAATGTGTGAAAAAAGTGATTTTTTCAGCTAAATTTGAGGTTTGCAGGGAATTCTGGGTACGGAAACGTTAGGGGATCCATGCAAGCCATACCTCCCTGGAATCCCCCGGGTGTCTAGTTTTTAAAAATGTATAGGTTTGCTAGGTTTCCCTAGGTGCCGGCAGAGCTAGGGTTCAAAAACTACAGCTAGGCACTTTGCCAAAAAAGGGTCATTTTTCACTGTGAAATTGTGGTGTGTCCACGTTTGTTTTGCGCCGTTTTCTGTCGCGGGCACTAGGCCTACCCACACAGGTGAGGTAGCATTTTTCTCAGAAAACTTTGGGGAACGCGGGGTGGGTGAAAATTTGTGGATCCACGCAAATACCAGAACTTTCCACCACAGAAATGTGAGGAAAATGTGTTTTTTTTGACAATTTTTTGGGTTTGCAAGGGATTTTGGGAAACAGAACCTGGTGGGAGGCAGTCAAGTCACCCCATCCTGGATTCCCCTCGGTGTCTAGTTTTCAAAAATGTATAGGTTTGCTAGGTTTACCTAGGAGCCGGCAGAGCTAGGATTAAAAAACTACAGCTAGGCACTTTGCAAAAAAAGGGTAATTTTTCATTGGGAAAATGTGGTGTGTTCACGTTGCGTTTTGCGCCGTTTCATGTAGCGGGAACTTGGCCTACCCATGCAAGTGAGGTACCATTTTTCTCGGAAGACTTTGGGGAACTCGGGGTGGGTAGAAATTTGTGGATCCACGCAGATTCCAGAACTTTCCACCACAGAAATGTGAGGAAAATGTGTTTTTTTTGACACTTTTTTAGGTTTGCAAGGGATTTTGGGTAACAGAACCTGGTGGGAGGCAGTCGAGTCACCCCATACTGGATTCCCCTGGGTGTCTAGTTTTCAAAAATGTATAGGTTTGCTAGGTTTTCCTAGGTGCCAGCAGAGCTAGGGTTCAGAAACTACAGCTAGGCACTTTGCCAAAAAAGGGTCATTTTTCACTGTGAAATTGTGGTGTGTCCACGTTGCGTTTTGCGCCGTTTCATGTCACGGGAACTAGGCATACCCACACAAGTGAGGTACCATTTTTCTCGGAAGACTTTGGGGAACGCGGGGTGGGTGGAAATTTGTGGATCCACGCAGATTCCAGAACTTTCCACCACAGAAATGTGAGGAAAATGTGGTTTTTTTGACAATTTTTTAGGTTTGCAAGGGATTCTGGGTAACAGAACCTGGTGGGAGCCAGTCAAGTCACCCCATCCTGGATTCCCCTGGGTGTCTATTTTTCAAAAATGTATAGGTTTGCTAGGTTTCCCTAGGTGCCGGCAGAGCTAGGGTTCATAAACTACAGCTAGGCACTTTGCCAAAAAAGGGTCATTTTTCACTGTGAAATTGAGGTGTGTCCACGTTGCGTTTTGCGCCGTTTCCTATCGCGGGCACTAGGCCTACCCATGCAAGTGAGGTACCATTTTTCTTGGAAGACTTTGGGGAATGTGGGGTGAGTGGAAATTTGTGGATCCACGCAGATTCCAGAACTTTCCACCACAGAAATGTGAGGAAAATGTGTTTTTTTTGACAATTTTTTAGGTTTGCAAGGGATTCTGGGTAAAAGAACCTGGTGGGAGCCAGTCAAGTCACCCCATCCTGGATTCCCCTGTGTGTCTAGTTTTCAAAAATTTATAGGTTTGCAAGGTTTCCCTAGTTACCAGCAGAGCTAGGGTTCAAAAACTACAGCTAGGCACTTTGCCAAAAAAGGGTCATTTTTCACTGTGAAATTGTGGTGTGTCCACGTTGCGTTTTGCGCCGTTTCATGTCACGGGAACTTGGCCTACCCACGCAAGTGAAGTACCATTTTTCTCGGAAGACTTTGGGGAACGCGGGGTGGGTGGAAATTTGTGGATCCACGCAGATTCCAGAACTTTCCACCACAGAAATGTGAGGAAAAGGTGTTTTTTTTGACAATTTGTTAGGTTTGCAAGGGATTCTGGGTAACAGAACCTGGTGTGAGCCAGTCAAGTAACCCCATCCTGGATTCCCCTCGGTGTCTAGTTTTCGAAAATGTATAGGTTTGCTTGGTTTCCCTAGGTGCCGGCAGAGCTAGGGTTCAAAAACTACAGCTAGGCACTTTGCCAAAAAAGGGTCATTTTTCACTGTGAAATTGTGGTGTGTCCACGTTGCGTTTTGCGCCATTTCATGTCGCGGTAACTAGGCCTACCCATGCAAGTGAGGTACCATTTTTCTTGGAAGACGTTGGGGAATGCGGGGTGGGTGGAAATTTGTGGATCCACGCAGATTCCAGAACTTTCCACCACAGAAATGTGAGGAAAATGTGACAATTTTTTAGGTTTGCAAGGGATTTTGGGTAACAGAACCTGGTGGGAGGCAGTCGAGTCACCCCATCCTGGATTCCCCTGGGTGTCTAGTTTTCAAAAATGTATAGGTTTGCTAGGTTACCCTAGGTGCCGGCAGAGCTAGGGTTCAAAAACTACAGCTAGGCACTTTGCCAAAAAAGGGTCATTTTTCACTGTGAAATTGAGGTGTGTCCACGTTGCGTTTTGCGCCGTTTCCTATCACGGGCACTAGGCCTACCCATGCAAGTGAGGTACCATTTTTCTTGGAAGACTTTGGGGAATGTGGGGTGAGTGGAAATTTGTGGATCCACGCAGATTCCAGAACTTTCCACCACAGAAATGTGAGGAAAATGTGGTTTTTTTGACAATTTTTTAGGTTTGCACGGGATTCTGGGTAACAGAACCTGGTGGGAGCCAGTCAAGTCACCCCATCCTGGATTCCCCTGTGTGTCTAGTTTTCAAAAATGTATAGGTTTGCAAGGTTTCCCTAGTTACCAGCAGAGCTAGGGTTCAAAAACTACAGCTAGGCACTTTGCCAAAAAAGGGTCATTTTTCACTGTGAAATTGTGGTGTGTCCACGTTGCGTTTTGCGCCGTTTCATGTCACGGGAACTTGGCCTACCCACGCAAGTGAGGTACCATTTTTCTCGGAAGACTTTGGGGAACGCGGGGTGGGTGGAAATTTGTGGATCCACGCAGATTCCAGAACTTTCCACCACAGAAATGTGAGGAAAAGGTGTTTTTTTTGACAATTTTTTAGGTTTGCAAGGGATTCTGGGTAACAGAACCTGGTGTGAGCCAGTCAGGTAACCCCATCCTGGATTCCCCTCGGTGTCTAGTTTTCGAAAATGTATAGGTTTGCTTGGTTTCCCTAGGTGCCGGCAGAGCTAGGGTTCAAAAACTACAGCTAGGCACTTTGCCAAAAAAGGGTCATTTTTCACTGTGAAATTGTGGTGTGTCCACGTTATGCTTTGCGCCATTTCATGTCGCGGTAACTAGGCCTACCCATGCAAGTGAGGTACCATTTTTCTTGGAAGACGTTGGGGAACGCGGGGTGGGTGAAAATTTGTGGATCCACGCAGATTCCAGAACTTTCCACCACAGAAATGTGAGGAAAATGTGACAATTTTTTAGGTTTGCAAGGGATTTTGGGTAACAGAACCTGGTGGGAGGCAGTCGAGTCACCCCATCCTGGATTCCCCTGGGTGTCTAGTTTTCAAAAATGTATAGGTTTGCTAGGTTTCCCTAGGTGCCAGCAGAGCTAGGGTTAAAAAACTACAGCTAGGCACTTTGCCAAAAAGGGTCATTTTTCGCTGTGAAATTGTGGTGTGTCCACGTTGCGTTTTGCGCCGTTTCATGTCGCGGGAACTAGGCCTACCCACGCAAGTGAGGTACCATTTTTCTCTGAAGACTTTGGGGGACGCAGGGTGGGTTGAAATTTGTGGATCCACGCAGATTCCAGAACTTTCCACCACAGAAATGTGAGGAAAATGTCGGTTTTTTGACAATTTTTTAGGTCTGCAAGGGATTCTGGGTAACAGAACCTGGTGGGAGGCAGTCGAGTCACCCCATCCTGGATTCCCCTGGGTGTCTAGTTTTTAAAAATGTATAGGTTTGCTGGTTTCCATTGGTGCCGCAGAGCTAGGGTTCAAAAACTACACCTAGGCACTTTGCCAAAAAAGGGCCATTTTTCACTGTGAAATTGTGGTGTGTCCATGTTGCGTTTTGCGCCATTTCATGTCACGGGAACTAGGCCTACCCACACAAGTGAGATACCATTTTTCTCGAAATACTTTGGGGAACGAGGGGTCTGTGGAAATTTGTGGATCCACGCAACTTCCAGTACTTTCCACCACAGAAATGTGAGGAAAATTTGTTTTTTTGGACAATTTTGTAGGTTTGCAAGGGATTCTGGGTAACAGAATCTGGTGGGAGGCAGTCGAGTCACCCCATACTGGATTCCCCTGGGTGTCTAGTTTTCAGAAATGTATAGGTTTTCTAGGTTTCCCTAGGTGCCGGCAGAGCTAGGGTTCAAAAACTACAGCTAGGCACTTTGCCAAAAAAGGGTCATTTTTCACTGTGAAATTGTGGTGTGTCCATGTTGCGTTTTGCGCCGTTTCATGTCACGGGAACTAGGCCTACCCACGCAAGTGAGGTACCATTTTTCTTGGAAGACTCTGGGGAACGCGGGGTGGGTGCAAATTTGTGGATCCACGCAGAATCCAGAACTTTCCACCAAAGAAATGTGAGGAAAATGTTGTTTTTTTGACAATTGTTTAGGTTTGCAAGGGATTCTGGGTAACAGAACCTGGTGAGAGGCAGTAAAGTCACCCCATCCTGGATTCCCCTGGGTGTCTATTTTTCAAAAATGTATAGGTTTGCTAGGTTTCCCTAGGTGCCGGCAGAGCTAGGGTTAGAAAACTACAGCTAGGCAGTTAGCCAAAAAAAGGTCATTTTTCACTGTGAAATTGTGGTGTGTCCACTTTGCATTTCGCACTGTTTCCTGTCGCGGGCACTAGGCCTACCCACACAAGCGAGGTACCATTTTTCTTGGAAGAATTTGGGGAACGCGGGGTGGGTGGAAATTTGTGGATCCACGCAGATTCCAGAACTTTCCAACACAGAAATGTGAGGAAAATGTGGGGTTTTTTACAATTTTTTAGGTCTGCAAGGAATTCTGGGTAACAGAACCTGGTGGGAGGCAGTCGAGTCACCCCATCCTGGATTCCCCTGGGTGCCTAGTTTTCAAAAATGTATAGGTTTGCTTGGTTTCCTGTAGGAGAGTAGGATCTGCCTCTTATGTTGCCCCCACTTTTTTTCTGATGTTTACACTGGTTTCTGGCTATAGTCGGGCTGGGTCCCTCCTAATCAGGGCCCCAGCCTCTCTGTTCTCTCTAAACGACTTGGAGTGCACTTTAGGTGCACTAGTGATTGGATACTGTGGTACCTTATGAGTCCCTAGTATATGGTACCTTAGGTACCAAGGGCATAGGTACTTCACAGGCCTACCAGGGGCTGAAGCATGTATTATGCCACCCCTGGGAAGCAGACTAAATCTGACACCACAGGTCTGCTAATGCTGCCTGGTGAGGTGGTGCATGCACCCCTTACTGTGGTATGGGCTACCTATACCACTACATACATACACACATACAAACCTATAAGTCACTCCTATGGCAGGCCTTATCAATCCTGAAGGCAGAGTGCTTGGTTCTTATGTGGGAGGGTGTCCCTGCATGAGCAGAGCCCCTCTGCAGCGTTCAGAGATCCTTCTCTGATGCTGTTTGTAGTGCAGCCTGACCATATACTCTTAAGCGCATTATAACCTCACGTTAAATGCTAACTTTGGGATGGCTGCACGGAAACATGTCGTGTTTGGTGTCAAACATCTTGGAATACTACCCCCGCCAGTTCTGGCGGCGGGGGTAGCATTCCACCCTTCTAGAGGGAGAGACATGTACACACCGGCCTAACCGGTAACTTCTTTCCAGAGCCCTGGCATCACAAGATGGATGCCACCAGTCACAGACACTGGGCTGCCCTCCTGCTGATGACCGAAACTCACAGTGGAGGAAGCCCAACAATAGATATCCTGTCGCAAGGGGGTACCACCTCCCAGACAGGGTTTAGTGTATCGGGGCTGGGTGGGTGCACTCTTAGAGTGCTTTGAAGTCCTGCACTGGGGGAGCAGAAGGCTCCTCTGTGCATACCCCAGTTCAAACCGGCTCAGGGGCTACCTGCCCCTGCTCTGGCGCGAAACTGGACAAAGGGAAGTGGGTATAGCCACCCACTCCCCTGACCCTCCCATAGGTGGGGTCATAGAGCTTGTCCCTCCCTTCTTTTTAGTATAAGAGGGGGAACCTGTGCATTGCAACCCAGATCTCCCTGGACGACGCTCTTAAGAAGAATCCTGGACCTTCGACATTCCACTACCTCTGGAAGACTGAAGAATCTCCCTTGGAGTCAAGGAGTGACTCCCCTGCTTGGCAGGCACCAAAAACTACGACGGTCGCAAACTACGTCACTCCCGCCGGAGCCCGAAGTCCCTGCAGCCCAGGAAGAGGATTTCCTGACTTCTCCAAGGCCATCGTGGGTCACCAGTGAAGCTGAGGCAAGTGGACCCCACGAGCGACGAAGAACCGCAGCCCCTGGGTACCGTGCACTATTGTCGAGTGCAACCCCTTCACGACATTCTACGAACTTGTGCTTTGGACCACGTATGGTCCCAGCCTCTAACAGAGATCCCTCCCGAATTCAGAGGCCTATACCGTCCCGAGTAACCGTGGGCCCCTGTTGAGTGGATCCTCCTGAGGTGTCTTTGTGATCCCTTGCCAGCCGGCTTGTGGGTCCCCAGAAGACTTTCCAACAAAACCAAAGGGCTCCCCTGGTTGCTCCAGGCCTGCCCTGACCTACCCTTGCTGGGTAAGTCCCCCAGACCTTGCTGGTCTGCACCATTGACTTTTCCTCATCACCACGAGACTTGCTGCTACCAAGGCTTGTTGGCTCCAATCGAGTTGCTGACACCTCAGTAAGCTGCAGACGTCGTGGGATACACCGAATCCAGCTCCTGGTCATCATCGACGCTGCCTGGACCACGTGGTCGAAGAGTCAAGACACCCGTGAATGACCCGAAGCTGTCGACGACGGTGGGCATTCATCTTCCTTGCCCAGAGTCACTGCCAAGTGACTGTGAACACTGTCCCCTCTGCTTTCAGGTCTTCCTCCTTCCGAATCCAGGCTTGGATTCCAACGGACACTTCTTCTGTTGTCGCAAGCAGCAAGTCTTCATTGGTTCCCATTGAAAACGACGCCGCGACCCGACATTAAAGGACACCTATGCACCCGGCTCCCCTGGGTGAGGTAACTTCAGCACTACGATGCTCCTGTGGGTGTGGGCCCTAGAACTACTTACCCTGTAAGTGGCTTGCTTGTAGCTACCCTAGAAGCGCCCTAAAACTCCTATTTTCCCCGTGCGATTATCGCACTGGCTCGTACAGGGCTCGCGTCTGTGTTAGACACATCGCGTCCAACTCCCTTGTAACTCTATCAGTATCCGCGTCCTTCGACTCGTACTGATCGATCGGTGTGTTCGCCTCGAACACGCCAGGGACCTGTAACATTGATAACTCAATCGCGTTCTCTCGCATAGACTCGTACAGGACTCGCACCAGTGTCTGAACACCGCGTCCGTCCCCTGTGGGTCTCCTACAACTACCTGGGGTGGTTCTTTGGGGTCCCTCGATTCTAAATGCTCTAGACCACGGTCTAGCCAAGATAAGATTGTGATATTTACTTGTGCTAACTTATTTTGATAAAACATTGACTTGTACATATGTGCCTGGCTTCTAATCTCATAAAGAGATTAGTAGAGAGTTGTTTATTAATAAATACATATATATTTGATATATATACCTGTGTGGTGTCTTTTCATTTGGTGATTCAAGAGATTGTGTGGTAAAACAAGCTGCTTTACATTCCTCCAAGACTTAGCCTGAAGGCTGCTCTCCACAGCTACCACTAGGATAGCTTTCTATAAAGGTTGTCTTAAACCTACCTACCATAAGAGTCGAATTGGACTGGTGCAAGGTGTCCACTTTAATTAGTGAACAGCATATACCAGGCCAACTTCTCACATTTCCCTTGGTGCCGGCAGAGCTAGGGTTCAAAAACTACACCCAGGCACTTTGCCAAAAAAGGGTCATTTTTCACTGTGGAATTGTGGTATGTCCATGTTGCGTTTTGCCCCGTTTCATGTCGCGGGAACTAGGCCTACCCACACAAGTGAGGTACCATTTTTCTCGAAAGACTTTGGGGAACGCAGGATGGGTGGAAATTTGGGGATCCACGCAGATTCCAGTACTTTCCACCACAGAAATGTGAGGAAAATGTGTTTTTTTTGACAATTTTTTAGGTTTGCAAGGGATTCTGGGTAACAGAACCTGGTGGGAGGCAGTCGAGTCACCCCATCTTAGATTCCCCTGGCTGTATAGTTTTCAGAAATGTATAGGTTTTTTAGGTTTCCCTAGGTGCCGACAGAGCTAGGGTTAAAAAACTACAGCTAGGCACTTTGCCAAAAGAGGGTCATTTTTCACTGTGAAATTGTTGTGTGTCCACGTTGCGTTTTGCGCCGTTTCCTGTCACGGGCCCTAGGCCTACCAACGCAAGTGAGGTACCATTTTTCTCGGAAGACTTTGGGGAACACGGGGTGGGTGGAAATTTGTGAATCCATGCAGATTCCAGAACTTTCCACCACAGAAATGTGAGGAAAATGTGGTTTTTTGGACATTTTGTTAGGTTTGCAAGGGATTCTGGGTAACAGAACCTGGTGAGAGCCTGTCAAGTCACCCCATCCTGGATTCCCCTGTGTGTCTAGTTTTCAAAAATGTATATATTTGCCGGGTTTACCTAGGTGCCGGCAGAGCTAGGGTTCAAAAACTACAGCTAGGCACTTTGCAAAAAAAGGGTAATTTTTCATTGTGAAAATGTGATGTGTTCAGGTTGTGTTTTGAGCCGTTTTCTGTCGTGGGCACTATGCCTACCCACACAAGTGAGGTACCATTTTTATCGGGAGACATTGGGGAACGCGGGGTGAGTGGAAATTTGTGGATCCACGCAGATTCCAGAACTTTCCACCACAGAAATGTGAGGAAAATGTGTTTTTTTGGACAATTTTTTAGGTTTGCAAGGGATTCTGGGTAACAGAACCTGGTGGGAGGCAGTCAAGTCACCCCATCCTAGATTCCCCTGGGTGTCTAGTTTTCAAAAATGTATAGGTTTGCTAGGTTTCCCTAGGTGCCGGCAGAGCTAGGGTTCAAAAACTACAGCTAGGCACTTTGCCAAAAAAGGGTCATTTTTCACTGTGAAATTGTGGTGTGTCCACGTTGCGTTTTGCGCCGTTTCATGTCGCGGGAACTAGGCCTACCCACGCAAGTGAGGTACCATTTTTCTCAGAAGACTTTGGGGAACGCGGGGTGGGTGGAAATTTGTGGATCCACGCAGATTCCAGAACTTTCCACCACAGAAATGTGAGGAAAATGTGTTTTTTGACAATTTTTAGGTTTGCAAGGGATTCTGGGTAACAGAACCTGGTGGGAGGCAGTCGAGTCACCCCATCCTGGATTCCCCTGGGTGTCTAGTTTTCAAAAATGTATAGGTTTGCTAGGTTTCCCTAGGTGCCGGCAGAGCTAGGGTTCAAAAACTACAGCTAGGCACTTTGCCAAAAAAGGGTCATTTTTCACTGTGAAATTGTGGTGTGTCCACGCTGCGTTTTGCGCCGTTTCCTGTCACGGGCAATAGGCCTACCCACGCAAGTGAGGTGCCATTTTTCTCGGAAGACTTTGGGGAACGCGGGGTGGGTGGAAATTTGTGGATCCACGCAGATTCCTGAACTTTCCACCACAGAAATGTGAGGAAAATGTGTTTTTTTGGACATTCTTTTAGGTTTGCAAGGGATTCTGGGTAACAGAACCTGGTGAGAGCCAGTCAAGTCCCCCCATCCTGGATTCCCCTGGGTGTCTAGTTTTTAAAAATGTATAGGTTTGCTAGGTTTACCTAGGTGCCGGCATAGCTAGTGTTCAAAAACTACAGCTAGGCACTTTGCAAAAAAAGGGTAATTTTTCATTGTGAAAATGTGGTGTGTTCACGTTGCGTTTTGAGCCATTTCCTGTGGTGGGCACTATGCCTACCCACACAAGTGAGGTACCATTTTTATCGGGAGACTTAGGGTAATTCAGATTTGTAAAGCAACTGTTATTATTGTAATTTGTAACAAACTCCGATGGTCACATATTAGTTCATCCTCTGTCGCTCGATTTTCTCATCCGTTCCCATGCATATGTGCTGAACTCTTGGCACGATCCTTGTTACAGGTCAGACTGGCCTTGACATCTCTCACTCTGGGCACAGGCCGCATACACGTGACTGGAGCATTCACTCTGCTCATGCACGGGGGCCATTTTATTCAGCGCACGCGATCTCGTTCTTTCCAACGGCCATTTTCGAAGCACGGCCTAGCAGGCTTGAACAGAACTAATATAAGAACAAACACAACAGTAATTAAACATGGAAAATAAGCCTTTCTGTTTACCTCCCGCTATTCTAAAGACCCGTGTTAGGTATTACCTAGCAGAAGCAACATTTAAAGTCATTTTACTTACCATTTGCACAAATCATGGAATTTACTCTATTTACTACTCAAATCACAATACTCATGTTATTTTGCTTCACATTTGTAAATAAATTAGATTTTGCAATGCCAGCAAGTTGCCCACGTGTAATGTTTAATAAAAGGTGCATTTGTTGATTAGTTCATGCGTTTTCAAACAGTTAGTATCATTAATCGTTATGGAGTCATTAATTTCCAAGGGGTACAAAAATATTTTGTTTTCCCTGCTCCATCACAGACAACAACCATTGCTACAAAAACAAAGAGCTGCCTTGCCCTAGTGTTCATGTTATTATGTATGCGCAGTAGTACTTGCTGGGAAGTCATTGTAATGTCCAGTGACAGTGCTGTTTCCATAGTCGTGGTTATTTCTTGTTTCATTAAATCCAGTCCCGGACAAGAGCTGAAAATATGCACCAGGTCTGCCTCCTGACTTTGACAGTAGGGGTAGCCAATTAGAGCATTTGACATTTTTATTTTTACCAGAGTATACTATAGGTCAAACCGTGTTTTAAAATGCTGCTCCTGCAATCCTGCAGACAACAATAAAGTGCGACCAAGTTCTAAAGACTCACTAAAACTACATTCAACATGATCTACCCTCTTCTGCCATTTGCCAGCATAATGTTTCTAAATCATCAGATATGCCATCACTCAGATATTCATAAATCTGGCTGATAGTACATCTGGAATCATTCCCCATGATTTCCATCAAAGCCAACTTAACCAATCCACTTAATCCCCTTCCCCTTTTGGAAAGAAAGTCGCAAATCTGAAGATATTAAAAAAAGTCCCTCTTATCCAGCCCATAATTCTGCTGCAGTTCTTCAAATGATACAATATAAAAGCCTCCTGACCTCCTAAGCAAGGCAGCCTCCCATTTGAGACAACACGGGTCCTGGAACAGTGGGGAAAGACAGTGAGTTCCCTACATTGGGGTATAGTAATTGACTTTCCCTAATCCAATTCTTTTCTTTATATGTGCCCCAATGTTAAAAGCTGCGCTAAGGATTTTGACTTTAACTTTCTTGAAATAGCTTGTTTCAATTATCTTTAAAAATGCCACGTTTAGCATCCTCCTCAATAAGTAGTTCATATATAGGAGAGATACTTTCTCCTGTACCACAACTTCCTTCCCTCGCACCAATAAGAGTTCTCATGTATTGTAAAGAAGTGGCTAGGTTGGATTTGACAATCTGCTCTACTGGTAATACCAATTCCCAGGTAGATTGCTTCTCTTACAGTGTTACCATCAGCAGTTTGTACATATTTATTGGCTACCACCTGCGTCTTAAACTGATTTAGGGAATAGCCTGAGAGTTTCCCTAATTTTGACACTTCTTTTCCTAACTCTCGCATAGATGTTGCTGGGTCAGCCTGAGAGTTTCCCTAATTTCGACGCTTCTTTTCCTCTCGGCATAGATGTTGCTGGGTCAGGTGTTACTACTGTGATATCATCGGCATACACCAAAATCATAGAGGTCTTACAGTGGAATCGCATGGGCTTGATTAGAGCCTTGGACTCCAGCCTCTTGATCAGAGGATCTACATAAAGGGCAAACAATAAAGGGAAGCATGGGCACCCCTGTCTTGTAGCTCTCATAATTTTAATAGGATCAGATTGTCCCCCCATTATATGAAGGCGGGCAGTGAGATTATGATAGATAGATTGAATTGTCTTAATAGAGCCTCGCCCTATTCCACACCAATTCATCACTGCCCAGAGATCGTCCCAGGCAACCCTGTTGAACGCTTTCTCTGCGTCTAACAGGGCCAAAGCCATAGGTTCTTCTAAGATTGCTGATGCATCAAAAAGCGTAATAACGCGACAGGCATGATATGTGGTTCCCTGTCCTGGGAATAAGCTGTGTTGCAAAGGAAAAATGAACTTGGCTATAACTTGACACAGCCTTGTTGCTAAGACTTTAGAATATACCTTAGTGTCACTGTTGATTAATGTAATGGGTCTGTATGATCTGGGGTCTTGTGGAGGCTTTCCTTTTTTAGAGAAACATCACTATATTAGTCAAGGCCCCGGATTAAGGTATCTGTAGTCCTTTTTGTGCATTAACTCAACTAGACCATCACCTAGAGCTGAAAAAATACTTTCTAAAATTCTAATGGAATTCTATGTGCCCCACAAACTTACCAGAGGGGAGTTCCATAAGCGCTGCATAGACCTCGTCCCTGCTGAGTGGGGCATCTAGAAAAAAAAATAGCCTCAGGACTGACTTTAGTTCCCGAAATTAATCAAGGGTATTTCGCTATCTCATTATCATTGATCGCCCTCTCCGCACAATACAATACATCATATAAGTCTCAGAACACTTCACGAATTCCAGCAGAATCAATGTCCTTAATTTTGGTGATCTCTCTATATGTTACTTTATGCCTAGTGCACATCGCAAGCAGATGACCTACCCGCTCACTAAATTCATAGCACTCCTTTTCATGGGATAAATACTTTTCCTCTGCTTTATTAGCCAAGATGCTGTTAATGGCTGATCTAGCTAGAGCAAGATTTTGTTGGACAGCTACTAAATCAGCTCCTCTTTCGGCAGCAGCAATGTGTTGAGCCTCAGCATCCACTAATTTCCCATATAATCTTTTCAATATCAGCGTCTGTGTCTTCTGTCTGTGCAGGTTGAAGCTAAGTGTCTCCCCCCAACCCCTGCCTTAAATGCATTCGAAACTGCCCTGGGAGGAGAGCTGCCCCGATAACGATCTGGAAATTCCGGGATCCAATTATTCATATGAGCAATGTGTCTCTGTTCTGGAGGAAGCCTCTTTCAAATGACCAGGCCTGACCTGGCCCTGCACAATTAATGTTCTGTATTTCAATGACCAGAGGGTTATCATCAGACATGACTCTTGGATACTTGTCAATTATTAGCCCCTGGGCCAAACTAAGGGATGTAAAAAAGTAGTTCAAGCGGACGTGTTTCCTGTTGGGGGGGAGCGAAAAAAAAGTATATCCAGGATCGCATGCATTATTTTTTATGCCAAACGTCTGCCAACCCACGATTACTCTTAAGATGCTGTAGCACCCAAAAGACTCTAGGCTTTCAGCTTGAATAGCAGTTATCTGCCATATCGAGTAGCCCACCAGGCAAGTTGATGTTCCAATCTCCACACATTATAATTGGTGTTGGCTATAACACCAATTCATTATTCAAAAAATCAAACAGTGCCGGATCGTCTGAGTTAGAGCAAAGTGTAATTCTACTCTTTGCGAATTGGCATTCAGCAATCACCCATCTGCGAAACTTGTCAGATGAGGATAGTTTAAACCTGCAGATATTCTGGCGGATTAAGAGAGACAGCCACCCCACGAGTGTTTGTGCTCTGTCTGGTACATGCTCCTAGCGTGAACCCTAGAGTTTCAATTAGTTTTTTACTCGAGCCCTCTATGTGTGCTTGTTGTAAACATACAATGTCCGCTCTGAGAACTTTGAGCTCTTCGACGATATTACGCCTTGTTACATTGTAATTTAAGCCACAAACGTTGACAGAGGCAATACGTATCTTAGTTGCACAGGCCATTTAGATGGTCTAATTTGTCTGACAACTTCTCTAAAATTCCTTTACCCTCCATCTAGACTTGCCCCACCTGTAGACTAAAAAGAGACCAAGTGGACTCATTTATCTTTCCTTCCTCCTCTTGTGTAGTGCACCCCATCACCCCAACAACCCTCCCATGATTCCCTCTAAAAGCCCCCAACCTCCTCCCCTCCGACCTATACCGTGAAGCAATCAGAACACCACTGGTCTGAATAATTGCTCCCATGCTCACCCTCCATACCTCTAATACCAGCACTTTTTCACATAATCCTAAAGGCAGCATGAGACATAAAAATAAAAATAATTGTTGCTTGACACATATCAGTCTATCTATCTCTTACTGAGATACCATCATAAGAGCTAAGAGCCAGGGAAACACTAAATACCCTCCCCAAAAAATTATATGTGCATGTTAGACTAGATAAAGAAAGAAGAATTATTGCTGCTGAGGCATTACAGTTCAGAACCTGAACAACATAAAGTCCAGCACTCTCAGCTAATATCAATTTTAACACATCAATTTCCATCTCCTCCACGGGCAGGAAAATACAGGTTTTTGTTTATAACATCAGGTGAGCGACATGGTAGCGTGAAGGTCGAGTACCGTGGAGGAGATGGATATACCCATGACCTGGTATTATTGTTACTACAGATAAACAGTGTTCTGCCCTGAAGAAGTCCGAGGGACGAAACGCGTTGGCTACGGTCTTTTTAATCATGTCATAAGGAAGACAACAATAAAGAATCTGAAGACTCAACTTTGCCGAATTGCCATTTTCTGTACTTATATAATACATACTGTCAAATTGATGTGTTAAAATTGATATTAGCTGAGAGTGCTGGACTTTATGTTGTTCAGGGTTTAGAATATACTTTTGTGTATTTTGGAGATCTAGGGGTATTGGATCTCAGGTCACAGGCACCTCAAACATTCTAGAAAATAATTTTTTTCTCACTACGGATAGGTGCAGTCTTTCTTTGCCTCAATCCCTGTTTCTTATAAAACAGTTCAGAACCTGCCTGACAGTTCGCCCATATATTCCTTGGCCTTTATCTCTGGCGTAAACACTCGGTTCTGTTGTTAAAGACAATCTTAAGATGGGTAGGGTGCATCAAATATGCCTCCCCCCAATTGCCCGACAGGACTCACTGAGCTGCCTCATCCTTCACCTCCTCTCGTCTGTTAAGTGACAGACGTCTGGCCTTACGAAAAAAGAGCGACCATCAAAATTTCGTTTGGCATCAGGCCTGGCTTTCTCGAAGACAGCTTGCCAGGGCGAAAAGTTCCCAAAGTAAACAATATTTGCTGTCCACTGCCAATACTTTCGGCTTGTGTGGAACACATCTTCCTTACCATTAGGGGAAATTGATGCGCTCTAAATTTCTTGCTCCCAGTTCCAAGAGGTCACTTCAGGAAAAGCCACTTTTAATAGGTTAACCATGAATGCCCTAACATCATTGCCTTCCACTCCTTCTTCTACTCCAAGAACTCGCAGATTATTGCGTCTCTGCCTTTTCTCAAAGTCCTCAAGTTTTCATTGCATATCAGTAATTTGAGAACCCTGAGCATCTGATTGGACATTCATCAACTCCCACATCCAACTCTAATAATGCAGTCCAGTTTTCAACTGATGTTATCCTCGTTCCAATTTCAACACATGCGCTAGTAATTTTCCTATTAACTCCCTGCAGCTTCTTTGTAGCCACCCTAGCCTTGCGCCCATCAGACTGAGTCTCCTCCTGATGTTGTTTGATGGAGCTATATATGAGTTTCAGAGATGGCTCCTCTGTAGTGTCGCCTCGTTGCACTCCTGGGTGTTCAAAGCACTGACAGGACCAACACCCTACACTATAACAGCTGTCATCAAATCTCTTTAAAAAACCATTTGCCATACTCCCAGTTTTTGAGACCGAAAAGAATTACATCCAACAGTGAGCTTTATGAAGTCAATAAAAACAGATTAGTCTGCAGATTCAAAGAAAGAAAATATCCCACTGTTGTATTGGAAAGTGCCATAAACAGAGTTGAACACAAAGATAGAAGTGAATTGTTAACTAGCCCTAAAAATGTTGACACCAGTGACAGACCAGTCTTTGTATTCAACTTTTCATCAAGAAGCCAGCAAATAAAAAGAATAATGTTGAAATATTGGCCAATGTTAAGGAATGAAACTGATTTCAATGGAATCTTCAATACATACCCGTTGTTCGCTTACCAACGAACTAAGAATCTAAAAGAATTACTATCTAAACCGACTCACGTCACTGAAGGGACCTACAAAGGCACCATCCCTTGCTTAAATTGTGGACATTGCAACAATATTATAAAGGGAACTACCATAACACATCCCACTAAGGGCACCCCCATCCAACTTCGGACCACAGCTACGTGTGATTCAAAAAAATTGATTTACTTGCTAAAGTGCCCATGTGGCTTGACATATGTAGGAAAAACTGAAAGGAAGATAAAAGTTTGTTTAACTGAACACAAAAGCAATATCAGAAATCATTCAGAGAAGTCACTGGTGGCAGTCCATTTCACCACACAGAAACACAACATCAGCCAACTGAGATTTTTGGTATTGGAACTGGTTCCTCCCCTAGAAGGAGTTGATAGCAGAAAACGCTTACTACAGCGAGAACTGATTTGGATAAAAAAATTGGACTCATGTCACCCGAAGGGTCTTAATTACAGAATGGAATTTAGTTGTTTTTTGTAATATGACTGTTTATATCGGTATTGATTATCTTTTGAATATCAGATCACCTGTTTTGTGATGTACTCATGAATTCTTTATAATACATTCTTTCTTTTTCTTATTTCCTTTTACACCTTGTATACAATATTTATTTGTTGTTCTTAATGCACGCTCTCCTATTTCACTCTTTCCAACATGGCGTCGGTCTTTTTCACTTTTTAGTCCTTTTTCCATGTAGATTACTTTTACCCATAAGATCCCGCATCTTTTTTGCGGAAGTCGCACCCGCGGAATGGTTTGACCGGGCACAGCACTTGACTGGACGGAACACCTGAATTACCGGCAAGGTAAGCCATAACGATTGTCTTCGATGACGATATGGCATCACGGCTGTTTGTTCTTCTCACGTAGTCTTACCTATGTTTTACTTTTTGTTCTCAGTGCCGGAAAACTTTTGAATTACGGGCTGTAGAGACAGACCCTTAACTGTTACCACTAGACGGCATTGACTAGGTAGGTTATTCATTTTTATTGAGCACTTTTTATGACGACCGGGAACACGGGAGTTTGATTCACATACCGCTTCAACCCATATTTGTACATCCGTGTAGGTTTTTCATTTTCACTGATCACTCTTTAGCTTATGGTCGCGATGACCGGGAACACGAGAGTTTTATTCACATACCGTTTCACCCATACCCGTATATTGACGATCGTTGCACTCTACGCACTGCTCGGTGACACTCGGTTTTTTCCAGTTTGTTTCAACCACGTACACTCGGGATCACATTTGCTCATGCCCCAGCATGTACTTTAACGGGCACGCGTGACTACACCTGTGTTTGCTTTTCACTATTTTGACTTTCCTGTTTCTCACGCACCCAGTCTTTTCTTATGCATCTTTTTAACATTGTGGCACCCACTGAGAAAGTATATGTTTATACGATACTGGAGGTGCTCAGCGCTTGATATTGTGTTTAATTTCTTTTCAGAGAATTTATTCCCCTGATGAAGGGTTTATCCCGAAATGCATTGGGAATAGGAATATGTTAATGCCATGGTTAATTGCACGAATGAGAAGTTGTTTTGAAGAAGAACGCTAAAATTCACATGTGATGGATAACATTGTGAGTTAAAAAAAAAGAAAATAATTACACAGAAATCAATGAAAAAATGTGGCTAAAAGAATGTTTCATTGAACTTTAAAGAAGGGTCTTTGAACCCCCAGGAGTGCAACGAGGGGACGCTGGGTGAGGTTCACCCAGCGCTTTTCTAGTATTATTCAGTTCACGCTCTGAGGTCAGAGGGCGCCACCCTACCTGCACTAAAGCTGATTAAATCCGACAAAGGAATCTTAACAATTTCTTGAAAAATAATAGTGTGCCTCACCACTTTTATATTTCAATTATCCTCTGTAGTGTCTGCAGTAGCCGGGGGATCTCCACCCCCCAAGGGAATCTGGCTTTGGCCCTGCAGCTCCGTGCATACCTGCTGTGTTGGGAGTAATCCACTTTAGTGCAGAGGCTGACACATTCTTTTTAGTCACTTTCACAGATTTTTGAATTTGGCTCTGGTCTTTGATCTTTCTATGTTGCCTCGCTCACCTAATCATAGTGACAGGCCTGTCTGGTGACTGCTTAGGCTATTGCCAGAGAATGACAAACATAGAACTTGTAAAACGCCATTTATTTAAAGGATTGTTTATGTGCAGGAAGGGACACCTTCCTGTACATAAACAATCATTAGAGGTTATTTCCTCATTCTATGTGTGCTGCAGAATGCAGCACGCTTAGAAAGAGGAAAACAATGAGGAGAATGAATACATTTCTCCTCGTTGCACCATTCAGACGTATTTCAAGATTTCCGATTTCTTGTAAATCTGGTAATGTGTCTGGTTCCATGGCTGTTGCGTGGGAACACCCACAGCAACACCCATGGAACACCCCTTTCACGCAAAGTGCTGCATGTAAAGGGGCCTTATTTACAAGGACAGGAAAAGCCAAGCAGGGTGGCTTTTCCTGTCCTTGTAAATATGGGGCAGAAAAATGTGCTGCCAGTGCATCACAAAAAGTGATGCACTGGCAGCGCAAGGGGCTTGTAAATCTTGCCCTATACATATATATATATTCACTGAAAAAAACCATAGGTTTCAGGCACGTTATAGTTAGAAATTAGCATTTAAAAAACCTTACAAATTCACTGAAAAAACCATAGGTTTTAGGGTCAGTTATAGTTAGTTGGACATTTCACTCGTACAAAACCCGTGAAATTCCCCGTTATAGTTAGTTCAGCTAACTATAACTCGCGCCCCCGCAATGCACTGCTGATGACGTCACATATTACATCACTCATGACATGGTCAGTGACATCACTGATGACATCTCAAATGACAGCTCGTGATCGGGAGGGTACGCGAACCCTACGCGGCCATAGATATATATGTGATTTTATTTTTGATTTTCTCAGGAACTACTGAACGGATTTTCACCATTTAAGCAAAAGGCACGACTATGAACCAAGGGCTACCTTTTTGCCAAATTTGGTGTAATTCCGTTCAGCAGTTCGGGCTGTAGCTGCGACTAAAGGTTCCTATGGAAAAATGAATGGGGAAAACACGTTTTGGGACCCCCCTTTTTTCTCGGCCCCCGCTTGACGAATCACCCCGAGACTTTCAGGATAGGAGCGGACCGGAGCGCCCCAACAAGTTGGAAAATTTCGCGAAGATTCGTCAACCGGCGCCAACGTTATTTCAAATAGAATGTTGCGGATTTCCTATGGAAAATAGGTACTAACTATAACTATCTACTGGCGACCGCCAGTAGATAATATATATATATATATACATATATATGTATACATTTTTTTCTAATCCCCCATAAACCCTAAAATTACGTTTACTACCCCAATACTCATAGCCCCCTAAAATGCTAAAATTACCCTTACCACCCCAATAGCCATACCCCCAATTCCCCAAAAGTACCCTTGCCACCCTAAAACCCATACCCACCCTGAACCCTAAAAATAACCTTGGCACCCCAAAACCCATACCCACCCTGAACCCTAAATTACCCTTGGCACCCCAGAACCCATTCCCACCCTGAACCCTAAAATTACCCTTAACACTCCAATACCCATACCCCCTAAACCCCCAAATTACCCTTACCACACTAAAACCCATACCCACCATGAACCCCAAAATTACCCTTGCCACCCTAAAACCCATACCTACCCTGAATCCTAAAAATACCCTTGGCACCCCAAAACCCACAACCACCCTGAACACTAAAATTATCCTTGGCACCCCAGAACCCATTCTCACCCTGAACCGTAAAATTACCCTTGGCACCCTAAAACCCATACCCACCCTGAACCCTACCCTAAAATTACCCTTGGCACCCCAAAGCCCATACCCACCCCGAACCCTAAAATTACCCTTACCATTCTAAAACCCATACCTACCCTGAACCCCAAAATTACCCTTGCCACCCTAAAACCCATACCCACCCTGAACCCTAAAAATACTATTGGCATCCCAAAACCCATATCCACCCTGAACCCTGAAATTACCCATGGCACCCCAACACCCATACCCACCCTGAACCCTAAAATTACCCTTGGCACCCCAAAACCCATACCCACCCTGAACTCTAAAATTACCATTGGCACCCCAAAACCCATACTCACCCTCAACCCTAAAATTACCCTTGGCACCTCAAAAACCCATACCCACCCAGACCCCTAAAATTACCCTTGGCAGCGCAAAACCCAACCGGAACCCTAAAATTCCCCTTGGCACCCCAAAACCCATACCCACCCGGAATCCTAAAATTACGCTAGGCACCCCAAAACCCATACCCACCCTGAACCCTAAAAATACCCTTGGCACCCCAACAGTCATACCCACCCTGAACCCTAAAATTACCCTTGGCATCCCAAAACTCATACCCATCCTGAACCGTAAAATTCCCCTTGGCACTCCCAAACCCCCATACTGACCCTGAACCCTAAAATACCCCTTGGCACTGCAAAACCCATACCCACCCTGAACCCTTAAATTACTCTTCGCACCTCAAAACCCGTACCCACCCTGAACCCTAAAATTACCCTTGGCATCCCAAAACCCCTACCCACTCTGAACCCTAGAATTACCATTTGCACCCCAAAGCCCATACCCACCCTGAACCCTAAAATTTCCCTCGGCACCTCAAAAACCCATACCCACCCAGACCCCTAAAATTTTCCTTGGCACCGCAAAGCCCAATCAGAACCCTAAAATTACCCTTGGCACCCCAAAACCGATACCCACCCTGAACCCTAAAATTACCCTTGGCACCCCACAACCCATACCCACCCTGAACCCTAAAATTATCCTTGGCACCCCAAAACCCATACCCACCCTGAACCCTAAAATTATCCTTGGCATACCAAAACCCATACCCACCATGAACCCTAAAAATAAATATACTTACCTTATACTTACATGTAAAACGCATATGCCTTTACCATTCATGCCTTTACAACAAAATTCATTGCAAAGGCATGCGTGGTAAAAGCATATGCTTTGTAATGGCATGCTTTGTGATAGCATGCGATGTAATGCCACTTGCGTTGTATTGGCATGCTATGTAGTAGCGTGCGTTGTAACAGATTTGTTGTAATGGCTGTTTCCCTTCACACCTACTCAGGGAACAGATTGCCTCAGGCTGTCAAATGTTGATGAATCAGAAGAGGCTGCTAAAAGGCTGCTTTGGGTAACTTCGGGATAGTAAGATCTAAAACTACTTTCCTGTAAAGGTTATAACAAATCCAAACTTGGCAAGTTGTTGGATTTATTGGAACCCGTATTTGATACTTTGAATGAATTTTCTAGCAAGCTCCCAAGCAAAGATAAACTTAATTAAGTTTAAATATAGTCTTCCCATGTTAGCCTATGGGGTTAGCAGCACTACAATAGGGAAAACGACTTTGGCTATTTTTCATACCAGAGCATATAAAACATTTTCTATATTGTCCCTGCTTTTTATAACAATGCGTCCTGCCCTCTGGGTACCTAAGGCAGATCTTAGGGGTGACTTATGAGTTATATAAAGTCAGGGGTGTGAAACTTAATACAAATTCTGCTTTTCCATGGGACAAGTTACTTTATAAGTCTTCTTGCCCTGTAACAAAATCCACATGTTCCTTTGGTGCCATGTAGTACAGCACCAATTATGGTAGCAATCTCTTATATAAGAGCTCTGATAACAGCCTCTCTGATTATGCCAGAGTTCATACCATAGTAGGGTTTGAATTGAGGATGGTGGAGAGGGAATCCATGGAGAAGGAGTTCACAGAGGTGGGGGGATGCTGAAAAAGATTGTCACACCAGGTGCCACCAATGCTAAAGCCGGCCCTGATCGAGATGATAAGAAGAACAGGAATTGCAAATGTTTTAAGCCTACTGCTTAATATAACACAAGCAAACGTTTGATTTATTATTCGATTTGTAAATATTGTGTATATTGAAAAAAGTAAACTGGTGGAATGCAGGCCGGCGCCAGAATTCTGGATGTGGGATGGCCACGTAGGAGCACTGGTGGGCCATGAAGATTCATGAAGGAACATGCATAATGAAAAGAGAATGTTTCCTAACATATGCTGTTTTAGGCTCGGACTTCTATCTAATTTTGACAAGTCTTCAAATGTACATATCTTTGCAATGTTGGCTCTTATGACCATTAACCATGTTGTGTTCTCAGTGCCTAATTTGTACTACATGGAGGAGTATTTGCCATAAGGCACGGGTGTAGAGCATGCCCTGACCGACAAGGTAGGGTGCTGCAGGCCACGGCCAATGGGCACTGAATGCAGGGTACTGAGCACAAGGCCTGGGCTCTAGCCATTACCTGCACCAGCGCCCACTGTCCCATTTATTACTGCAGTGTATGACCTGTTAGTCAAGTTTTTTAAAAAGTTTTGAATCATAATTATAATCTCCTTTTAACAATGGTTTCAAAACATATGTTTCAGAGGAATTTTTTTTTTTAATACTCTTTTTATTGAATAACAAAAAAGCGACATTCATGTTTACAATCAGATGGGATAAGTCATGATTTCACATAAACATACATACATA
Source organism: Calotriton arnoldi (assembly GCA_963921515.1). Lineage (NCBI taxonomy): Eukaryota > Metazoa > Chordata > Amphibia > Caudata > Salamandridae > Calotriton > Calotriton arnoldi. The sequence continues at coordinate 178,721 of CAWUFW010012140.1, forward strand.
ATTCTGCTGTACATTATGATACTTAGAATTCTTTTGTTACATCATCTACGGCGTATCTAGAACTGTGAGAGAGGGAACAGTTGGTGGGACACAAATATTACCGCAGTATTTATTCCATTTGCTCCATATTTGAGACCATTTTTGGGGGCAACCTCTTGCTACATATACCGTTTTTTCCTTTGTCATACACCAATCCATGTCAGCCTTCCATGCATGTTTCAGAGGAATTGTTCCAAGCCTATTAGTTATTTACTTTCCATAATTTGTGGAAATTACACAAGCCATGTGAATTACAGATTTTAATGAATGATAAGGCAAAAAGGTATTATAGTATTCTACAGCATGAAGCAATAGGCTTTAGTAGCGTTTTAAAAGGATATTTTACTATTTTAAAAATTGTAACATAAAAAATTCATGTCTGATAGTTTACTATAGAGTTTGTCTGACATTTACAAATTGTCTGTTGTTTAATATCATGTCAAAGGAACCCCCCGCTGGCATCATACAACTAGGGGTGTGCAAATTATAAACTTTGCTCATGTAGCATCCCATTGCATATCCAGCTGTGGGAAAATGTATACTCTGTTCTCGCTCAGGACTGAATGACAATAGGGTCATACATTTGGCACCGCCAAACAACATGCAAAGTTGCCCTTCCCAGTTGCCAAAAGTCCTGAGACTGGCAGCATATGCAGAAGGTGAGATATATTTCAAGTCGGAACTGATAAGAAGTTTCCATGGAACAATTGCCAATCCTGCCTTGACTATGTGGACAAGCTGAAATGGACTTCCTTGAAGAAGCTGGTACAAAGTCCACTTCATTAACTATCTGGAGCACATGAAACTGATCCTTAAATATATGTACATTTCGTTAAAGAATTGTTCATTCATTCTAACCAATGTATATTTGAACCAATAATGTACATCTGAACCTATGATTACTCAATTGTACCAAAGAAGGTATGCTTAGACCAATGAGAGTACAGTCACAAAAGCGCATGTACATTCAAACAGGGTCCACCAGCATCACACTAACCGGATTCAACTTAGCATGTACCAAGTCAACTGATCAGAAATATTTCTTGTGCATATCCTTGACTAAGCAGCCATAGAAACATTACTTCTAAACGTATTCTATGTAGCTTTGCCTAATCACGGAGCAGTGTAAACGAAAAAAATAGATGAAGTTATCATTTTATTTTTCGTATGGTCAGGCTAGGGCAGGGCTGGGCTTTGTTCCCCTGACGTTGAGGAGGAGGAATGGTTGTGCACTCTGTAAAGTGCGCATGAATGTTTGACTGACCCTCTGGGGCAGGCCAAACATTCATGCGCACTTTGCGTGTTCTACATTCAGTCTCCATAACAGCCTGCATGGAGAACATGCCCAGGCCCCCATTTCCTGGCTGAGCACCGAACCACGGCACTCAGACCAATAACCACGATGCATTGCAGCATTCGGATTGGCTCAGGGAACCTCGGTGCTTACCAATCACAACACTCCATTGCAGTGTTGTGATTGGCTGTGGGGAGCCTGGGTGCATCCCGGTCCCCGGAAGGAAATCACTTGATGAGGGAGAGACTCAGCAATGGAGAGACGGCGGCCACATCAGGTAAGTGATTTTTTTTTTTTTTATTCAAAACCGCCTTGCCACCCCCGTACCTTACCAGCTGCCACTGACTTTCACACTTCCAAAGTGGGTAAATAAAGTGCCACAAAATGGGTAATAATAACATCTGTTAATTGTATAGGACTTAAAAATGCCTAAAGTGTAGTATTTATAGCTACATATAAAAAACAAGGGGCATATTAGCAAGACCGGCGATAAAATTATCGCCGTTTTAGCGGCAGGAAACTGCCGCTAAAACGGCGATAATGGGCTTGCTAATATGCGTTATGGAATTCAATAGAAGCCCAGGTTAGATATCCTGCACATCTAACCTGGGCTTCTATTGGAATTCTATAACGCATATTAGCAAGCCCATTATCGCCGTTTTAGCGGCAGTTTCCTGCCGCTAAAACGGCGATAATTTTATCGCCGGTCTTGCTAATATGCCCCAAGGTATTTTGCGGACTATGCAGCAAGTTAGAAACTGCCTCAAGCAGGAAGAACATAAACCAAACCACTTCTAAGTACATATATTCTAATTGTATGTACAGTTTAATTTCATTTTCTTTGGCAGGTTAAGTCCGTTCCAGACTGTTTCTGATATGTCTCTGGTTTTGTCATTTAGTAGCTTGTGAGACGATCGTATCTTCTTTACAGCTAGAGTGGGAGTGCAGCATGATTTACCTCCTGTTCATTTGTGCATGAAATCAGTAGCTTCTATGCTTGCTGATTCCACACCTGCAACAACGCCTAGTCTTTGTTTATCATCCCTTAAATATTTTGACAGCTAAAGGCCATGGCAGGGGCCAAAGTGTGGTTGTCCACTTGTGAATGGCCTTGGGTGGGCCGCAGTATCCTTTGAGAGGGCCTGCCTACCCTCTAGAACCGGGCCTGGTTACAGTGGTCTTTAAACTGTTTGACAGACAACCTTACACACCCCAAAAGGAGTTTGCAGGTGGTGGCCATGCTGTGATAAGAAGGAGAAATGAAGTTTTTTCAGTCACTCAAAATCCACAGCATTCTGTTGGTCAAATGTCCTTATAAAATGGAAGCCGTACGCAATTGCAATATCTTAAATGTGACAGACGATAACGCAAGAAAATATAAAAGTAGTGAACATCAATGATTTTCAAAAGTAGCCCAAACTCTATTATTTTTAGGAAAATAGCAAGAGCAGAGATAGTTTTTAGAGTTTTTCAGAAGCTCTCTGAGTGCTCACTTGAATAGTGAGTTTCATTAAACGCATCAAAACATAGGGGGATATTCTCAAGAACGTGCGATAATCATCGCCAAAATAGGTTAACGCAATTTTACATATCGCCGTCTATCGCGGGAAAATAACGCCGTATTAACGTCGTATTCCCAACACAGCGTTAACATGCGATAGTTTCCCGATAACGCGTCAAATGTCCGTGATGAAATCACCGGGACGGCGATAAAAATCCAAAGCCGAACGTGAAAAAAGTTGCGATGGGCCAACCGCGATAAAAAAATCAGCGATAAGCTGCGCCAGGCCTGCAATTCACACACATCAGGCGGGAAAAATCACTATAAAAGCCGGAAAAAAAAAAACACAAACAAAACCAAATAAACTGCGAAGCACAATGGAGGGAGCCGGAGCAAGTACAGAGGACAACCAGAACCCCACAAGCCCCACGGAGGACCAGCCTGGGCCTCGGGGTCAGGGAAGGGCAAGGAGAAGAAGAAGAGGAAGACGCGGTTCAGTCCGCAGGAAAACAGGATCCTGATAATGGAGGTGATAGAACACCATCAACAACTGTTCGTCACCTCCACTGTGTCATTGGCAACAAAAAATGGAATATGGCAGTCCATCCTGGACAAGGTGAATGCAGTCGGAGTGCTGAGGAGGACAATGGAAGAGCTCAAGAGGCGCTGGAATGATGTGAAGCGCAAAAACAAGCAGAAACTCGGCAACAACCAGAAGACAGCAATGCAGACTGGAGGTGGGAGTCCAGCGCCACAGGAGGAGCTGGCTGAGATGGGGGAAATGGTGTCCACAGTCATCAGTGTGGAGACGGTGGCAGGAGTTGGGGGACCGGAGACCGCTCAACATGACCTGACACAATAGCAACAGGGTGAGTAACGACCAGGGACTGGGGGGACGGGGGGAGATGGGCACAATGGCACACATGCACAAATAAGTATAGCACAGTGCACACCCACAATGACTCTGGATCATGTCCCTGATCCCCTTGGAACACTGCAGCACACCTAGAAACAGCAAGTAGGCCCCCGTCGACTATGTGCCCAGAGAGGGCCCTTCCCACACATCACCAATCTCACAACCAACCCATGCACATGTGCCAAACCCAGCAAAGCGGCATGTCTGTGAGCCACACTGACAATGCAAGTGACACTGCATGACGGATAGCATGGCTGCAGTCAATATATCATGACATGTTGCACGCCACGACACTGAGGAGGCTGAGTGTGGACCACATCCGTAAAGGAGCAGGTCACACTCTGACACAGCCACGTGCACAAACAACCCCTGACGTCAACAACACATCTGCGGACAAACCATGCCCCAGAGTCCCAACTCCCACCAAGAGCCCAATTTACCCAGGTATGCAACATCTCAGCACTGTATAAGCACAGAAGTCAAAGGCGCACCGCCTGGAAGGGATAAGAGGCAGCAAAATCAGAGCTGCAGGGGCGACTCTCCCAAAATGCAGCACACACACATAACATTCAGAGCACATCAACTGTGACAACAATGTGGTACAAACTGCAACACGTTCACAACAGAACAGAGGACACAACTGGTGCCGCTTGTGTGTAGAAACTGACCAATCACATTTGGCATAGCAGGGAAATGTGAGATGATAATGTACAAGTACAAACACACATCCGTGATGTTGTCGATATGTCCACTGTCCCGCATCAAATAGGCAGCTCCTCCCAAACAGTCACAATGTACATTGTCATGCAGTCTGTATGTAAACTTGTACAATGCGTCAACATACATGTGAACACAATGTTAAACTGTATCTCCCCTTCACATTGCAGAGGGAGAATCAACACCTCCTGCAGAGCAGACCGAACATCTCTACACTGATGACGAAGAGGACCTCCCCACCTTCGACACCAACGCCCTCCAAGAGCTCATTGGACAGCTTCGGCACCTCACCTCCAGGAGCAGGGCAGCCCAGCTGCATCGAGGAGACCCCACCCCCTGCACAGACCACACAGCAGAAAGCACCCACCACCCCGGCTGTCTCCCAGGACCCCCACGAACAACACATGGCCTTCCAACGCCGTGTGTTAGCGGGCCAGGAGAAGATGGCTGAATAGGTGCGGGTGGGGTTCGACCTCATGGCAGCCAAACTAGATGCCATACGTGGGTGTCTAAGTCCCATCAGGGACCACTTACAGTCCCTAACGGACACCCACAGTCCGCTCCATGCCCTCCAACGATCCATGGCTGATATCGCTGGAGTCCTGACTCAGAGACAAGAACAACTGTCTAGTCAGAGTGGCTCCAGCGATGTCAGCCGGGAGTTGGAACACATGCAGAGGATCATGGAGAACAGGGAGCGGATGCAGGCAGAAAGAATGGCTGCCACGGCTGCACACCAGCGAGATGTAGCTGGGATCTTCCATGCCCTGCAGACCCTCATCATGGCATTGCTGCCACAAGGCCTGGCGCCGATGAATGCTGCTGCTGCCTCTACATCCACATCTCCGCCCCCTGATGTGTCAGTGCCTCACAGTGCGGCAGACAATCCACCTCCGGCCCCTGATGTGTCACTGCCACACAGTGCGGCAGAGATTCCACCTCCGGCCCCTGATGTGTCAGTGCCACACAGTGATGCAGGCAAAACACCACCACCCACATGTGAGGCACATGAAACTTCAGAGGACGAAGATGCAGATGATTCTGCCTTAGTGGTAAGGAGGAAGCGGTAGCATTCATCTCCACCATATGGCCTGTTTCTGCTTGGTTCTGCCCTCTGCATCATCACCTTCCACTGTCCCCCGATACACTCTGCGACACTCACCTTGGACCTCGACATGGACTGCCATATTCTGTTTGGTTACCAATGACACAGCAATCAGACTGCAGACTGAACTCTTCCTCTTCTGATGAACTTGTAATTCCCTAAAGGACTCTGGCTGGCCCTCCACGGGGCAACAATGTAAAGTGGGGTTTGCATGGCCCTGTACTGCTCCAGCTCCAACACTCCACTGAATGTGAATAAAACATTCAAATTCACACAGATGTGTCATGTCTTTGATCATTCAAGTATGAAAGTATGGATGAATGTAGGGTCAGTCATTCCCCCTTACGTCCATGTTGCTCATGTCGTGGGACTCGAGTCACAGGGGGCAACATTGCCGATTGCGGTCCGGGTGACACCGACACTACGACAGAGACACACGCATTGGTTACTTCCTTGTCCAGCCCAGGACTGAACCACGTCCAGAGCCCCGGGCTCATCGTTCACACCCCTACGCTGGACCGGCATACGCCAGCCCAGCCCACTCTGCTTAAGCTTACAGGGGGGACAACAAAGCTACATGTCCCAGGTCTTTCCTGTAGTGATCTGCTGATCACTGGTCTAGTTGTCAGCATACCACAGCCACTCCCTGAGGGCCGGTTTACACCCAGACCACACCCATCCAGCACAGGCATCATGGGACATGTGACCCTGCCAATAAAAGGGGCCTACCACATCACATTCTCCACTGCCGGAGGTGACATGATGGCGTCCGCACCACGAGACTCAATCATGAAGGGGCCATGACTTGTGGTGCACTGGGTTAGTGGCACCCGATGCACTGCGGCCGGCACGAGGCCTACCGCCACGGGACGATGACTTGTGTTGCACAGAGTTGGTGGCACCCGATGCACTGTGGCCGGCACGAGGCCTACCGCCACGGGACGATGACTTGCGTTGCACAGAGTTGGTGGCACCCGATGCACTGCGGCCGGCATGAGGCCTACCGCCACGGGACGATGATTTGCGTTGCACAGAGTTGGTGGCACCCGATGCACTGCGGCCGGCACGAGGCCTACCGCCACGGGACGATGACTTGCGTTGCACAGAGTTGGTGGCACCAGATGCACTGCAGCCGGCACGAAGCCTACCGCCACGGGACGATGATTTGGGTTGCACAGAGTTGGTGGCACTCGATGCACTGCGGCCGGCACGAGGCCTACCGCCACGGGACGATGACTTGCAGTGCACTGAGGTAGGGGCACCTGAAGAGCTGAGCGGGTGTGCAGCCTGCGATGATGCCCAGACCTCGATACACCATCCTGCCAATGAAGATTCGATTTGGATTGAGAGCCCTGCTGGACCGCAGTGTACGCCGAAGGCAGCTGGCAGCACACACATGACTCCGCGGTGCGGTGCCACAGGGTGCGCTGGGGGCCTGTGGCGTGGAAACCAGCGACCAGCTGAGGAGGTTGCACCGGCACGTGGTGGGCCCTCTTGGAGACACGCCGGTGGCAGCAGGTGAGCTTTGAGGCCTGGGTGTGCAGGGGCGGCCAGTCATCACTGGGCGGCAGACCGGTCTGGGGACCAGGGCTGGGGTGCAGCAGGCGTACAGGATCGCACAGGCACCACCGGTCATGGCGGCAGCCTCGTGGTTGGGTGGGGGGCACCACCCTGGCAGACACGACCCTGCATGCGATGACGAGATGTGCGCGGGTTGGCTTGGGACATAGCCACCTCGTCTCCAGTGTCAATCTGGCCGTTGGAGGTGGTCGGCCACGTGTGTGTAGGCCTATGGACAGGATATGGTCAGACACAGAGACACACGCAGTAGTTACTTTGGTGGCCATCCCAGAACTGTACCACGCCCAGAGCCCCGGGCTATTTATTCACGACATACGCCAGCCAAGGCCACTCCGCTCACGCTTACAGGGGGGGATGACAAAGCTACATGTCCAAGGTCTTCCACACTGCCTGGGAAGTTAGCGACAACATTCGTGGACAGGCCTCGGTGGTCCACTTTTGCCTGCACATTAATGGAATGCGTGTGGTTTCTGTTGCAGTTATTGTGTGCAGTGTCGGCAGGGGGCACAAGTAGTACATGTGTGCAGTATATTGCCCCCAACACGTGCTGGAAGCCAGCTATGGCATAGTTTCCTTGCTTGGTCTCCAGCTGTTCCTGCGCAGTGTGGGGGAAGTGAAGGTGCAGGGGTATCAAGCTGATACGAACCGTGATGTTTACAGGTATGATTAATCCTGCATGATAAGACCGTAACAGAAGTTTGTGTGGTCGTAACCTTCCTTTTCTTTCCTATGAAGGTTACGACCACACAAACTTCTGTTACGGTCTTTTTGTGCAGGATTTATCATGCCTGTCAGCATTCCAGTTTGTCCAAGTGCAATGCACTGTGCCAGATTACGTTTGTGACTATGCGGACGCTTGACCATTGTCACCATTTATCCAACAGGTTTCTGAATACTGACTTTCGGAATGTGGAATTGTATTGGGGAGTTCCCACAGCATATGCAGTTGATTGAATCCACACGTTGCTCTGATGAAGTTCCCCGTTGGGAATGGAACGCGTTGGCTGAGCTTTTCATATTGTTAATTTCTGTTTTTGTAATAAAGAACTGTTTTTACACTACTGTTGACTACTGGACTTCATGACCTGGCGCACCCCAATTTCAGTGACTACAATCTTGGTTCTGGGGCACAGAGGCGTCAAGCAACGGCTGGCATTGGGTTTGGTTGCACAGGAACACTACGAATTGGAACTAGTGTGTGGTGCGGATACAGGGGCCCGCCGTTGCTTTTGTGGACATGCATCCAAGACAGGTATGAGGAACTTTGATAAGGCTGGCTGTGAGACTCCTCCGACTCTGGCAGTTGTTGGTTGGAAGGTACCAGGGGCCAACAGGTGCAGCACAGCCAGCAGCTTTGTCTGTGGAGGGATGTTGGTTCTCCGCCGTGTTGGTACTGTCAGTCTGTGGGCAATGTGGGTCAGGATGCGGAGCATGGTTGTCCTTTTGAGCCTGTAGTGGGCAATGGCATCCTCTGGCGTTGGGTGTCTGAGGCTGGTGCGTTTTAGGAACGTCCGCTGTATTCTTCAGCGCTGCCCAGGTGGTAGTCCGGGGGGGGTGGTCCGGGGGGGCGGTCCTGGGGGTGGTGGCAGTGGGTGTTGTGGCCCTCTTGGGTCTCCAAGCTGCATGATCATTGGCTCCATGGCATCTGTTGGTCCTCAGTTGTGGCTCTGGGCTGGGCTCACTTTCTACTGCAGGTTGTCATCCTGCTTAGCACCAGTAATAGGCAGGTGTTAAATCCCTGCTGCTGACGCGCCTTATCGCCTGTTTTTGGCTCGCTTCGCCGATCTGGCTGGTCGTTGAGAATATCGCGAAGTGGTGTTTTCGCATGGGAACGCTTACTCTGCATATCATTAGCGTTAGTTGTCGCTCTCATCCGTGGCGATGTTTTTTGCGGCAGCTATCGCTGGAAAACTGGCGATTTCGGCAGTTTGCACCAGCTTGAGAATAGGGCGATAAATCTATCGCCACTTTTGCAGCGCTAAAGTGCCGATAAATCGCAATAAGTCCTTGAGAATATGCCCCATAGACTTTTTGTTAAACATTGTTAGAGTCACTATTAACACTTTTCAAGTCATTAACCCACCCGGGATAAACAGCGGCTCCACAGCATGCAGACTCTGCGGTTCAGTGAAGGAGGATTTAATGCATGGGGTTTGTATATGCTCCAACCTATTAAAAACACATGTCTCTTTGCTAAAAAGGCACTACATCCTTGAAGGCATACACACTTGCCGGGCTGCAATAATAAAAAGCCTTGACCTGACAGATCCACAACTCAACTGCAAACTGATTAAATACCTACAGCAGCATAATAAAGCAATACAAACTACCAGGACTCGAGAACCAAAGGGTAATTTGGGGGCAACTGGCTGTGTAGACATGCACGTTGCACATGGGTGCCTTTTTTTTATTCTGTTTATTAGTATTTCATATCTGCAAGCATTAACACACAAGTAGGTTAACAATGGATGGTTTTTTACTTGTTTTAAGTTAACAAGCACATATATTCTCTTGGTTGTGATGACGAATTGACAGCATTTAAACTGGGGAGCCTATCTTCTGTTATTATGTCACGCGTCATTTTATAGAACTATTCATTATGATCTACCTGGGTTTGTATTATTACAATATAATTGTCCTAAAATCCACTGAGTGGTTTTACAACTCTTTGTCATATCCGGGTAGAAGTAACAAATTGCGTTCAAGCTGCAACGTTTATCCTTCGCATCTAGACATGAGGCAAGGTACAGAATCAATGTTTTTTTTAATCCACCAATGTCTTTTATCATTATTGTAGTACTGTCTTAAGGACACCCTGGGTGGTTTTACTGATTTTCTTTTTATACTTTTTTATTAGTATCATTGCTATGGTTTTAATTAACTAAACAATAAACTTAAACTGAAACTGTAGTCATTAAATAAAAATTTGATTAATGAAACGCACTACTGGATATCATACTTAACCCAATGGAAAAAAAATGCAGCGCCATGTTTAATGAGGTGCGCTGCTGATGTCATCGGCTGCTTAGGTTGTAAAATCTTTACTGCAAGGCACAAGGGTGACACAGGTCTGCCGTACATGATATTTGTGCATTTGGCACACCGCCCAGTACAAATTTCAACGTGAAGACAGCCTTTTAAGAGTAAGTCACAGAAAATGTGTAACTTTGCAGTAATACGCATATTAAACATGGCAATATCTGTACTGTGCAAAGGTGTGGCTTGTGACGCGCCCCACGCTTTTTGCTCGAGTGATCCAGCTGAGTCACACCACGGCATGTGCATATTTCATTACATTTGGCGACAAGGATGTTCGTCAGGCTAACTTTGTGAGGTTCATTTGCGTGCTCCCTTGGACCCACAGCAATGCTGGAGCAGCACACCAGGAGCCCCTGCGGCAACTTTGGAGGAGCGCCACAGCAGTCCCTGTGGCAAATCTTTGGCCTAAGCTTCACACTGCTTGGTAACAGCTCTCCTTTACACTGCAGGGAACGCAGTGCACATCAGACGCCGCGGCCATCTTCAAATGCATTGAATGTGATTCATGCTGCCAATCGCACACACGTGTGGAAGCTACGCTCCATGCAATTTTAACGACTTCTGGCTTTATCGCTTGTGCACCGGAGACTCCTGGCCCCCTGATCATATTGTTTATTCATTTTGGTCATCACAGGTATTTTTAATAATATTGTTACTTCTTTCTTTGAAGTACATATGCTTTTGCTGGTAGTATTTTTTGGGGGAGTTTTCCGGTTCTCCCTCTGTCCCCTGCTCACCTATTTTACAATATGGCTACAGCACATCAAATTACAAAGCCTCCTCCCTTTTAGGCTCTACCTGGTAAACCAAACATAAAATTGGCGCATTGGTTTCAATAATTTCAAAACCACCTGGTAGCTATAGACACGAAAATTTGCACTTTTATACGGTAGTTTTGACCTAACCGCTCAGCAAATTTTTGACAACTTGCCACCTGCAGTGAAACCCCATGGCCAATCTGAGGATGATCCATGAAATATTTACTTAGAAGCCATTGAAAGGTTATGCAAACAATTTGCTGAGGAACCAAGCATTATTTTGTAGAGACATAATTTTGTAAAACTCAAACAACTTCATGAAGAGGGGCTTGAGGAGTATGTAGCTACACTCAGGATTTAGCAGCTACATGTGGATTTGGTTCCAATGTAGACACATATATTCATGACCAGTTCATTTTTAATTGCACCTCCAGGAAGATCCTGGAACAACTACTTAGATGTCGCAACCCGGCCTTTAATGAGGTGTTAGACTTGGCCAAGAGCATAGAAAGATCTCTAATTTCCTCAAAAGCTCTAAATCCTGCATCTATTGTCAACTTGGTGTCAAGCACATTTCCTGAAAATTGAGGAAAGCCTTTTGTTCAGAAAGGAATTACTAAGAAGGCTTTGACATACTGTTACTGTCGTGGATCCAAGAACCATGTTTGCAACTACGCTGGTTGTCCTTCAGTGGGCAAACTTTGGATGTCTTGCAAAAAATTGGGTCACTTGCAAGTGGTGTGCAGGAGTAGCGAAGCTCCTGTATGAGTTAGCAACATTGATCTGGAGGTTGACTCATTTACAGATTCCATCAGCAGTGTAGTTTTGACTGTTGATTGCAATATGGTGTGCACAACTGTGAAAGGATGATTTTTCCTTACAGGTCATGGTGGACTCTGGATTACCAATTACTTTTCTAAGTGATACAACCTTTTATGATAAATGGCTCATGAAAAGGTGCTATCTACACCTGATATTAATACTAAAGCATTTGGTGAGAAAACTATTGATATGCTAGGTTTCTTTACTGCAAGGATACAATGTCTGAGTAGGGAAACTATTACCGAGGTGTACATTGCCATTAAAGGTAAGAACATTATTGGCTGGCAGGACCTAGACAAAATGGGTCTATATCTGGTTCCTGGCTCAGACACTCCGGTCATGCTAGATGACATATCTGGGAAGCCAATATGTAGCTTGGAGGAGCCACTGGAGACGATTCTAGATAGGCACAAGCAGCTCTTCACTGAAAGAGTTGGTACTGTCAAGGGTTTTGTTCATCACATCATAGTCAAACCTAATGCTAAACCTTTTGTTCACAAGGTGCAACAAATTCCCTTGTCTGTCAGAGAGGAGTTTAAGCAATTGTTGAAGGATTTATGCACCCAAGGCATCATAGAGCCCCTAGAGTCTTCCCAGTGGGTCGCCCCGATTGTGGTCGCATGAAAAAAATCAGGTGAGATTCGACCCTCTGCTGGCTTGAGAACATTGAACGCTAACATTTTGGTGGACTGTCATCCCCTACCTAGGATACAGGAAATACTGTCTAACGTAGGGAGTGCCAGATGGTTCTCAGTCATCGATCTGAGATCTGCCTACCAGCAGGATGCTCTGGATACAGCCTCTCAGCTTTTGTCACACCCTTTAGTGCCTATAAATATCTTAGGCTACCTTTTGGGCTGGCATCAGCTACCATCGTCTTTCAAAAGCTTATGGATGTTTTGTTTGCTGACATAAATAGGGCCTCGGACTACCAGGATGACATACTAGTCTTTGCTAATTCCCTGGAGGAACATAATCTCATTCTGGATATGTGTTATCATCCTAATGCATAGGGGCATGACAGTCAGAAAGGACAAATGTACATTCAGCACTAAAGAGTTGGAGTACTTGGGGCACACTATATCAGAGTCTGTGCACCTACAGACCGTGATACGCTTCGCTCCTTCTTAGGTCTTGCCGAATATTATGCAAGGTGTGTCCCAGGATATGCTCTAGCAGTAGAACCTCTCACGTTTGGCTTGGAAAAGGCCAGAAGTTGATTTAGTCGGAGGAAGTACAAACCGCTTTTGTAAAAGTAAAAGATTTAATTGTACAAGAATTGTACAAGCACCAGCATTGTCTGCATTCAGGGAAGACTGTACCTTGATGATTACAGTGGATGCCAGTTTTCAAAGGCTAGGTGCTGTTTTGAGTCAAAAGATAGGAGGTAAAGAACAAACTATTGCTTTCGCCTCTGGATCACTCAGGAAATTTGAGAAACAATACAGTACCATAGAAATTGTGGCGCTGGCATGTAACTGGGCAGTCCAAAAATGTAAGATGTATGTTTGGGGCAGGTGGTTTGAACTTCATACGGATCATAAACCTTTAGTTTTTATTTTTACAGGGGGGATTCATAACAGTGTATCAGCCAGACTGACCAGACTTGTGTCGAAATTACATGAGTACACATTCACCATTAGTCATGTGTCTGGTGCGAGGAATTTCAGAGCAGACTGTCTTTCACAAATGCTTTTACCTGATTTTGATGAAGAAAATGACAATGATGACATTGAATGTGTGCTACCATTGATGCACTCATGCTTTACAAGATAGTGACATCACATTACTGCTGATGAGTGGTTGAAGGTATGTCAGGAGGACGAAGTGCTGAAGCAAATCAGCACATACAATATTAAAGGTTGGCCTCTTGCTCAACATTTACAGAGTGACTTTAAAACTTATGCACAGGTAGCCAGCGAACTCTCACTGGTTGATGAACTTATTTTGACAGGTGATTTGCATGTTCCCCCTCCAAAAGGCACCCTTTCATTATTTCTAAAGCACATCAAGGACATCTGGGCCCCACGAAGACATGCACGCACATCAAGCACATGCACGCTCACCTGCCTTAGATAGTCAGGTGAGGCTGACAGTGGACAAGTGCCCTGAGTGTCTACTCTCAGACAAAGATTGGAAGTTAAGCTAAGCACCTCAGCATTCAGTTCCTTCTCCTGATTCTCCCTGGGACAAATTGGGTCTTGACTTTTCTGGACCTTATATTAACTTGCCTGGGGAAATGAGGCATGTCATTCTTTGGTTTATTATTTTTCCAAGTGGCTATATTTTTCTTTTGCAGACTCGTCCTCTTCTGACACGGAATATAGTGAGGTTATACGATCAGCTGGCCCAGATAATTGATCAAAGCAAAAGCTCTGGCTTAGACTTGTATTGGACTCAATGTGTACAACCGGCTAGAGGCAGTGAGGATAGGTAACCTTACCACATCAAGTCGTGATTTAGTCACAAGAGCTATTGAAAGTGCTCACACGGTTATGACCACTGCATCCACAGTAGCATGCACCAGGTCTCATGGAGTTAAAAGACCAGGTAAATGCAAGGATTATGTGATGTTCTAGCTTTAGCTTTCTCTTTATTATTGTATTGCCTATATTGCAAATGTTTTCTGTTTTATTGAGGGGGAATGTGATGTAGTGTGTAGCCGTGTGGCTCCTGACGCATCCCGCGCTCGTGGACTCCAGCCGAGTCACACCGCAGCATGTGTATATTTCAATTCTTATGATGTTTCAAATATGTTTGGTTCTTTAGGCTCGTGCCGGCAGGGATTGGTTGGCAAAGATTCCAGCTGACAGAGTTTGTTTTGTTCTGGGATCTGAGCCTGTTAATAAAGCGTCTATGTTTCCCTGCTCGGCTCGAGCTTCGCTCATTACAATATCACACAAAAACCTACTTGTTCTTTTTCTCATCATTTGACAGTCCACAAAAGCAGAATCTATATTGCACCGAAAGAGGCACGAGTTGTTTGAATGGGCTTTATATCTCCAGTTCCCCTGACTAAATTAACCTTCACTTTCCACAAGCCTGCCGAATCCATCACTGCTTTCAAATCCAAAGATCGGACACTGTAAAAGGAAGAAAAAGAGGATGGAAAAAATCCATTCAGCTGCATGCAAAGTCACACTCGGACATGCGATGGTTATCAATGGATCGGGAGGGCATCATTTTTTGAATCCTTTACATTAAAAAAATGAAACTCTGATGGCTCGGAGCTGTGCAGAATCAATAAGAAGCTGAGATACTCCTTTTCACCATTGTAAGACCAGGCTCGGAAAAGCAGGGATTTTTTATCAGTGAAACAAAATGTAACAGCATGCAACCATAGCCACATCTGTGTGGAGTCACCAGAGGGCTAGTGTGCACTCTATGCCATCTTTCCACTTTCCTTGCAGTTGTTTCCAACATCTTCCATGCAGACAATAGGTAGAAATGTGTCCCAACAAAAATCCTCTGGATTAGAGACTAGAGACAATATGTAAGAGAGAGAGACAGTGTGTGTGTGTGTGTGGATGATGTTTGTGTGATGTTAGGATGGTGTGTGTTGTGCGGTGGGTGATGTGATTGCTGAGATATGTGTGGTGTTACATGAGTTGTGTTTTTATGCATGTGTGTGTGCTTGTGTGATGCATAGATGGTGTGTGGTTAGTGGTATGATGTATGGGACAAGGTGTGGTATGCAGTGTGTGTGTGTGTGTGTTTGTAAAGTTAAGATGGTGGGTGTTTAGTGATGGGTAGGACATGGTGTGGTTCGGCAGCAGCATTAAAACACCAGACATTAGAATTACGGGCTCTGGAGATAGAGTGTGAGTTTGCGATTGTATGTCTACACAAGTCCAACATTTCACACACAAACACACTCAAGTGTAACCTGTGGTAAATTCCTCAAGAGGGCTGTAGTGACAGCAGTCATGTTATTTTCATATTACCCCTCTTAAAGCTCTAACATTGTCTAAAAAGAAGAATCTACTACTGAAACTATTCTCTATTTATGAATTACCTTGGGAGCAACAAGGTAATTCATAAATAGAATGTATATAACAAACTAACCAAACATTAGAATAAGAAATAAAACAAAAAATGGAGACAATTCAACAAAGAATCTCAGTGTCCTCTGAAGGTCTATTGGAGACCTAGTAGCCAAAAGTGACCAACCTGCAAGTGCACAAGGTCAGATTGAGACTGGCAGCTGGACCAGTCCAAATTACTATCTTTTCACTTAGAATGTGGTGCTCCTGGTTTAGCACAGCCTTCTAAACCCACAAGTTTGAAACTTTTGCCACACAGAAGGGGAAAACTACTCCCAAGAGAAATTGTTCCAGGCAGACATCCTTTTTTATATTGCTTTTTTTTCTACAGCCTCCATTTCCCAAAACCCACTTGAAACTGTTGCAGGACTCACCTAACAATTTGAGCAGGTAATCCCACTGTTCCAATGGCATCCAATTAATTTTTATTCCAAAGTCTAAATTCTATGCATTTTACACACCTGTGTTACTCTGGTGATATAGCATGAAATCAAGTCAGTCCTAGTGTAGCATGGCTTCAATAGAAGTAAAAGGTACATTGCTTGAAATTGAGACCACAGGCTTGAGACTTTGAGTGTGCAAAATTATGCCTGTCTGACAATTACACAGGACTGGGTAAGGCTACTCAGCTCTGCTGGGATGCAGGCTCTAAGCAGGTACCAGTGAGAGCTTCATGAGGTTCTGTCTGCTGGCATGCTGACCTGCATCGATGGGCTTGGGCTCTATCTTATGGCACAGGGTGGACCTTGCACACTTTCAGATGCCTGACAGAAACTTCTGGTCACCTCTGGGACAAAAAAGCTCTTATCATACCCGAGAAAGCGCACCAGCTAATCCCAAGGGCCCAGGCTTCAGCTACCTGCCCTTATCATCCCTCTATGCCTAGCTTGCTTCTTCAGTGAAAGAAGAAAGTCCAATCCACCTTCAATTGGAATGCATGGCAAAACTAGATATCGAGACTTTGAGGTCAATCATCTAGTCATACCACAAGAAATGAAAGGTAAACCAATGTCCAAGCTGCTTTGGAAGTTCTGATGTTGGCTCGTTTGAAGATTCTATCCCAGCCAGGAGGCCTTTGGGTTGGAAACGTTTGCTCAAACATCCCAGTCTGTTGCCCAGGTTACACAGATTACAATAAAAGCCTAGATACCTTTCTCCAGATTAGTAAGGAGACCTGTTGTTCATCCTAACCTTGCTCAGGCTACACCTCAGCCTACCACCCCCTTTTATCATTGTGGAGCAAGCAAGTTAAGCAGTGCTCATTCTGTCCACCAATCTCCCTATCGATAGCAGGGGCCTGCAGGCTCTCAGGGGTGTGAACGTTAGTCAAGGAGAGGCATGCGACTCCCTCTTCCAGTACATACAGCTGTTGGTTGATGCTGTCAGTAGTATATGCTTATCTCAAAGACTAACCCATACACATGTATTGATAAAGTGAAAGTGTGAATGGCTCGTTAAATCACTTATGGTTCATTTGATCACTTCATCTGCTACTTGAATAACTGTGGCAGTTCTAGAGCAAATACATGTTGATGAGCACTGACCTCCCAGGATGCCTGCATTTATTAGTCCAAGACTTGTCCGGGCTCACCTGGCAATTTTGGTGGGCTCTAATTACTCCCAGTTGGAGTGCATATCCACATTATGATGACAATTCATTTGGATGTCTGGCCTATCAACTGTCATTAGGACTTTCTGTGTCTACCATGGGGACCACTGGTAATGGGAAATCAGGGTTCTATTCTACAGAGGAAGCCTGGGAAATGGCAGTCAAATCCATGGAAAACAGCACAAGGGCAAATTAGCTACTCTGACTCGAGGAGATAGTGATGAAAAATAAAAAGTTTGTCCTCTTTCTAAGCCCTATAATTGGAATGAGTATACATCGAACCCTTTATGAGGATCCATTGAATGGCAAGTCTGGTATCAGCAGCTGCAATCATCCCAGGTCCAATCACATATATTTAATCTTTAGATTGAGCTGGCGGTCCGGTCCATTATGAGGTGAGCTACCACCTCATATGGAGCTGTCCCAGCCCCTGCCTCTGGGCAACTCTTTGACTAGGAGATTAGGGGTATAATATGTTTAATTTGTTATAAGCAGGCCTGTTTACTGAATACTTCATCTAGTAATAATGGAATAGTACTCCGGTTCCATTTTATAGTTTTTCGGAACTTAGGTCATGACCAAGGGGGACAGCCTGAGGTATTAGTAGAGTGCTGCTATCGGTGAAATTCTTTGAGCAGCGCAAGAAGAATCAAAGCAAAGGCATTTGCCAAGAATGTTTTCATTAATCAAGAGCAACAGTCAGGGGTTTGAAGACGATCAGATGCCAGTTTGAGGACGATCAGATATCTTCACGGTTCCAACCAAAAAGAATGCCAACTAGCAATCCAGCTGCATTATTGCTGTGACCCACTAAGCAGATTTGGGAAGCCAAAGTCATTCGGTTCCTGGGGAGTGTGGTTGGTTGTACAGCTTAAACTTAAAGAACTAATTAACTGGACCACCAGGAGCAAAGTCTACGGCTTAATATGACTCAGCTCAGGAAACTTTACCCAGCAGGGACACAGAAATAATTTGTTTTTGGTTGATGGAGCAATTTGTTTGATTCAAATAACAAAGTAGACTACTTCATGCTAACTAGTTACATGATCCCCAGCAGTCAAGGTTCAACTTCTTAGAGGGACAAATGACATTCAGACACACAAGATCAAGGAATAAGTGGGTCTGTGATACCTTTAAATGTCTGGAGCTGCACTTGCGCTACACTGATCAGATCAGTGTGTGTCTACCATTTGCTAACAAGTGCTGGTAACACGATTGACCTCATTTGCTATACGGATTGGGGATTGCACTTATTTCCCATGAATGAAAAATTTCCAGTGAGTGTGAGACATAAGCTTGCATTGATGAAGTCCCTACCCTTTCTTCACACTGCTTGTCACTACTACTGATTGGATGGTTTAGTGAGAACCAGGAACCTTTTCTTAGGTAAACCTGCAAAAGTATAATTAATGGTGGAGCATTCTGAGCAACTGTGGCATCCTAACTTCAGTTACTTCACATATGGAACCCAGGCACAGGATGCAGACCCCTTATGTACTGGCCAGCAAAGTATTCCTTGGCTGTTGGGCATTTGGGTGTGGACTGATCACAGAGTGGGCTTTTCCTCAGAGGACCCAACTGACACCAAGGGCCAGGGTCACACGCATCCTAGGGCTCTCTTCTGGGTGCACTAAAGGTGAACTTGTTGGAGAAGTCTGCCAGAAGATGTACATAGTGTGGAACCTACTGACTAGGCCTGGGAGGAGGATGCAATGCGACAGAAAGCCCAATAGAGCAAACATCAATGCTAACCCAGTATGATCACAGGGAAACGAATCACGGTGCCTTCCTGGCCTGGGCTCAGAGCAGTCCTACAGCCTGGGCCCTCCATGCTCAGTCCTAGCCTGTTTGGGTTTTGGGTGATGGAGGATCAGCCCACCCTGGGCACGAGGCAGCCTGGTTGGGAATATGCTGAACACCTGTCTGCCCTCAATGTAGATGCCATGCTACTTTGAGCCCCCGGGAGCAAATCCTATGAGTCACAAGCATGTTTCTTGATGGGTGGGAGGGAAGCTACGCCAGTTACTTGGGTTTTCACCCAAGTGGTCATTGTGTAAGTCACTTCAATAGTGGGTGGAACCAAGCTCTTTTCCATTGGCACCTCCCATGGAAAGAGAGCCCACACCGCTTGGGAAAATTGGGACTGCCATCTCGGCAGGTGGCTTTTGACATGAGGGGGTCGAGATCTGGCTCCCATCATCAGTGTCTGGTGGTGGATGACAGATGTGCATGTGGGGTATCCTTTGATGCCAGGTACCTGTCTGCTGGTGTTGCGTGGCAAGGCAGGTGTTTAAAGGCTCATGTGGCAGTGCCCAGGTGCCAGGTGTCTGCTCCTTACTCCAGTGGACTGATGGCAAAGTCTCCTGCTTGTGCTGCCATGGGAGCCACTTGCCTACCTGGTGCACTGGGGTAGGGTTCCCCACCTGAGATTTTTAAACTGCTGTGTTTGAGGGAAGCCTGATGGAGTGATGTGCTGTCTTGCCATGGGGCAGCTGGCAGGCAGCACTGCCTTCCTCCAACCTCTCCTGTACCTGCAGGTGGGCAAAAGTTAATGTTGCCTGTGAAACTAGTTGGCTGACAACTCAAATAATGCACTATCAAAAAAGGCAGCTAGCTGTCTAAAATAGTGAGAATTGCAGAATACATTGATCATCAACATTTCAAATGCACATTGCAGCCCTGGATTCCTCCCGGAGCTACACCAGTCTGAGGGTTGCTGGAATGTCAGTCACTTTGGTGCCCCCAGGGTATAGCTTGGCCAATTTCATGGGGCTTCACTCCCATTGTTTCACCATGGTCAAACCTGAATGGCCTGTCAAAGTACTCCCAGTCGTGGCACCGACGTATGCCAATGATTTACCTGGTTTCCCTCTCATGGGGTGGGAAAGCTCCCAGCCCATCCCAGGGATGAAACCCTGCCATGTTAGCCTTAATTTATTTGCCTCACATCTGGTAAATCCTCTATGGCCTAAAAGGTAAATTCAAAACTTTAGGAGAAAAGGAAAACTTGAATGTATCTCCCACGCTGCCCCCACTGTGTTAAGCTTGGGTGAAAGGGGGAGTTGTGAGTCATACAATCATGAACTCTACACCTAGCACCAACAGCAGTATTAGCAATAATGAAATGAAAAGCAACATATCACTGTGTTCAGCTCTCATTTGACATTGATCTCAGAGAAAGGCATTAATTTGTAGCTTCATAAACTAAAGATGTCACAAACACATCTAAACTTCACAAAATATCAGATGTCTATTATGTTGATGACAAACACAGCGATTTGAAAGCTGACTTCATCAGAAAGGTAGTATATAAGAAATATCCCAAAGAAAAATATAATTGCAATCAATACAGAAACATAATGGGAACTTTCATCAGTTCAGTGGCATAACGAGCCTTGAGGTGGCCCCCTGTAAGATATGCTGATGGGGCCCCCACCACATGTCCCCCCACTCCAATAAATCCATTAAATAAATATATATATTTGTGGAATGAATTATAATCTAGATATGGGATTGCCGTTAGTCAAAACATCAGACCTAAGTTATGTTTATTATTATATTTGTATTTTGTTTTCAGGCACACAGACCAGAAAAGTAAATATTTTACTAAAAAACAATTTTAAAAAGTCATGTTTATAACACATTACATCTTTAACCGCAACATACCACTTGAATCTAAATTAATTCATAATCTAAAATAGAGCAGAAAAAAAAAAAATGTGGGTTCCCAGTCCATGTGAATCACAAAGTCATAGGGTTTGCAACCACAAAATGGCTTTTTAATATGCACTAAGCCCATTTTCCAATTCAGTAAAGCCTTTCTGAATAACAACTCTTTCCACATCACAAAAAAGAGGGGGTGTTTGTGCCATCAATTATTGTTGCAAACTAGTGATAGAAACAAGGTGGTTACTCAATCGCAAAGGGGAAGCTGTTCCCAGTGGCCAGTTTCCCCTTTGGGAATTACGTCAGGCAGCTTAAGGGAGGACCGCCAGAAGCCCCCAAGATGTCTTCCGAATTGGAAAACTTTCTCTTTTGAAGGCAGCAATGGTTCCTTTAGGGACCACAAGTTGCTTAAAAAAATCTCTTTTAGGAATATAAACAGGGGGATGGTGGTTTGATGTTCCTTGCAAGCTACTTTTGCCTGAGGAGTGCTTTTGTTGCAGTGCATGTATAGTGAAGCATCAACTGGCTGCAATGGAAGTTCACTGATCCCCTCCATTCAAATGGCCTCTTCTCCATCAGGGAAAAGTACCAGAAGTATCATCTAATATGAGACATTTAAAATTTACTCTCAGAGTCTGTTCTCTTCTGTCGACTACTGTCTACGTGTGATGACTTTTGGTCTAGCTCAAGATAAGCATCCCCCATTAGGAATTTTTGAGGGGCTGCTGGGATTCCTGCATTGTAATTTGTCAACATTAGTGTGTATCCTCCCCACCATCACTTTGTGCAAAAGTACAACAACAACAACATTTGACTGTGAAGTTCAGAAGAATTAATTTGTATTGTTTTTGCGGGATGCCAGTGGAGATTTTATAAAGCACTTTGGTCCTGTAATACTGTTCAAAACTTGACAGGCATTAAAGTCAATTTGGAGGAAGCTGAGGAGTTCCCCTCAGAGTTGTTTGCTGAAAACAGTAAAAGATGTGTGGATTTTAAAGCAAATTAGGTGAGCATTTAAAACACACATTTTGGGGCAGACAAATTGGTCCAGGCATGATAGTTTTTAACGACAACTTTATTGAGGTGATTAGATAGAAGTTCCTCCAAACTTCATTGTAAAGCAGTAATCGCACACTAATAAAGCAGTAATGCAAACCCATAAACCAAGCAATAGATCACTCTCTTTTTCTTCTTTTACATGCTTATTCTCCCATTTTCTCTGAGATGCTCTAGAAACATGTTCACACTAAAATACATTGATTTACTCTAACTTATGGTTACACAAATGCTTCCTGCTCTCACACATAGCTTACTTACACTTACGCATGCTTCACACTCACTAATATTGAAACACAATTTTTGTCTGTCTCTCTAATGATGGAGCAGGATTTGACAAGAAAAAAGACTGCTCGAATTGACATCCCCGTGATACTTACTAACAGTGTGCAGTGGAAATTAACATACAAATCACATAAAATACACGGGAAACCGCTTTTGCACATGCATGCACTAACGTGAACTAATGCATGAAAGAACCAGGCCGCATTTTGCATCTAGCATTTGCTTAGAAAATAATAATAAATAATGCCGCTTCTGCTTAAAAGCTTTGCTAAGAAAAATATTAACATGGGGTAGTGCAAAAGGAGGGTGGTAAACATTGAAAAGTACATATCCATAAAATTAATAAATGTTTATGTTTTATTCGTCATAGTAAGCTGAATGGGCCTGCATTTTTCTAAAGTTGACATGGTAGATGGGGACTGGAAGAAAAGCATGAATAATCCAATAAATAGACAGAAAAGCTGAGCGCTGCAGAAGAGTACAAAAAGTCAAGGTTGATCAGCTATGAAACCTTGTTTGTCTGCCAAGAGACGAGACTGGCCGTGGGACCCAAGACTTCTTCCACAGACGAAGCAGAAAGGCTCATGTGAACGATGAAATTGTTACATGTTTTATGAACAAATTAACTAATCGAAAATTATGTCATGAGAAAGATGTAAAACAAAGAAGACTGTAGAATCATGAATGCAATCATGGTGGTGTGATTGAACACCCCCTAAACCATCCATTGAGAGGCTGAGTTTTAAAAATTGTTTCAACTATTGTGGGTTGGACATGTAAGTTTTAGGGTATAATTGGGGTGCCTTTAGGGGTGTGGTTTGGTAGAAGAAAGGAGAGGATTACGAGCGCGGAGTTAGCGGAGATAGCGGAGCGCAGAGTTGAAGAGAGAGCAGAGAAGGAGAGAATGAGAGATAGAGGGGTGATTCGTCACTGTCCGTCGGTTTGCAGAAAGGCCTAGCTGATCCTGTCCTTGTCCCATTCCTGTATCCTGAAATCTTTGTTCCCTGACTCTATTTCGGGGGACCCCCACTACCTCCTTGGCCAGGGGGGTGGTATTTCTCTGATCCTTTGGGTTAGTATATCTTCATGATTCATACTTTGCATAAACATTTGCATATATATATGTTTTTATCTCTGAAACTTATGTCTCTTCATCTATCCACTCCTTCATATGTGCATCGTTCATTTGATGAGTATGACACTGTTTGCATTTGCTGATGTTTCTTTTTCCTCTTTGTGAGATTTTTCATTGTTTGCTTTATGACCTGTATGCGATGAGCATTGATTTCACATTATTTTGCAATAAACCTTTATTAATCATATCGAGAGTCTGTGATTATTTAGCCAAATCAGATAGATAGATAGATAGATAGATAGATAGATAGTACTATTATTACCATCAATTTCTCAACTAATTGGTCCATCGACCAGAAGAAAGAGAGTTGATATTCAGGTTCAGTTATGTATTTAGAAATGTTAGATATGAATTTATAAGAAGAAAACTAACGAATCACGTGATTAAATCTTGACCCCCAGCGCAACAGGGATTTCGTGAGTTGGGTGAATGTGTATGGGGCATTCGTATGAAATGATATTGAGTATTGATCCCTGATTAAGTGTAGCGCTGGATCACTAACACACTTAGGGCCCCATGCATCAACCGAAAAACCAGTCGCAAACGGGCAGATTTGCAGAATCTGCCCCTTTGCGACCGGTATTTTTGCATTTGGGATGCATCATCCCAAATGCAAAAATCGCAATTTAAGTAATCGCAAAAATAGCGATTACTTACTTGCGATTGCATTTAGGGAATCGCAAATTGCGATTCCCTAAATGCAATGCATGATGAAATCGCAAATAGCGATTTCGCAAATAGGGGTCGCAAATTACCATCAATTTGAACTTGATGGTAATTTGCAAAAACTTTGAAAAATGCACTAAAGTGCATTTTTCAAAGTTCCTGGTTACACACACACATGCCCTTGGGGCATGTGTGTGCGCAACATGTGTTCACATTACAATTTCAGGGGTGCAACAGGCTGTCCTTTTGGCACCCTTGCACCCTTGGAATTGCATGAGCAATTATTGGGTACTCGCAAATTGCGCATGCAATTCCCATTCATTCCTATGGGCCTGTAGGCCCATAGGAATAAATGGGAAGCCATTCCTTAATTGCGACTCGCAATTTGCGAGTCCCAATTAAGGAATGTTTAGGAATCGCAATTTTTTAGCGATTCCTACATGCATAGGCTTTTGCGATTCCATAATTGCGATTCCTTAATAATCGCAATTATGGAATCGCAAAAGCCTACCTTGATGCATGTGCCCCTTACTGTTTCCTGCTCTGTCTCTCTTTCATACACACATAGCACTCTTCGCACAGTCATGTTGTGCTGCTACTTTAATGTGATCATTAATCCCCAAAACAACTGAGAAAATGGCATAATGACAATGGGTACATGTTTCCAAAATAAAGTAAAAGTGAGCTTCAGTATTGGAGCTGCTGATGCCTAAAATCTCTATGTTGTGCCTCAGCCTCCTATCTTCAGCCCCCTACTTGATCCACAAAACTTTGAAACACTGCCTTGTTGAATCCTCTTCATGGAACTAAAAGTAAACTATGAAGGAGTACATATTTATGCATGTAACTCCAGAATGTGCCAAGCAGTAGCCTAACTAAACCTTTGGCGGACTTCCTGAAAGAATTGGAGAGGGAACCCACCATAATGTCTATACCTTCTCAGTCACCAACCACTATGTAGAAGTACTTCACCTTTGCTGTGTACATCCAACTGACATCAGCAGTAACTTCCATGATACTTTTAGCACCAAAGAGAAACAATCTTTGCCAATCTATTGGTTTTGCAAATGTGTTTCAGCCATGCTGTACACCAGTGTGACTGCTTTTCAGCATGGCTAAAAGTTAGTGGTGTAGAGAAGAGTGTCGAGGAGTGTCATGGACTGGCATAGTTTTTCGTGATGTGGTGTGGCGCAGAGTGGTGTGGAGTGGCGTAGAGTAGAGTAAATTGGAGTTGGGGAGAGTGTCATGGAGTGGAGTGGAGTGGCATAGAGTGGTGTGGAGTGGTGTGGAGTGGAGGGGCATAGAGTGTTGAGGAGAGGAGAGAGTAGAATGGAGTGAAGCAGAGTAGAGTTGTGTGGAGTGGAGTAGAGTAGAGTGTTATAGAGTGGAATAGTGTGTCCATTGAGTGGAGTAGAGTGTCATACAGTGGAATGGCAAAAAGTGTCACAGAGTGGAGTGGCACAGAGTGGAGAAAAGTGTTGTAGAGTGGAGTAAAGTGTCATGGAGTGTGTAGAGGGAGTTACGTATGGTGGAGTAGAGTGTCATTTAGTATGGTGGAGTAGAGTGTCATTTAGTAGAGTGTAGTAGATTGCCATGCAGAGGGGTGTGGAGTGGTATAGAGTCAAATGGAGTGTCGTGGAGTGACATAGAGTTGCGTAGAGTGGAGTAAAGTGTCATAGAATAGAGTGGAGTGGCATAGAGTGTCATGGAGTGTTGGGGAGAGAGTAGAGTGGAGGGGCATAGAGTGGAGTAAAGTGCTGTGGAGTGGCATAGGGTGGAATAGAGTGTTGTATAGTGGTGTGGCGTAGAGTGAAGTGGAGTGTGATAGAGTGAGTTGTTGTAGACTGGATTAGAGTGTTGTAGAGTGGAGTGGAGTGACATAGAGCATAGAGTGGAGTGTCATAGAGTGGAGTGTCATAATGTGGAGTGGTGTAGAGTGGCATAGCAGAATATGTGTCATAGAGTAGAGTGGAGTAAAGCTGAGTAGAGTGGACTGGAGTAGAGTGGAATAAAGTGGCATAGAGTTGTGTAGAGGGAGTTGTGGGGAATGGAGTAGAGTTTTGTGGAGCAGTGGAGCATAAAGGGAAGTAGAATGTCGTAGAGTGGAGCAGAGTGTCATAGAGTGGAATGGAGTGTCATAGAGTGAAGTGTTGTAGAGTTGAGTGGCATAGAGTGGAGTGGTGTAGAGTGGCATAATGGATTAGTGTGTTCTAGTGTAGAGTGGAGTAAAGATGAGTAGAGTGGACTGGAGTAGAGTGGGATAAAGTGTCATGTAGTCCCTATAAACCTATATAGGATCTGCGCTTTTAGACAACATAGACTGTAGGATTGGTGTTCAGACTGATTCTAGACACCACCACCGGGTATGTTTGCCTGTATACCAGCTAGCTCGAAGTGCCACTAGAAACCCCTCTTACCAAGGAGAGAATAGTTGTTGGCAACTATCGAACATGACAACTCTGTCCCATCAGGGATCGTGGAAACTGTACAGTACTTT
Source organism: Calotriton arnoldi (assembly GCA_963921515.1). Lineage (NCBI taxonomy): Eukaryota > Metazoa > Chordata > Amphibia > Caudata > Salamandridae > Calotriton > Calotriton arnoldi. The sequence continues at coordinate 205,450 of CAWUFW010012140.1, forward strand.
TTACTCAGTCACTCATGCTCACTTTGTCTCAGAGAGATACATAGAATAAATGGTGGGGACGTTTTCAATAGGTATTTATTGAACCAGCTTCATTCTAGTGTAAAGTAGGTGTGCTGAAACAACCATAAGACAGAAACAGATGTAAATGATTATAAGCACCAAGAGAGTAAAAGGTTGGTAGATTTCTACCATAGTGCTAAAACAATGAATACAGGCAGGTATAAAACTACATGACAGTAATAATGCATACTCCTGCGATGCAACCCTAACTAGATGTACCTAAGTGTACCTAGCATGTATGTAGGTGTGGAGCCAAGAATCCCTCTAGGATAAAGTCAACCCCGTTACCTGAAGTGAGAGACTGTGGGACCCCGTTTTGGTCTCGAGATGGCCACCCCACAAGGGATGTCAGACAACTGCGAGCTGGAGTGTCTGCATGCAGGAACCTCAGCGTCTTGCGTCAGTGTGTCAGCATGGAAGTCCTTTTTCTCCTCTCCCTGCCTCAGCAAAGGTATTGTGTTTATATACCTAAAGAGGGACCCTCAAGGGATCTATCTTGCTGTGTCATGTCCAACTTAGGATGACGGAAGGAGTGACCCTTATACATAGTTATTATGCAGGAGATGGTAGTCCTGCTGAGTTTCCAAGAATCCTCATGCATAATGAATGAGGCTAGTTTTCAGGGAAAACCCCACGTCCTATAATCAGTACTGTAACTAGGTAAAAGGTCAATCCCAAGAACCGTTATGTAGTGTAATGGCAGGGGAAATATAGGTGAAAGGTTTGGTTGCTACCTGAGTCTATATTGGGGTGCCTATATGAAACATAACACCCACACCTCATCCGACTGGACGACATATTAAAATTTTAATGTACTTCTAGGCATTGTAGGCAAACAACTATTTAGTCCATTAAATGGTGCTTAAAATTTTTTTTTAAATTTAAAAAATGCTAAAATTGTATTTTAAGCGGTAGAAGTCTTACTAAAATATGTTCGTATATATAGTTTGAACAACTATGAGTGTCTGAAAGCCATGCTGTTCAGTAAAAAGAATAGTGTTAGTTGTTTAAAATTCCAGATTTGGTTGTTTTGAAGAAGGCCAAATTTTTCCCCGCACACGATGAGCCAAATGTTTATGTGTCCTGGCTGGGTGATGCAACGTCACTGTTGCTTGCCAACGCAGATGACGGTTCCTGCAACACCTCACAGATGAGGTCAATCGAGCACAGATGATCTTCTGTATTGCCCACAGTCGATTCTGGGGAAGCCTGTATGACATCCAAGGCCTGAGTGTTTGTAGAGGAGCCGGTATCCATTCCAACAGGAGCTGAAGCATCCTGTGGTGGCTCTAAGAATGCAGACATCAACATGGGAATACACTGAGGACACAGCAGTACATGGGCCGTTATCGGGTCAAGTAAAGCATCCACGTCCGGAGGCGCAACCGATGGAAGTGTTTGACAGAGATCCAACACGCATTCTTGTCCGCAGAAAAGGCATCAGAGGACATGCAGAACACAGTCGATCCAGACTGGTCTAAATGACAGGAACCAAGTACCATGCGATCATGGTATCGGCGCTCCAGGAGCGTTTTTTCCATCTCCTTGGTGACTGGGACGTCCATTGCATAGCAGAAAAATTACAATCAGGATTTCTGCTATTAGTAACAGGATTAGCGGAAGTCCTCCAAAAATGCTTCCAAATATGGAGTGTATGAAGGCTGGAATCACCCCGAAGACTGTCTGAAAGGTGCTTAACAGTCCAGAACCTATGGTCTTAAATAGGTGTACTATACCCCTCGTATCAGACATGTTAAAGATATGTTGTACCATTTCTGTGAAATGGAAAGGGCAGTTCTTTCGTACCAGTGCCTGGATTTCAGCTGAGGACCTTGCGACCTGAAGATCAAAAGTCTCTCGGGCGGAGGTTAAGAGCACGGTTTTCTGTAAAAGCATGGCTTACATACGGCTCAGAGTATCAAACCGTATAAAGGAAACATTCAACGAAGGCCATAACGGTGCCTCCCTGACTGTGTGGGTCGGTGGAAACAATACTTGCATACAACAAGTAACCCTGGAGTTTACAGTAACAAGATATGCGATGCCCGGAAGCATCCGACAACAACCTTGATCATTCAGCATCAAGTAACTCCCATTTGAGAGCAACTTGAACACCCGATTAATCAAGGCAGCCGGGGACCCTTTCAAATGACAGGATAAGTTTGCAACTGAACCGTTACAGGCCCCGTGAAGCATGATATCCTGGCATATGAGAGATCCAACCCACTCCGCTACCACATATACTTCCTCACAATGCTTTGTAAGCTCTCCTAGCGCCATTATGTCCCTCGGGATGAATGTTGCGCTCTACAAATCCAAATCCAAATACAAATACAAAATCCACTTAAAGAGTTCTTACAGTTTGTACCGCTTAGAAACACTTCCATGTCCCCACTCCTGCATCGAAATCTCTATGGGAAATCCCAAGATTCCTTGATGAATTCCCTACCCATCGCTTCATATCTGCCTGCCTGTTAATGTCTACTCAATGCTAAAACTGGACAGTTGCGTTCGGTAATGTTATATGGCCATGGATTAACCATTTGGTGGATGGTGACTCTGCCACAGTGAAAGGTAATTGGTCCAGTTTTTCAATACGCAGCATTGTATATTTTGATCCCCTTTGTGCCATAGTTATCTGTTTTTTAGTTAGATTGTATGCAGAGAACAAGGACGTACTGTTAATAAATCGCCAAGGCACATAACCAGAACGCAATGATTGTAGCGTCCAGATTAACAACATAATAGAACGTAGCTGAGACTGTCCATGCTGTAGTATGGACAAATCCTGTTCTAGTAGGTCTATAGTAGAAGATACAATGTTGCCCAGTGAATAAATCCTGGATGTAAATGTAGTCATACCATTATCAACAACAGCGAACGCTTTTTCTAGGTTAATTCTATCAATTTCACGAAGTCTCTCTGCAACCTCTTGTTGAGAGATTTTCCAGATTTCATTGTAAACAGCGTATAAGTAACGTTTCTGACGTGGCTTTCGGTAGCCCAATAAAAAGTCCCTTAAATCCATTTCTTGTGATAGTAAGGATAAGTGTTGTTTCACCTGGGACAGTGTCGAGGTTTTTAGCCAATCAAGGCATAACTTTCCAACACTGTATGATGTCACCACCCCCGGATGTTCTTGTTGTACATAGCATTGGCCGGCCTATGGATACTAAACCCTTCGGTGGTACCTCGGAATCTTGTCTGACATCTATTTGTGTCTGTGGGCCAAACTAACCATCCCTTCCAATTGGGGTCTGATGGATTATAATGTATGCCGTCATCTACTGTATCCCCACCATGTGTTGTGAAGTTTTGCCAAACCTCAAAGTGTGATGGTGAGGGAATCCGAGGTGTGTTCAAGTCTTTGTTTTTGGCTATCTGCTGTGGAATGAGGCACGCTCAAAATAGTGCTTCTGTTCCCTGAACTTCCCATTCCTTTGAACCCCAGATTGATTTTATGTCTATAGTGTCCTTCCATAAGTCGAAACCCTGTTTAGACAGTTGGGAAATAAAGGATGCAGAATAAATCTGTTTGGTGTTAGTTAGCATATTTTCCTGTGCAGTTGTAGGTGTACCCTTATAGTAATATGAGGTTGGGTCAGAAGTGTTAAACCCTGAAAAATAAGAAAATTTCTGTGCAAACGTTCTCAAACTACTTTTTGGTGGTGTTGGGCAATGTTGCCATTGGTGGTATGTAAAACAATTTAGTGGGATACTGGATTTATGTCCAAAATGATGACCATAATGTTGGTAACAATACATTGTGTCATAATCAGATGTGTCCTCTAAAATTTCAATGCTTGAAAATGCAGCAGATTGTTCTAAATCACACAACATATTATTTACAGTTTCACAATCCCAATCATCAGAAAATGTACTGGAGGTAATGATATCATTTAAAGAAATTTTGAATACATGAGGTATTTTCAAAAGTTCAGTGGGACCAAATACATCATATGAATCTCTGTCCCAAACTATACCATCAGGAACTGGAATAGCTGTAATGTTCACGAAGAACAGGTCTCTTTGTTCACGATGAGATGCCATATGAGGTTTCAGGACCAAGTTCACATTTGATACTGCTGAGTGTTCTGGGAGATAGTTTCCATTCATGAGTAAGCAAAAGACAGTCACCGGGCCAATCCAGAATAGAAAAAAAGATTGCAGTTATTATCCAGAGTTGTAGCCACGGTGAAACCAGGTAAGTCTTTTTCAGAAAAATGTAGAAGTCATGAAGTTGTTTTTTACGGGAAACTGGAGCGGGCGTTGTTTCAGGTTCACTGGGATCAAGAGAGAAGGTATCAAAATCGATGAAGTAGCGAGATGCAGTTCGATCTATTTTTGGTAGCTCAGCAGGTTTCGTTGAACTGACAGACATCTCTTATAGATGCGTATTTATGTAGATATCGGTGGAAGGCCAAACTGATATTTGTCTTTCATTCGTGTCTTGATGTTCTGTTTCAATAGGAACGAGTTCCATTTTATTGTTGGAAAGTCCATTATTTTGTATTGGTGACTCTTCAATTGTTATGAGTCTTTCTGTCTGAACTTCCTGTATGGTAGCGAGAGGGGAGCGTTGGATACCCAGGAACCCACAAGGCCTACTATTCAGTATCGGCCACATAGTGTAGTTGATCAGATGAATTGGGACAAATCTCTCTTCTTTTTTGCCGGCAAGAGGCAGAAGAAGTACTGTTCTTGTTCCTTCGACAGCCAGGACAGGTACAGGCTTTCTGTATGATGGCCCAAATTCTTTCTTGTCCACAATATTTTCTCTGACCAGATCCCTGACTTTTGGGATCCAGGCAAGTCTTGCCGTGACTGATTTGACTTCCCCAGTGGTGGTGTGTTTTACTTGCACATTGCTTTGTAGTGGCCGGAATTTATTGAGATCCTGTAAAACAGCCAAACGTTTATTGATGTCAAATGGTTTTTTATCCGCCACTGTGCTTTCATAGTCGAGATCAGGTACCCACATTCTCGTCCCAAATGGGACTTCGTAAGGAGTGACACCTCCTAGGGAACTTCTTGGCATATTGTTGAGTGCCCTCCGGACCCCAAATAAGTGAGTGACCCAACTACCACCCAAACCTAATACTCTTGCTGTTAAAGATTGCTTTAAATCTCGGTTTTTCCTCTCCCCAAACAAATAACTCTTGGGATGGTACGGAGAGGAGTACTGCAATGCAACACCCAAACTTCCTATGGCTTCCTTGTAAGCCCTAGAGCTAAATGCGGGGCCGCGGTCAGAATGTAATGTGCCAACTGCGTATGTCCCTATAAAGATTCGCAAATCTTTTATAACAATTTGAGCATCAGCCGAGCCCTGAGGCCAAACCCACAGGAATCTAGTGCATTAATCCACTGCTACCAAGATATACTTGTTAGCCCCATCTGATTGTAGGGGGCCGCAGTGGTCCAAATAGACACAGGCTAGTGGTCTGTCTGATATTAGTAATGGTGTCTGCGCTGGACGGGCCACGGTGGAACCCTTCATCTGCTAACAGATCTCACACTTTAAGACAAAATTATTTGTCTTTTTAGTTAGTCTTGGCCACCAATAGCGTTGTTTCAGTAAAAAAACTGTTGCGGTAACTCCTGCATGTGCAGAACCTAGACCCTCGTGTGCAGCTAGAATTAAACCTAATCTGCGATCCATGTTTGGAATTACTCTATCCCCCACTCCTGGAATTTGAGCATACAGAATATTTTTTGCATCTAACTTGTAGGAGTATTTGAGTGGAAAACCTTTCGGTAAGGCTGTGCTGTTTTTGCGTGAAGCAATGGCAGCTACAATTATCTGTCCGTCTATTCTCGTACTAGAACGAGTGATTGCATCTACGGCAGCAGTTCATACTGCCCCTTTTGCGGCTTCATTGGCCAGTGAATTCCCTTCAACGTGAACGCCATCACTTTGATAACTCAGTGTGTGTATCACGTGAGCTCTCTGGAGTTCGTTTTTCAACTCAGCTACCTGTTCGCATAGCAATTTATGCTTAATTGTGCCACCTTTTGAGTCTTTAGACCCATTTTGACCCCAGTAGTGAAGATATTCATTGTATGACTGGACACAGTAAAAAGAATTGCAAACAATTAGTGTGGGGAATTCTCGATCCATATTTATTAGTGCCAGTAACAGGGCTTTTAGTTCTTCCAGCTGTGCCGTGCAATCTCCTAGAGACTGTGTCTTCGTACTGCTAGCATGGAACTTGCCTTCTTGCATACGACCCTTCACAATTGTACATGCAGCACTGTAATGTTGTTTACTTCCTATGGCCGGCTGAGCAGAACCGTCAGTGTAAATAATATATTCATACTGATCTAGAGGCATTATTTCATTCATGGGTTTATATACCCAAAGTGGTACCCTCAGGGGATCTACCTTGCTGTGTCATGTCAGACTTAGGATGGCGGAAGGAATGACCCTTATACATAGTTATTATGCAGGAGATGGTAGTCCTGCTGAGTTTCCAAGAATCCTCATGCATAATGAATGAGGCTAGTTTGCAGGGAAAACCCCACGTCCTCTAAGCAGCACCGTAACAAGGCAAAAGGTCAGTCCTAAGAACCGTTATGTAGTGTAATGGCAGGGGAAATATAGGTAAAAGGTTTGGTTGCTACCTGAGCCTATATTGGGGTACCTATATGAAACATAACAAAAGTTGCATAGAGTGGTGTAGAGGGAGTTGTGTGGGAATGGAGTAGTGTGTTGTGGAGCAGTGGAGCATATAGGGAGGTAGATTGTCATAGCGTGGAGCAGAGTGTTGTAGAGTGGAGTGGCATAGAGTGCGGTAGAGTGGCATAGAGTGGAGGGGCATACAGTGTCATAGAGTGTTGTGAAGTGGTGTAGAGTGAAGTGGCATAGAGTGGAGTAAAGTGTAGAGCAGAGTAGAGTAGAGTGGCAGAGCATAGAATGGAGTAAAGTGTCTTGGAGTGGAGTGGCATAGAGTGTAGGGGCGAAAATCGGAAGGGCATAGAGTGGAGGGGTGTAGAGTAGAGGGGCATAGAGTGGAGGGGCATTGAGTAGAGGAGTGTAGAGTAGTGTGTCATAGGGTGGAATGGCATAGAGTAGAGTGGCGTGGAGTGGTGAAGAGTGGAGTGGCGTAGATTGGAGTGACGTAGACTGGAGTGGCATGTCACAGAGTAAAGTGGAGTGGCATAAAGTGGAGTAGCAGTACCAACTATCTGTAGACCCGGGGAAGTGAGGGAGAAAACGTTAGCACGTCTTGTGGTCGCCATGAAATATACCAAGTGAGTTGATGGTGAGGTCTGGCATATCTCAAAGTTTGGAGGTATGATGTTTGTTTGCACTTGTATTCTGCACTGTCTTGTAGCACTACAGGTGACTCTAGAGTAGGATTCGTGGACACTGGCAGATTTGATGTCTCTAAAATGCTGGAAGGGCTGTGCAGAATAAGTTATATTCAAGAAGGGTCTACTAGATATGTCTGACTCGCCTCCAACCCTACTAGCATTTTAGAGCTCATTGTAAAAAACTCTGGATTTCCATAAAGGTCAGTCCACCTGCAGGTAAGATCTGTAATTAAAGACAGCTCTGAGCACCAGGGCACCCAATGCACCTCTGTGGTTACAGGTTTCCCAGTTCCTATCTGCATTTCTCATCTCCTTCGTTTCACTTTCTCTTGCTTCCACTCTCTCTCCTTCTCATCATCCCTATCACTCATCCTTATGTTCTTCCTGCCTTTTCTCACCCTCCTTTCTACCTCACCTCCAAAGCTTAGCCCCATTTCTTCCTGTTTGCCCTCTCCATTTCTGCCTACATGTATTTTTTGTTTAAATCTCTCCTCTCCCTGTCTCCATATTTTATTTCTCCCTCTTGCTTCCTTTCCTTTTCCTTCCTTAATATGTGTCCTTCATATTTTCTCTCTTTTCCTCTCCAGTCCCTTCTCATTTTTTCAAATCTCTCGCTGCAATATATTTTCGTTTCCTTTTCTGTCCTCTCCCATCTCATTTTATATTTCTTCTCTTTGCCCTTCCTATTTATGCATTTCTCTCTGTACACTCAAATTTCTACTCTCCATTGCTCTTTTTCTTTCTCATTGCTTTCCTCCCTTCCGCTTCCCATCTCTTTCCATTCCATTATTTCTGATCATTCTATGTTTTCTCAATTCTTCTCCTATCCTCTCTGTCATTCATGTCTTCTAATTTTTCTCCTTAATCCCATTGCTATCTTTCCCGTATATTAACCAATAGGGGAGGCAGAGGTAAGGCTTAGTTCACTTCACCTCCAAACTTAAGTGTAAATAATCAAAGAAAGGAAACCTAGTTGAAGACCCTCATTCACGTATTCAAACTCAGAAGCGGTTTATTTATTCTCCGCTTGGTGATTTTGTGGGTGGCATCATCATATGGTCCTATTCCACCTGAGTGTCCCATTCTCCAGGTAGGAAAACCCCCTTCCTGGAGGTAAACCATCCTTGCTTGGACAGAAGTGATTTGTGAGTGAATTAAAATTATTTCCAGTCCTAAAAAGGTGTGTTTAATAAAGGTAAACAGAGGACAGGGATAAGGTTAAATAGAGGGTGATGCTAGAGGATGGGTTAGTAGTCCTATGCATCTAGTGCATTAGGTTAACATGTTTCAGCCGTTAGTTGCCCGGACGAGTCAGCGGGTTTCATCAGAACCAGGTGAAGAAGGTTACTCCTAAACTCAGAGCAGCCTAGGCAAGTAATAAACTTACATATATGTTGTTCAAGTGGTAATACTAACAGGCCCAGCCAAGTAGCCTTGCTATACTGGAGGCTTGGCCTCACGGGCTAGAGAGGACCGTCAGGTCTGTGCACATTTTTGTGTCGACAGTCAGGAGCAGTTCTCTGCGTCTGTCCAAGTGTCACTTGGAGAAGAGATGACACACATGCTTCACTAAGCATCAAATCTATTCACAGTGGCTATAACATTTGGAAAATGATTTGCTAAAAAAATTGGACATTCATCTAAAAGTCATACGTTTAATTCAAGTGCAAAAGACCTCTCCTGTCTGGTGCCTAATTATGCAATATATGACAAGTTTTTTCTTTGCATTAGGGATTTCTAGTCCCAATTTTACAATTAGATAACCAGAACACATGTCCCAAAATGTAACTAAACTAGTGGCTGGAATTGGTGATTCACGCATGGAACCAGTAAAGCAGAGCTCAAATGTCACTCATAGGCACATTAAAACCCATAAATGTCACTCATATTCATACTGTGATCTTGGCAGCTATGTATACAGATCTACTTAAGAATTATGTCTGGGCCTTTGCAAAATATTTAAAAGTGAACAGAGGGCCAGTATTTTTTTCTAGGGAAGATGGCAACCTTACTTACTTCTCTCCCAATTTGTTCTGTGCTGCCTTTTCCCCTCTCAGAGAGCAACTCTCTCTGAAGGGCCTCATCCACTCTTGTAAGGTGCCTGCCAAACTGGGATTGAAGAGAAACAAATAAATTGTTATTTTGTTACTCTTCACTTCTGGGTCGGTGGGAGTCAGCTCTGAGCATGCTGCACACTGCTTTAGAGAGACACACAGCACTGCACAGTCAAGCTGAGGGGGCCCCCTTCATGTACAAAAGACTGCCCCCCGCACAACTGGGGCTGCGGGGGTTCCCAAGCACACACTTAATTAAATATTCTTCATGAGCACGTCTGCTGCAAAACTGTGTAGCTTGCACCGGTTCATGAAATGATCCACTTTCTAAAATGGGGAAAAGAACCACTGGTTCTAATCTTTGGGGTGTCTGAAAACATATTTGCAGAAAGATAATCAATAATCTCTTAGTGCTAGTGGTTTTAATAGCCAGTGCTGTCTATCACCTCTTTTATCAGAGTAACCCCTAACAAGGTAATTCACCTGTGCTAGAGTCATACCAACCAGCACAGTCCATCCTCAGCACTCCCACCCCCTGGACACACATGGTCCCATGATCAGAACAGAAAAGAAGATTACCACAAATGAAAATACAGAACACATATGGCAGCCAAGGAGAGACCAAGGAAATCGAGTTCAAATGCATGATAGAGGGACAGATTGAGAAAATATATAAGCCAAGGAGTGGGACTAGTGATAATTGAGAAGGGACAGGGAAGAAAAAGAGAGAAGTAACAACAAGTTAGAATAGACTGCCGAAGAGGAAAGAGAGATAAAAAATGAAGATAGAAGAAGCAGCCAAGAAAATGGGGATGAAGGGAGATCATGAAAGACAACCAATGAGAGCTAGAGACAGTGAGCAGGGTCGATTAGAAATACAGTAAATGCCAGTGTAAAACAAAGAGAGAGATACAAGAAGAGTGAGACAGATAAGAAAAAAGAGATAAAAATCAAAGTGCATGAGAAAAAGAACAGACAAGAGGAGCGATGAAGAATAAGAGGGCAAGAGAGGGGAAGAGAGATAGCATAGCTGTGAACCTCTTGACTAAAATATGCGGAAGAAGTCAGCCATTTTTAGAGGACGGTCTCATTAAGGTAAAAGGAGAATGAACATTTTTGTGGGAAGGATAATATAGGTTTGAAAAGCGGGTGATTCCAGAAAAGTCATTAGAGGCATTTTGTTTGTCAGCTGAGTGAATAAAAGTAATAAGAGGGTGATAACCTGCCAATTGTGGATGAGTTTACACGTAGGAGATTGAGGATGGGCATCACAGTTCTGAGGTGGCTGCCAATGGGGAGAGAATGTAGGGAGATAAAGATTGGCATAGGGCAGTCAGATTTGGCGAGGCAACATGGATGAAAGAGAGAGAGGATAGATATATCTCAGCAACAGAGAGGGCGAGAGAGACAAATAAGTAACTTTCAAGGAAAGAGAGTGAAAGAGTGGAAAACTAGCCATTGAAAGAGAACAGAGAGGAGGAGGAGACCCTCTCAATGGAAAGCAGAGAGCCAGCAGGAAATAAGACTAGTTTGTTGTGAGAGCAGTGTGTCACCAGAGGAAAGGGAAACATGTGGAAAGAAATTGGTAAACGGTGCAACAGCAATACAAATATTGATGTTTTGGTTATGGGTGCAGGGCTCCAAGAGTCATATGCAAGTTCTTAGTGCTTTGCTGCTGGATTAAAAAGCATATTTTAAATTACACCTCAACTGTGCCACCCCACTTGCCACCAGCAAGTGTAGCAAGGACTAAGTGGGCCCCAATTCAAGCAAGTAGCAAAGTAACTCCAACATTGGTTGGCAGTGGGCAGTCACACCCTATGGGCCCTGTTGCCTCTGCTGCACAAAAGCTAGCAATGCCTTGACCCTCCTTATTCTGAAGCGTCTTTGTTTCACCTTGTTGTACCAGCCACAAACTTACCCCCAACCTTGTCATAATCTGAAAATGTAATTTGTGGTCACCTCTCTGTAGTGATTACTTCTGCTGCCATTGCTGGAGTTGCACATGTTTCCTGTTCCAGTGATAGCTGTTTTCTGTGTTCCCTCTTTCTACCTCGCTTGCTCCATTGATGGTAATTGCTTTATGAGGGTGTCCAGCCCTCTCTCAAAGTCCTTCTCCTAAACGCACAGCCAGGCTCTGCTTGAAAGAGAAATTAAAAGTTATTTTGTTACGCTTCAGGTATGTGTCAGCGTGGTATCAGTTCCAAGCATGTTGCACAGCCATATACATGTGCTGGTCCATTAATAATTAAATTCACAGCCCAGGCAATCCGAGGGGGCCACCTTCAGCTTTGAGAGGGTCGGGCCCCTCCGCACCGTGGGGTCTGCGGAGGGGGTGTGTTTGGCCCCCGACTTTCATAGAACTTAAGAAGCATTTTTCAAATAAACACAAAGTATTGTGTTTTAAAACATAGGGGCAGATTTACAAGAAAGTGCCGCAGTGCGGCACCGCAAGCCCTTTGGCTGCGCCACGCTGCGGCACTTTCAGATCACAGGAATGCAACATATTTACAATGATATGTCGCATTTCTGTGCTCTCCCTTGAGCTGGCTCACAAACAGCTGCCATGCGCCGGCGCAGGCACCCTTGCACCATGGTGCAAGGATGCCTGCATCATGGGGAGATTGTTTTTGTACAGGAAAGGGCACCTTCCTGCATGAAAACAATCACTACAGGCATTTTCCTCTTTCAATGCATGCTGTAGAATGCAGCACGCATTGAAAGAGGAATAAGAGGGGGCAGTCTTTTGTACATGAAGGGGGCCCCCTCAGCTTGACTGTGCAGTGCTGTGTGTCTCTCGTTGCGCCTCGCTACGCCACTGCTAGGGTGGCGTAGCATACTGACGCATTTCTAGGTTTACAATTACTCGTAAATATGGAAATGTGTCTGGTTCCATGGGTGTTGCGTGGGAATACCCATAGCAACACCCATAGAACGCTCCTTTCACGCAAAGCGCTACGTGTAAAGGGGACATATTTACAAGGACAGGAAAAGCCACGCAGGGTGACTTTTCCTGTCCTTGTAAATATGGGGCAGAGAAATGTGCTGCCAGTGCATCACAATAAGTGACATACTGGCAGCCAAGGGGCTTGTAAATCTGCCCCATAGTGTTCAAAGTGTAACAAGGAGGCCGTATTCAGCAACATTGCATGTCACTAGGCAACACGTAAAGCCAGAAAAACATTGCATGTACTACAAGGCCTGTGTAGCTTCTGAGACCTAAGATCCGAAACAAAATTTTGAGGTTTTTACCATGCACGACAAATTCCCCCAAGAGCGCAAAATGACAAAAGACTTTAAGCTCTTGCTATCAGCAAACCATCAAAATTATGATGTCTAATAGAAATATTGACTCTGACTGAACTTAAAATTTATATAAAAACAAAAGAAATGGCTGTGCCAATGGTTACACATTTTGACAACAAGAACAGCAAACAGATTGCAGACAAAAGATGAAACCTGTGAGAAAAGAACAAACAAATTTAATATGTATCAAGTATGTGCTGAAGAAGAAAATTACTCTAATGATGAAGCTGAAATAATATGTGAAGCAGTGAAAGAAATGTGTAGAAACGTTATAAACAGAAAAAGAACACCTAAAATTGTAAGCTTGTGTGATCTGAAAGACTGAATCAGAGAGATACAAATATCCCAGGCACCACAAAGTTGGTATGGATGTAATGGAAAACAATGTGCACAGAAAATACCAGAGACGTCCATCAAACACCCGATAAAAATAATTAAAAAGAAAACAACCAATGCAAGAGTGAATGATATGATGAATATTGTTCAGGACGAAAAACTCAAATACATCAGACCTGAGCAAGAGACCATTGAAAAATTGAAGGCTTAACTAAGTAATTAAAAAGATGACAAAAATAAAGGGCAGATTAAAAAAATAGAGAATACAGCCAGAACAATCACAGATAGGTAGAAGACACCTCATACCAATTTGCTGCTGTAAGAAAGAAATACCTGCAAAACAAAATAAGAAATATGCAATTTTCCAATTTGCCTGAATCGCAGAATAATGGGATTATGATCATCTGTATAAAAAGTTATAATACTTGAAATAACAGATGTATTGGAAGAAATCAATTAAAAAAAGCAGATGGTCCTGACAATGTTAGACTAAACAATTTTCAATTTACATAAGAAAGACCCAAGACTGTTGCTTAAACTCTTATCCATGGGGCTGAAAAGGAGAATAGTTCCTGAATACAGGAAAAAGAACTGATTTTTTTTACAAAAATGTTTTGCCTATAAACAAACTTGATAAAATTCATAACTGGAAAACAAATACAATAGGCACAGTGTTCATGGAGCTGCTAACAAAAAAGTCTCACCAAAACAACCACATGTTTTGTGAATATCAACAAAAGACAGAAAGGCTTCATGAAAGTGAGGGTTTGTGAATCTCCTATAAAATGCCATTGAAGGGGCACAAACGAAAATACAGACACAACTGCAGTGGTATTCATTCTATATCTCAAGTAGTTATCATTACATCATGCAGAGTCTTGAAAGTCAAAGAATTCCATCATGTATCCAAGACAAAATAAAAGAGCTGTGTACAGACTCAACAATATACTTTAAAGGAAAAACACAATAAATCCAATGAACTCTCAATCAGGGAATTTTAAAGCGCGCTACTCACCCATGAGGGTCTCAAGGTGCTGAGGGGGGGGGGGGGGTGCAGCTCCGGGTTATCCCAAAAGCCTTCCTGAAAGTGTGCAGCGTGTAGTTCTTACAAATCTATATAAGATCTGCGTGTTTGGACAACATTCCCTGCTGGCCTGGTGTCTGAACTTAGTTGAAGACACCCCCACCGAGTATGTTGGCCTGTATGCCAGCTAGCTCACAGTGCCACTAGAAACTCCTCTTATTAAGGAGAGAATAGTTCTTGGCAACTATTCAACATGACAACCCTGATCCCTCAGAATTGTGGAAACAGTGCAATACTTTTCGCTCAGTCACTCGTGCTCACTCAGTCTCAGAGACGTACACAGAATAAAAGGTATGGACGTTTTCAATAAGTATTTATTGAACATTCGTCATTCTAGTGTAAAATAGATGTGCAGAAACAATCATCAGACAGTACAGATATAAATGATTAGAAGCACTAGAAAAGTGAAAGGATGGTAAATCTCTACCATTTTGCTATAATCATGAATACAGAGAAGTATATAAAATACATGACAATAAAATGCGTACTCCTACGATGCAATCCTAACTAGATGTACCTATGTGTACCTAGCATGTGTGTAGGTGTTAAGCCAAGAATCCCTCTAGGATAAAGTCAACCCCATTACCTGAAGTGAGAGACTATGGGACCCCGTCTTGGTCTCGAGTTGGACACCCCGCAAGGGATGTTCAGACCGCTGCGAGCTGGAGTGTCTGCATGCAGGAATCTCAGCGTCTCGCGTCAGATTGTCGGCATGGAAGTCGTGATCTCCTCTGACCATCTCAGCAAGATGTGAGGTTTATATACGCGAAGGTATCCCCAGGGGTTTCTACCTTGCTGTGCCACTGTCGGACTTAGGATGACGTCAGGAATGAACCTTGTACATAGTTATTATGCAGGGGATGATAGTCCTGCTGAATTTCCGAGAATCCTGAATCTTCATGCATAATGTATGAGCCTATTGTTCAGGGGAAACCCCACGTTCTGTAAGGAGTACTGTAACTAGGTAAAGGGTCAGTCCTAGCAGCCGTTATGTATGTAATGTAGGGACGAATATAGGTGAAAGGTTGTGATGTTACCTAGGCCTATATTGGGGTACCTATATGGTATATAACACCCACTCCTCATCCGACTGGACGACATAATCTAATTCTAACGTACTACCCATCTAGGTATCGGTACTTAAACCTACATAAAAACACTAGTTCCATTAAAAAAACATAAAAAATGTTAAAAAGCTCTAAAAAGGGTGCTAAGAACAGAAATTGTCACTCAAGCAAAAGTTCTAATGTGTCCGTATATATAGTTCAAACTACTACAAACATTAGAAAGCCATGCAGGTCATGAAAAGTGTCAATTTGTTTTGGAATTCCAATGTGAGTTTGTTTAAAAAAAGAAATTTCCCAGCACACGACGGGCCAAATGTTTATGTGTCCTGGTTGGTAGACACAACATCGCTGTTGCCTGCCTTCACAGACGACGACCCCTGTAACACCTCGCAGATTATGTCAATTGAGCACAGATGATCTTCCGTACTGCCTGCAGCTGATGCTGGGGCAGCCTGTGCACTATCCACAGCCTGGGTGTTCGTGGAGGAGTCGGTGTCCATACCAACAGGAGCAGAATTTTCCTGTGGTGGCTCCAAGAATGCTGCCATCAACATAGGAATATGCTGGCGACACTGCAGAACATGGGCTGTTATCGGGTCCAGCAATGCATCAACGTCCGGTTGCGCAACTGATGGAAGTGTCAGACACAGATCTAACACGCATTCCTATGCGCAGAACAGGCATCGGAGAACAGGTAAGATGCAGTTCATCCAGACTGGTCTAAATGACAGGAACCAAGAAGCACAAAGTTCTCGTAGGGGAGCTGTGCCCAGATGTTGTACCATGCGATCACGGTATTTGCGCTCTAGGAGTGCCTTCTCCATCTCCTTGGTGACTGGGACGTCCATTGCGTAGCAGAAAAATTACAATCAGGATACCTGCTATTAGAAACAGGATCAGCAGAAGTCCTCCAAAAATGCTTCCGAATATGGAGTGCATAAAGTTTGGTATAACTCCGAGGACCGTCTGAAAGGTGCTTAATAGTACCGAACCTATGGTCTTAAATAGGTAGACTATACCCATCGTATCAGACATGTTAAAGATACGATTTACCATTTCTGCGAAATGGAAAGGACAGTTTGTACGTATTAGTGCCTGTATCTCGGCCGAGGACCTTGCAATCTGGAGATCAAAAGTCTCCTGGGCGGAGATTAAGATCACGGTTTTCTGTAAAAGCATGGCTTTCATTCTGCTCAGAGTATCAAACCGTATAAGAGAAACATTCAATGAAGGCCATAGCGGCGCCTCCCTGACAGTATGTGTCGGTGGAAACAATACTTGCATATAGCAAGTAACCCTGGAGCTCACTGTTACCAGATATGCGATGCCCTTTAGCATCCCACAACAACCTTGATCGTTCAGCATCAAGTAACTCCCATCCGAGAGAAGCCTGAATACTGGAGTGATCACAGCTGCCGGGGCACCTTTCAAATGACAGGATAAGTTTGCCACTGAACCATTACAAGCTCTGTGTAGCATAATATCCTGGCATATGAGAGATCCACTCAAAGCGTTCTCACAGTTAGTATTGCTTAGAAACACTTCAAGATCCCTACTCCTGCACCGAAATCTGTAGGGTAATTCCCAAGATTTCCTGGTGTATTCCTTACCCTTCTTTTCATATCTGCCTGCCTGTTGTTGTTCTAGGCAATATTGAAACTGGAAAGTAGAGAGCGGTAGAGTTATGTGGCCATGGATTAACCATTCTGTGGACGGTGACTCAGCCACGGTAAAAGGTAATCTGTCCAGTTTTCAATAGGCAGCATTGTATATTTTGCTCCCCTCTGTGCCATTTTCATCTGTTTTTCTGTTAGATTGTATGCAGAAAACAGGGATGTACTGTTGATAAATCGCCAAGGTACATAACCAGCGCACAATGATTGCAGCGTCCAGCTCAATAACATAATAGAACGTAATTGTGATTGCCCGTATTGTAGTATGGACAAATCCTGTTCTAGTATGTCAATCGCAGAAGATACAATGTTGCCCAGTGAATATATCCTGGATGTTAAAGTAGTCATACCATTGTCAACTACGGCTAATGCCTTTTCTAGGTTAATCCTATCTATTTCTCGCAGTCTCTTAGCTGCTTCTTGTTGGGAGATTTTCCAAATTTCATTATAGGCAGCATATATGAAACGTTTCTGACGTGGTATCCTGGGGCCTAATAAAAATCCCTTAGGTCCACATCCTCTGATAGTAAGGATAAGTGTTGTTTCACCTGTGTTTGTGTTGAGGTTTTTGGCCAATCGAGGCATAACTTCCCAACACTGTATGATGTCACCACCCCCAGATGTTCTCTTTGTACATATCGTGGGTCTGTCATGAATCTTTCTTGACATCTGTTAGTGTCTGTGGGCCAAACCAACCATCCCTTCCAATTTGGGTCTGATCTATTGTATTGTATGATGTCATCTATTGTAGCCCCTTCTTCTGATGTATCATTTCTCTCTGTTTGTGTTGGTGTAGGAATCCGAGGTGTGTTCAAGTCCTTGTTCTTGGCTATCCCAAGACAGGAAGTTTGCTGCACAGTTTCATTTAGAAAAATCATCTGC
This sequence comes from Calotriton arnoldi, assembly GCA_963921515.1. Lineage (NCBI taxonomy): Eukaryota > Metazoa > Chordata > Amphibia > Caudata > Salamandridae > Calotriton > Calotriton arnoldi. The sequence continues at coordinate 223,229 of CAWUFW010012140.1, forward strand.
TGTGGAATGAGGCATGCTCTAAGTAGCACTTCAGTTCCCTGGACTTTCCAATCCCTAGAACTCCAGACTGATTTTAAGTCTATAGTTTCTTTCCATAAGTCGAAACCCTGTTCAGACAGTTGGGTAATAAAGGAAGCAGAGTAAATCTGTTTGGTGTTTGTTAGCATATTTGTTCGTGCTGATGTAGGTGCAACCTTATAATATGAGGTCGGGTCAGAAATGTTAAACCCTGAAAAATATGCAAATTTCTGTGCGAAAGTTTTTGAACTGCCTTTTGGTGGTGTAGGGCAATGTTCCCATTGGTGATAAGTAAAAACATTCCTAGGGCTGCTTGATTTGTGTAGAAAGTGATGACCATAATATTGATAACAATACATAGTATTAAAATCTGGTGTGTCTTCCAACATTTCATTGCTAGAAAATGCGGCAGATTGTTCCAAATCAGACAACATGTTATTCACAGTTTCAAAATCCCAATCATCTGAGAATGTACTAGAGCTAATGATATCATTTAAGGAAACTTTAAATAAATGTGGCATTTTTAAAAGTTCTGTCGGGCCAAATATACATAATCAACCTTGTCCCATACTATACCATCAGGTATAGGAACTGTTGTAATGTTCACTGATGACAAGTCTCTTTGTTCACGAAGTGATGAAACATGAGGTTTCAGGACCAAGTTCACTTTTGATGCTGCAGAGTGAAGCAGGGTCTAGTTTTACCATATAGTGCCCCAGGCCCATTCTGTCCACATCTGAAGCATAAGAGTCTCAATTGTCCCTGCCAGCCCAAAAACAGGGTTGTGTTAAAATTGTCCACACTGCCTTGAGCGTCTACAGAGGCAGTAGGCCCCATGCCCTCCTGTATACTCAGATGTATCTCTCGTATGACCTCTTCCTGTACATCTTTCTGAACATCAAGATGTAGCAATAACAGGATGTGTCTGTCATTTAGAAGAACAAAATTGGCTAAGAGTAGGAGTGGGGGCCAACTGGAACTTTCCACAGCTTTAGAAATTACAAGTAACGTCTAACCTTTTGTAATCTTCTGCTTTCTTGAAAGTTTCCGAGAAGTGACGCAAATCATTTTCGATACATGTTCAATTTCATAATGATCTACGGTCAAACATCGGTTGACCTTTTGATAAACTTTTGTACCTTACTGTCACTTCTGCCTTCTTAATATTTCCAAGAAGTGACCAAAGTGCGTCATGTTCTGCGGTCAAAGCACCTGCTAATTTTTTGATTCTGAGGTCAATAGTTCTCCATTAAAAGAGTATAAAAGATCTGCTCTTTAGTCCATTCGTTGACCACCTTCTGCAGTGTTTTCCACGCCGTTGGTGCTCCCGGTTAACTGTATTATTTAGCATATTTGATTGAGGTTGTAATGCTCATTTTACTTTGAAACTTCCTCTCTCTTCCTCTCCCTTTCCTTGCATTGCCGTGATTTTGAACTTTACAAAATTGCATGGTTTAGCTCTTCATCTAAGATTTGTCTCTGACACTTGTTATCTACTAGATTGCACAATGCTATTTTTGATTAATAATGTGCTTTTGACATTTATTGTTTAAATTGTTCTTTAAACAAATGGTGCCACTCTGACTCAGTTCCTGCATTTCACACGTGTGTCTTATTATTTTTAGATAGCACATTTGTGTGGTAAGTTGGGTGGTAAAACCACTCTCCAACTGCTGGCGACCACAAAGACCGTGCATACAGACTTTCCGGGCTGCAAGGAGAGGGAACTCTTCCCCTGTGGCAGCGGCCGGAGATTGCCCCTCGGTGCCTCTTCCTCACTGAACAGCCACGCATGCCCGGGTAAGTCAAAGAACTTTTGGTTTTTATCTTTGCCTTGTCCTGGTGTAAGTGTCTGGCTGTGGTGGGTTGAGCACTTGTAGGTGTAGTACTGCCCATAGCCATTGTTCCTTGCTGACTGGTGTCTTGCCACGACAAACCCTTTTTCCTTTTAATATGACACACGTGAGTCGGCACTGGGCAAGGATTTATTGTTAGTTTTTTTAAGATTGTGGTTTGTGGGTTTCCCGTGCACGGTTCTTATATTATATATTTTTATTAATATCGCCTGTCTGACGAGATAGGGATCGCTTGTCTCCTTTGGTCTGTCAGTGGGACATGGCATGCGGGTAGATAGGACAGGAAAAAGTCAGATCTCTCATGCGTCTAGAGACATGCCAGGGTATCTTCTTCGATACCTGATGCGCAACGGTCAAGCTCCTACTGTACTTGGTATGGATAGGCAAGGGGAGTGGCGCCTTGCGTCTCCCAGCTCCTGCGGGTTGTGACAGGTCACTACTCCTAAAAAGTGATCGTCAGTCTTTATTTAGTGACTGGCAAGGGAATTTATAGTGCTAAAGAAAAGTATTACAAATTTCCAGCTTCTGCAAGTGATCGTCAGTCTATATTTGGTGACTGGCAAGGGAATTTTTAGTGCTAAAGAAAAGTATTACAAATGTCCAGCTTCTGCAAGTAATCGTCAGTCTATATTTGGTGACTGGCAAGGGAATTTATAGTGCTAAAGAAAGTATTACAAATGTCCAGCTTCTGCAAGTGATCATCGGTCTATATTTGGTGACTGGCAAGGGAATTTATAGTGCTAAAGAAGTATTACAAATGTCCAGCTTCTGCACGGGATCATCAGTCTACGTCTGGTGTCTGGTAAGGGAGTTTATTTAGTGTTAAACAGCATTACCAACATCCAGCTTCTGAAAGAAATAGTTAACGGCTGATAAAGAAGAATAAATCAGCTTTGTAATATTATCTCATTAAATAAGAAAGTGTTTTTAAACTGCGTAGCAAGTTAAGGGGAAGTTCTGTACTTTCAACAGTACCTTCCTTTGTGGCTTCCTGTTCTTATCGTGTGAAGCCAAAATAAAAGCTCTTCTCTCTTTTGACATCTCTTACATCGTACGAATTCGTTCTTTCTCTCTCTGTTTTCTGGCAAACAAAAGTGCACAGTTTTTGCCTCTTGATTAATTGTGAAGGAATTGTCGATTCTTTTCTCTTGGACAAATAGTTGCCTGGTTGCATGGCAAGTTTCTGGTCTTTTTGTCTCTGCATCTTCTACTGACTCGGTTGCAGTTTCTTCTAAGATCGGTGCCTGGTGCATTGATTCTAATTGTGTTTCATTTTTTAGCGATAAAAAATCAAGATGCATAAAAATTGTGTATGTATATGTTGTGTGCATGTTGACCATACTTGCCCCCCTCATTTCCCTGTTAGCTTGAGCACGCGTGGGAGGGGGTATTTAGCAGAGAACACTAGAACTAATACGTTAAAAAAAACAAATTACAGAAATATGATGCTCATTAAACAAACTGCATTACAGGGCAAAGACCTAACACCCAATGAAATAGTTACACTCGGGGAGGAATCTGACTTCTATGTCGATCCCTTCACTGATAATTTGGCAGTTTGGACAGAAAGTCTTGCACCACAAATGATTCCTTGGCCGCGAGTTGGGTCCTTCGAGCCACAAAACATGGCAACAGCAGAAGACTGCATCCTACATGGGGAGGGAGACGAAGACTAGGAGTATCCTTACATGAGGGCAAGCTTAAAAATATGGCAGAAATATGCACGTCAATTTGACCTCACACGACACACTACAACGAATACCACAGTGACTCATCAAATGCCCCCACTGTTAGAAAGCCCAGATGCCATCCCTCAAGGTGTCCCATGGCCCCAAATGGACAAAGACCATTTGAAAGAACAACTACCACCGCTAAAGGTGCTAGTAAATGGATGGCAGTCTTAGAAAAATGTACAGCATGTATCACGTTAGCAGTAGGTGACATTAAAAGCCTGCTCACCTCTCTGATTGGAGAGGAAGCAGAAGAAATACTAAAAGCAGGAATAAAAGTAACAACACTAACTGAAGCACAATATGACAGTACTCCATTAAACAAAATGCACAACAAGATATGGACGCAGTTACACAACAAGTACCCTGATATGCTTTAGCAGGCAACACGCAAGGTGTTGCACCCCACATGCAGCCGCAGCACCAAGCAATTCAGCCCCAAATAATTTACTCCTACATGCCTCCAATTCAACAACAGTCCAAACAGTAAAAAGGGCCACCCCTCCAGGCAACAGCAGTAGCCCGAATGCAAGCACCGATCCAGGAGGTACAGCCACAGAGCACACAGAGATATTGAAAATGTGGCTTATGAGCAAGGAAGTTAGTGACACTGGACTAAGAGCAACGTAAATATCGGAGCAGATGGTGAACATTAGACAAAAGGAAGGAGTTAGCGAAATAAGCCTGTCCTTCTCTCCCGATTTCAAGTGCTCAGAACTTGGGAGACAAGAAGGGAGACAAATTGATGGAATGGAATGCACACTAACTACACCCAATTTTTGTCTTAGATAACACATAACATTTCCTGGCCCAGAGATTCAATGACACCTATCCCTTATCCACGACAATACGCTTCAAAATATAGGTCCAATACATTATTCTAGGCCCTTAGGAGCAAAAGACTAGAAAATACGGCATATTACACAACATGCATGACACATAATGCACCTCAGTTGGGTCTGTGGGGGCCTGTGTTTGACTTCATGGTCACAGGTTCAAATGCTACCAGGTCTACTCAGCCTTTCATCCTTCTAAGGTGGATAGATGCGAGGTCTACTCAGCCTTTCATCCTTCTGAGGTGGATAAAATGAGTACCATTGAGTTGGGGAACAATAAACATCTGCTATTTAGCGCCAAAATACCCTTCTGAGTGAATGTGCTCTTTACAAATACACATGTTATGTTAAAATAGGCTCTATTTAGCATAACGTACAATTAATCACAACACATGCTTTTTGATATTACGAGGTGTTGAACGGTTAAAAGATTTTTTCTTGGGCTGCCTTTATTTTAACGCTTCTGGTTGGCCACAGATTCTGGGCATTGAGCCCAGGCCAAGAAAGACATAATGCAATAGATTTCCTGTTGTTACAAACGGAACATGAAAATAAATGTGAAAAAAAATATATATATATATTCACTGAAAAAACCATAGGTTTTAGGGACAGTTATAGTTAGTTGGACATTTCACTTGTACAAAACCATAGAAATTCCCCTGTTATAGTTAGTTCAGCTAACTATAACTCGCGCCCCGCAATGCACTGCTGATGACGTCACATATTACATCACTCATGACATGGTCAGTGACATCACTGATGACATCACTGATGACATCTCAAATGACATCACTGATGACATCATCCAGTGACTGTGTGTTTCTGTAAAGTTTAAATATGTTTAATATATATAGGGAAAGGCGTATTGAAGAATGAGTGGGTGTATAAGTGTTTGAATGGATGATTTAGTACGTGAGTGACTAACTCTACAAGTGAGTGATTAAACGTATCTTACTAAATGCATGGGTTAGTGACTAAACTGTGTGAATGTCTGTATCCGTCTGTTTGTTGGTGTGTAAGTGGATGCATGGATTTGCGAATAGCTACATGAGTGTCTATATGGGTTATTGATTGGTTCTCTGAGTATCTGTATGGCTGCCTGAGTGTTTGTGTGGGTGGGGTGTGTGTGACTCTGTACATAGATGTGTGAGTGGGTGATTCACTGGGTGCATGATTTCAAGAGTGCATCTGTGATGGACTGCTTGGGTGGGTGAGTGTGTGTATGGGTGTGTTAGTGAGTGAATGTATATCTCAGTGGTACATGTACGAGTAACTACATATGTAAAAGGCAGTATATATGTGTGTTAGAGTATTTAAATGGCTATAAGTGAGAGTATGTGATAGTGAGAGTGGCTGTATGGATGCGTGTGTGCTTGTATCAGTTATTGTATAAGAGCATAAGAATGTGCTAGTATTTGTATGAGTAAGTGAGCTGGTGTGTGTATAACTGTATAGGTGAGTAAATGGGTGTGTGATTAATTTTTTGCATGACTGACTAGGTGTGTGAGTACCTCTATGGATGAGTGGCGGTGTGTGAGTGTTTATATAGGTGTATGAGTGCATTTGATAGTCCTGTATTGAGTGACTGTAAGTATGAGTGACTGTACGGGTGAGTGAGTGGATGTGTGTGTAGACCTAAGAATCAGTGAGTGGGTATGTAGTTTTTGGTGTTGGAGTGTCTATGGTTTTGAGAATGGCAGTCTGTAATTTAGAGTGGGTGTATCAAAAGTTATATTAGGGTGTGAGAAGATGCATGAAATTATCACATGGATGATGTCATCAGTGATGTCATTTGAGATGTCATCAGTGATGTCATCAGTGATGTCACTGACCATGTCATGAGTGATGTAATATGTGACGTCATCAGCAGTGCATTGCGGGGCGCGAGTTATAGTTAGCTGAACTAACTATAACGGGGGAATTTCTATGGTTTTGTACGAGTGAAATGTCCAACTAACTATAACTGTCCCTAAAACCTATGGTTTTTTCAGTGAATTTCAAAGGTTTTTTAAATGCTAATTTCTAACTATAACGTGTCTGAAACCTATGGTTTTTTCAGTGAATTTCAAAGGTTTTTTAAATGCTAATTTCTAACTATAACGTGCCTGAAACCTATGATTTTTTAAGTGAATTTCAAAGGTTTTTTAAATGCTAGTTTCTAACTATGCCTACAGAGGTAGGACATGTGAAGAAAGAAGAAAAAACGCACAGAAAGAAGCAAAAGATGTGCAGAAAGAACCAACAGAGGAACAGAAAGAGGCCTTGTTGCAAAATCATCCTGTGCCCACAACTTTTTCAGACGGGTACTGGTGGTAACTGACTCTGACTAACCAGAGCCAGTGCTATGCTAAAAGACACTTAGAATACAGTGAAAACACCTACATACAGTAGGGAATACTATGCGTTGGGGTACCCCTGTGATTAGCATGACCTCCTCTGCAAGTCCCTAGTACATAATAGGGCAGGGGGATTAAAACTACCTCTTAAAACGCGCTACAGGGCGCGTTTGCACAGTGGTGAAGGGAGGGGGGCCTGAGGTGACATGTGTGCAAACGCACCCCGTGGCGCGTATTAAGTTGCGGGATTAAGTCCCCTTGAATCCTGAGGGTCCCTGGGGCCCAACTAGCCCCCCAGGTACCTACAGTTAGGACCACAGAGCTGAGTTGCAGAGAGGCGTTCCGAGGCCACGCACCTTTTTTCACCTCTCTGCAACGCAACTCTGTTGTGCTTACTGAAGGTACCTGGTGGGCTAGTTGGCCCCCAGGGTCCCTCAGGATTCAAAGGGAATTAATTCCCCAACTTAAAACGCACCACAGGGCGGGTTTGCGAACATTTCACCTGAGGCCCCGCCCCCTCCCTTCACCACTGTGCAAACGCGCCCCGTGGAGCGTTTTAAGTTGGGGGATTAGGTCACCTTGAATCCTGAGGGTCCCTGGGGCCCAACTAGCCCACCAGGTACTTCCAGTAAGCACCACAGGCCTGCGTTGCAACGCCTGTAACAAATTGTGCAGTTGTGTTTAGGTAGTGAAGAGGGTCGTGCTGGGGGTAGTGTTTTAGGGTTTAGGGTAGTGCAGTGGTGTTTGTGTAGTGTAGGGGTCATGCTGGGGGTAGATTTAGGGTTTAGGGTAGTGCAGTGGTGTTTGGGTAGTGTAGGGAGTCGTGCTGGGGGAGTGTTTTAGGGTTTAGGGTAGTGCAGTGGTGTTCGGGTAGTGTAGGGGGTCGTGCTGGGGGTAGTGTTTTAGGGTTTAGGGTAGTGCAGTGGTGTTTGGGTAGTGTAGGGGGTCGTGATGGGGGTAGTGATTTAGGGTAGTGCAGTGGTGTTTGGGTAGTGTAGGGGGTACTGCTGGGGGTAGTGTTTTAGGGTTTAGGGTAGTGCAATGGTGTTTGGGTAGTGTAGGGGGTACTGCTGGGGTAGTGTTTTAGGGTTTAGGGTAGTGCAGTGGTGTTTGGGTAGTGTAGGGGGTACTGCTGGGGGTAGTGTTTTAGGGTTTAGGGTAGTGCAGTGGTGTTTGGGTAGTGTAGGGGTTCGTGCTGGGGGTAGTTTTTTAGGGTTTAGGGTAGTGCAGTGGTGTTTGTGTAGTGTAGGGGGTAGTGTTTTAGGGTTTAGGGTAGTGCAGTGGTGTTTGTGTAGTGTAGGAGGTCGTGTTTTAGGGTTTAGGGTAGTGCAGTGGTCTTTGGGTAGTATAGGGAGTCATGCTGGGGTAGTGTTTTAGGGTTTAGGGTAGTGCAGTGGTCTTTGGGTAGTGTAGGGGGTCGTGCGGGGGGTAGTGTTTTAGGGATTAGGGTAGTGCATTGGTGTTTGGGTAGTGTAGGGGGTCATAAGGGGGTTGGTGTTTTAGGGTTTAGGGCAGTGCAGTGGTGTTTGGGTAGTGTAGGGGGTCATGCTGGGGGGAGTGTTTTAGGGTTTAGGGCAGTGCAGTGGTGTTCGGGTAGTGTAGGGGGTCGTGCTGGGGGAGTGTTTTAGGGTTTAGGGCAGTGCAGTGGTGTTTGGGTAGTGTAGGGGGTTGTGCTGGGGGAGTGTTTGAGGGTTTAGGGCAGTGCAGTCGTGATCGGGTAGTGTAGGGGGTCGTGCTGGGGGTGGTGTTTCAGGATTTAGGGCAGTGCAGTGGTGTTCGAGCAGTGTAGGGGGTCGTGCAGGGGGTGGTGTTTCAGGGTTTAGGGCAGTGCTGTGGTGTTCGGGCAGTGTAGGGGGTCGTGCAGGGGGTGGTGTTTCAGGGTTTAGAGCAGTGGTGTTCAGGCAGTGTAGGGGGTCGTGTGGGGTGGTGTTTCAGGGTTTGGGGCAGTGCAGTGGTGTTCGAGCAGTAAAGGGGGTCGTGCTGGGGGTGGTGTTTAGGGCAGTGCAGTGGTGTTTGGGCAGTGTAGGGGGCGGTGCAGGGGGTGGTGTTTCAGGGTTTAGGGCAGTGCAGTGGTTTTCGGGCAGTGTAGGGGGTGGTGCAGGGGGTGATGTTTCAGGGTTTAGGGCAGTGCAGTGGTGTTCGGGCATTGTAGGGGGTCGTGCAGGGGGGTGTTTCAGGGTTTAGGGCAGTGCAGTGGTGTTCGGGCAGTGTAGGGGTCCTGCTGGGGCTGGTGTTTCAGGGTTTAGGGCAGTACAGTGGAGTTCGGGCAGTGTAGGGGGTCGTGCTGGGGCTGGTGTTTCAGGGTTTAGGGCAGTGCAGTGGTGTTCGGGCAGTATAGGGGGTCGTGCTGGGGCTGGTGTTTCAGGGTTTAGGGCAGTGCAGTGGTGTTCGGGCAGTGTAGGTGGTGGTGCTGGGGCTGGTGTTTCAGGGTTTAGGGCAGTGCAGTGGTGTTCGGGCAGTGTAGGGGGTCATGCTGGGGCTGGTGTTTCAGGGTTTAGGGCAGTGCAGTGGTGTTTGGGCAGTGTAGGGGGTCATGCAGGGGGTGGTGTTTCAGGGTTTAGGGCAGTGCAGTGGTGTTCGGCCAGTGTAGGTGGTCTTGCTGGGGGTGGTGTTTCAGGGTTTAGGGCAGTGCAGTGGTTTTCGGGCAGTGTAGGCAGTCGTGCTGGGGCTGGTGTTTCAGGGTTTAGGGCAGTGCAGTGGTGTTCGGGCAGTGTACGGGGTTGTGCTGGGGCTGGTGTTTCAGGGTTTAGGGCAGTGGTGTTCGGGCAGTGTAGGGGGTCTTGCTTGGGGTGTTGTTTCAGGGTTTAGGGCAGTGCAGTGGTGTTCGGGCAGTGTAGGGGGTCTTGCTGGGGGTAGTGTTTCAGGGTTTAGGGCAGTGCAGTGGTGTTCGTGCAGTGTAGGGGGTCGTGCAGGGGATTGTGTTACAGGGTTTAGGGCAGTGCAGTAGTGTTCGGGCAGTGTAGGGGGTCATGCTGGGGGTGGTGTTTCAGGGTTTAGGGCAGTGCAGTGGTGTTCGGGCAGTGTAGGGGGTCGTGCTGGGGGTGGTGTTTCAGGGTTTAGGGCAGTGCAGTGGTGTTCAGGCAGTGTAGGGGGTCGTGCTGGGGCTGGTGTTTCAGGGTTTAGGGCAGTGCAGTGGTGCTCGGGCAGTGTAGGGGGTCGTGCTGGGGGTGGTGTTTCAGGGTTTAGGGTAGTGCAGTGGTGTTCGGGCAGTGTAGGGGGTCGTGCTGGGGCTTGTGTTTCAAGGTTTAGGGCAGTGCAGTGGTGTTCGGGCAGTGTAGAGGGTCGTGCTGGGGCTGGTGTTTCAGGGTTTTGGACAGAGCAGTGGTGTTCGGGCAGTGTAGGGGGTCGTGCTGGGAGTGGTGTTTCAGGGTTTAGGGCAGTGCAGTGGTGTTCGGGCAGTGTAGGGGGTCGTGCTGGGGGTGGTGTTTCAGGGTTTAGGGCACTGGTGTTCGGGCAGTGTAGGGGGTCTTGCTGGGGGTGATGTTTCAGGGTTTAGGGCAGTGCAGTGGTGTTCGGGCAGTGTAGGGGGTCTTGCTGGGGGTAGTGTTTCAGGGTTCAGGGCAGTGCAGTGGTGTTCGGGCAGTGAAGGGGATCTTGCTGGGGGTGGTGTTTCAGGGTTTAGGGCAGTGCAGTGGTGTTCGGGCAGTGTAGGGGGTCGTGAAGGGGGTGGTGTTTCAGGGTTTAGGGCAGTGCAGTGGTGTTCGGGCAGTGTAGGGGGTCGTGCTAGGGGTGGTGTTTCAGGGTTTAGGGCAGTGCAGTGGTGTTCGGGCAGTGTAGGGGGTCGTGCAGGGGCTGGTGTTTCAGGGTTTAGGGCAGTGCAGTGGTGTTCAGGCAGTGTAGGGGGTCGTGCTGGGGGTAGTGTTTTAGGGTTTAGGGTAGTGCAGTGGTGCTTGTGTAGTGTAGGGGGTAGTGCTGGGGGTAGTGTTTTAGGGTTTAGTGTAGTGCAGTGGTGTTTGTGTAGTGTAGGGGTCATGTTTTAGGGTAGTGCAGTGGTGTTTGGGTAGTGTAGGGGGTCGTGCTGGGGGTAGTGTTTTAGGATTTAGGTTAGTGCAGTGGTATTTGGGTAGTGTAGGGGGTCATGCTGGGGGTAGTGTTTTAGGGTTTAGGGTAGTGCAGTGGTATATGTGTAGTGTAGGGCGTCATGCTGGGGGTAGTGTTTTAGGGTTTAGGGTAGTGCAGTGGTGCTTGTGTAGTGTAGGGGGTCGTGCTGGGGGTAGTGTTTTAGGGTTTAGGGTAGTGCAGTGGTGTTTGTGTAGTGTAGGGGGTCATGTTTTTGGGTAGTGCAGTGGTGTTTGGGTAGTTTAGGGGGTCGTGCTGGGGGTAGTGTTTTAGGATTTAGGTTAGTGCAGTGGTGTTTGGGTAGTGTAGGGGGTCATGCTGGGGGTATTGTTTTAGGGTTTAGGATAGTGCAGTGGTGCTTGTGTAGTGTAGGGGGTCATGCTGGGGGTAGTGTTTTAGGGTTAGGGTAGTGCAGTGGTGTTTTTGTAGTGTAGTTGGGACATGTTTTAAGATGCAACGCTCCAATACCTGACCAGTCTGCACTACATAAAACTGCAAAAAAACTAAAAATAAAAAGTGTTTTGCACACTTTTGTCATTGGGCTATATGTGGGCTACATCTGGGTAATATTTGTGCTACATTTGGGCTCTTTTTTTACTGGTGGCCATCTTGGAAGACTTCTTTGTTATGAAGTTTCCTAATTTCCTCATTTACTGCAGTCTCCTCAGTAGGAAATGCTTTCAGTTTTTTACTTTGATTCCATCAAGAAGGCATTCAGATGTGTCTCACATTTGCCATAAATTCAGAATGTTAGCACTCTAGTTGCTCATTAGATCACTGTAGTAAAGCTACTGCTCACCAGGGAGTTAACTGGAAGCCTGCTGCTGGTATTGAAAGTGATTGTTTCAGTCTGCATGTCAGAATTTTCTAATGAAATAGAAGAGGATTTGAGATCTCACTTAAAACATGCCCTAATTTTTCTTTCTGCAGCACTAACCATAATTTCTATTTCAAAAAGAACCCCCTCATTTTGTTCCTTTTTAAATTAAATGTTTTAAGTGTTACCGGTTTATTCCAATCAAGATGGCTTCAGGTGTGCCATACTTTTGTCATAAGTAAGGCTGTTAGCGCTCTAGTTGTTCTTTAGAACACTCTGGGAAGCTGCAGTAGAACACAAAGGCATCAACTGGCAGGCTGCTCCTGTTGAAATATAACAGGAAGATATTTGAGATCACACTTGAAACATGTCCTAATTTTTCTTTCTACAGCACTAACCATAATTTCTATGACAAAATGAACCCCATCATTTTGTTCCTTTTTAAATTAAATGTTTTAAGTGTTACCAGTTTATTCCAATCAAGATGGCTTCAGGTGTGCCATACTTTTGTCATAAGTAAGGCTGTTAGCACTCTAGTTGTTCTTTAGAACACTCTGGGAAGCTGCAGTAGAACACAAAGGAATCAACTGACAGTCTCTGCCCTTGTTGGATGTACATGTTTTACTGAGAATGTCAGACTTCATTCTCACATGACTGAGAAAGATAATGTGAATTTACAGAAAATATGCTCTCATTTTAGCTTCTGGAGCACCTTCCAAAACTGTATGGGACAAGCATGTGAAAATAGTTTTCTGTCAAACATGATTCATGATATCCCAGCAGAAGGTTTTTCACAGGGTAAAATCACCTTAGAACACACCACAATTCCTGAAATTAGTATGGTACCATCAACAAATTAATTCTAATGTAACTAAAGTCTGTTATCACCCTTTATAGTTCTCCTTTTGGTAACCCTCAAAATCTTTGATTCACTACAATGCATTTCAATGGGGTACTATCATTTATATTGGTCCCAAGATGGCTGCCAGCAATTCCAGGATGAAGTGCTGACAGCCAATCAGATCTCACGATGACATGTGTGGTTAGGCTCCGCCCAGATATATATGTGATTTTACTTTTGATTTTCTCAGGAACTACTGAACGGATTTACACCATTTAAGCAAAAGGCACGACACTGAACCGAGGGCTACCTCTTTGCCAAATTTGGTGTAATTCCGTTCAGCAGTTCGGGCTGTAGCTGCGACTAAAGGTTCCTATGGAAAAATGAATGGGGAAAACACGTTTTGGGACCCCCCTTTTTTCTTGGCCCCCGCTTGACGAATCACCCCGAGACTTTCAGGATAGGAGCGGACCGGAGCGCCCCAACAAGTTGGAAACTTTCGCGAAGATTCGTCAACCGGCGCCAACGTTATTTCAAATAGAATGTTGCAGATTTCCTATGGAAAATAGGTCCTAACTATAACTGTCTACTGGCGACCGCCAGTTGATAATATATGACAAGTACGTTATCCTTCTGCTGAAGTAATCGGAGGGACACAACGGGGTTACCAGGAAGAGCACTTTATTAATAACAATGGCATGACGCGTTTCGGCGTGTATGCCTTTATCAAATGCCATGAAACACCAACGTCTCCCTCCAGTTGCTTTTAAATGTTCAAACACTCTCACGTCAGTTGCGACACTTCAACTGAACCGAGTTAATTGGTGGGGGCCACGCTGCAGTCTGCGTCGGTGAACCACAGTTCCCAGCAAGCACTTCCCTGGCTTGCTAGGTGAGTATCCCATCGCGGCTGAATCCCGTAGTGAGAGCTGGTAGATGAAAGTTTGGTAGAGTGTTGAACGTGTCCCCCTGGTGAAACGACGATGCTGCCGCCATAACAAAGTCTCCTCCTTGGTCCCCAACGCCCTAGCCGTATTGACAAATGTCCAATGTGCCTTGAGGCACCGATACCGTGATGTGGCCTCTCCGTAAAGTTACGGACTGCAACTGCAGAAATGCATAATGTCCATAAAATGCGGCGGTCTGGAGTCCATCCAAAACCTTGGAGTACATCAAAAAAAGTTGCCCATATATATATATTGCCCATATATATATATTACCTACTGGCGGTCGCCAGTAGGTAGTTATAGTTAGGACCTTGTTTCTATTCAAAAAGCGATTTTTCTTTTGCCAATATCTTTGGCGCCGTTTGACGAATCTTCGCGAAATTTTCCAAACTAATGACCAACTCCGGTCAGCTCCTGTCTTGAAAGCTTCGGGGTGATTTGTCAAGCGGGGGCCGAGAAAAATGGGCAGTCCCAAAACGCATTTTCCCCATGTTAATTTCCATAGGAAATTTTGGAAAAGACTACAGCCCGAACTGCTGAACGGAATTACACCAAATTTGGCAAAAATGTAGCTCTTGGTTCAGAAAGTGCCCAATTTTTAAATGGTGTAAATCCGTTCAGTAGTTCCTGAGAAATTCAAAAAATATCTGAGCACTGAGGAGGATTCGTGAATCCTCCCGAGCATGAGCTTAATTCTGATTGTCTGCCAACACTCCAAACCAGAATGTTTTGGCAGCCATTTTGTGACTCGGTAACCGAGTCATAAGAAAACAGTAAAATAAAGGTTAAAAAACAAGAAAAGGGGGCAGGGTAGACACACCCTAACACCCTAGGCCTGCTCAGGAGGTCCCACAAGGACCCCCAGGGCCAAAAAAAACATTTTTCTTTTTAAAAATCAGCCGAGTTTGCGCTGGGTGCGCGAATCCGGCCGACAAAATAAAAAGAAACGTAGCGCGGGCTCCCGCGCTTCATTTTAATGAGCCCCCGGGTGAGCTAGGTCCCGGGGGCAATATGTGAATATATGCAGGGGCAGCGCAGTCCCCCGCAGCCCCAGGGACCGCCACCTCCCTGGGGCTTGTTTAATTAGGGGTGGGGGTCTCCTAGGCCCCCCAAGCCCCGGGGACCTCCACCTCCCCGGGGCTTTATTTAATTATGCGCCTGGGCACGCAGCCCCCTGCAGCCCCGGGGACCGCCACCTCCCCAGGGTTTTTAATTTTGTAGGTGGAGGGCCACACGGACCCCCCAAGCCCCAGGGACCGCCACCTCCGTGGGGCTTTTTTGATTATCGAGGGGGGGCCTCACGGGTACTCCCAAACCCCGGGACCACCACCTCCCTGGGGCTTCAAACATGATGGGAGGGGGGCTGCGAGGCCTCCCTCCTGGAGCCCTAGATGGCCCTGGAGACCGCCACTCCCTAGGGCCAGCTCATGCAATGTCCCGGGTGCCCACCCCTGGACATTGCCATTTGCAATGGGGAGCACGGTTCCCGCCCTGTCATTGCAAACTTCTGCTTTGCTTCATGGAAGCGAGAGCAGGAAACCTGCTCTCGCTTCCATGAAGCAAAGCAGTATTGCTTTTGGGCAAGGGGAGCTGCATGTTAGCAGCTCTCCTTGCCCAAAAGCAATGCCAGCTCCCGCAGGAGGCAGGGAGCCGGCATGGACCGTGGGGTCATTGGGGCTCCCTCCATGGTCCCCAACTTGAGGGCCGTCCCTGGTGGATGGGGTCCCCGGCGCCAGAAGTGGCCCAGGGGAGGGGGGCCATGCAGCCCCCCTCCCATAAATAAAAATAATATGGGCCAGGCTCTGGGGGATGGGGTCCCCGGGCCAATAGTGGGCCAGGGAAGGGGGGCCATGCAGCAGCCCTCCTGTAAATAAAAAAAAATGATGCCAGGGTCCGGGAGATGGGGTCCCCGGGGCCAATAGTGGGCCAGGGAAGAGGGGCCACGTGGCCCCCTTCCAGTTTTTTTTTTTTTAAATAAGGCCGGGACCCAGGGGATGGGGTCCCCGCGGCCATAATTGGCCTCAGGAGGGCCCCCTCCCCCAAAAAAGCTCCAGGCTGTCCAGGCCCCGGGGGATGGGGTCCCCGGGGCCAGAAGTGGCCCAGGGAAGGGGGGCCACACGGCCCATTTACAGTTTTTGATTTTTAAACTGATAAAATGCTGAGGCCCTGGGGGATTGGTTCCCCAGGGCCCAAAATAATTAAGGGAAGGGGGCCACACAGCCCCCTTCCAAAAACAAAAGAAAAAGAAAATCCAGCGTTGCGGGAGGCCCTGCCCCCTCCCTGCACCATTGTGCAAACGCGCCTCCTGGCGCGTTTTGGGTTGGGGGATCAAGTCCCATTCATTCCTGAGGGTCCCTGGGGGGCGAACTAGCCCACCAGGTACCTCCAGTAAGCCCCACACAGTGGGATTGCTGAGAGGTGGTCCGAGGCCACGCCCCTTTTTACACCACTCTGCAAACGCATCTCTTTGCGCACTGCTGGTGGGGAGATGAGGTCCTCTTGTGTCCTGAGCACCTCAGGACATAAGTGGACTTTATCCCCCGAGCAGCACTGGGCCAGGAGACGTGTTTGCAGAGTGGTGTAAAGAGGGGGTGTGGCCTTTGAGCACTCTCAGCAATCCAGCTGTGAGGGGCTTACTGGAGGTAACAGGAGGGCTAGTTGGCCCCCAGGGACCCTCAGGAGGAAAGGGGACTTAATCCCCAACCAAGAGCATGCCAGGAGGTACGTTTGCAGAGTGGTGGATGAAAGGGAGCGTGGCCTGTGTCCACCTCTAAGCAATCCCACTGTGTGGGGCTTACTGGAGGTAAGAGGTAGGCTAGTTGGCCCCAAAGGACCCCCAGCAGCAAAGGGTACTTCAATCCCCATCCAAGAGCGCGCCAAGGAGCGCGTTTGCAGAGTGGTGGGCAAAGGGGGCATGTCCTGCTATGAGAACTTAGCAATCCTGCTGTGTGGGACTTACTGTAGGTAATAGGAGGGGTAGTTGGCCCCCAAGGATGTCCTTGGGGCCAACTACCCATCTTGTTACCTCCAGTAGGTCCCACACAGTGGGATTGCTAAGACGTTTTCGGAGGGTATGCCCCCTTTCTCCACCACTCTGCAAGTGCGCCTCCTGGCAGACTATGGGATGGGGGATGAAGTCCACTTTACTCCTGAGGGACTTTGGGGGTAAGAAACCCCCCCTGGTACCTCCTGTAAGTCCTACGCAGCGGAATTCCTGAGGGTTAGTCGGAGGCCCAGCACCCTTTCTCCACTACTCTGTAAACGCGACTACTAGTTAAAGAAGCATTTGCAATGTAGTAGGTTTCGCATTTGCGAGAGTTAGAGCTATTGGCGTTGTAAATGTAAAAGGTTTTAACTAATGTTTTTGGTGTAGAGTGGATGTACGATGTGTGTAGTGGAATTATGTGGTATATTGTGCAGTGAAATTATGTGAATAGAAAGTATGTGGTATTTAGAGTATAGGAATTATGTAGAGTGGGATTATGTGTTTTGGAGAGTAATTATGTGGTATTGTAGTCTGTGTTGAGGAGTGGTAACCTCAGGTTTAGTCTTCCTCTTTTCCATAGAAGCTAAACTATAAACTCAATGAGACACAATAAAAGAAGGAACCACTGAGGAGCACTTCTGGACCTAGTCGGAGGTATGAGCAGGGCCACTAGAATTATGCGACTGTTCGGCTGCACCAATCTTCACATAATTAAACATTTTCCGCATTTGCCAAATATTCCATCATCTGCTGCCTAATCTGCAGATTTGAACAAAAAAAGCCTTGTTTTTAGCTCAAACGGCTCAAATGTTCCCAAAAATGCAGCGTCATGTGTTACAGCGTGGTGGAAGGTCCTTTGCAAAGCTGGAATGGTCACGTGTTACTTATTGCAAAATGTGGGTGTTAAACTGGTACTAATGGTGCACAAACCTCTCTTCTTTCTGTGCCTCTCTTGCCTCTTTCTGCATTTCTCTTGCTTCTTTCTGCACCTTTCTTCATCTTTCTGCACCTCACTGTCTGTCTTCTTTCTACACTTCACTTGCCTCTTTCTGCACTTCTCTTGCCCCTTTCTGCACCTCACTTCCCTCTGTCAGCACTCTGTTGCTTTTTTCTGCAGATCTCTTGCCTCTTTCTTTACCTCTCTTGCCTCTTTCTGCACCTCTTTTGCCTCTTTCTGCACCTCACTTGCCTCTTTATGCACTTCTCTTGCTTCTTTCTACACCTCTCTTGCCTCTTTCTGCTCCTCTCTTGCCTCTTTGTGCATTTCTCTTGCCTGTTTCTGCAGTTCCCTTGCCTCTTTCTGTACCTCTCTTGCCCCTTTCTGCATCTCACTTGCCTCTTTCTGCACCTCACTCTCTTCCTTCTGCACCTCTCTTGCCTCTTTCAGCACTTCTCTTGCCTCTTTCTGCACCCCTCTTGCCTCTTTTTGCACCTCTGTTAGTTCTTTCTGCACTGCTCTTGTTTCTTTATGCACCTCACTTGCCTCTTTCTGCACTTCTCTTGCTTCTTTCTACAGCTCTGTTGCTTCTTTCAGCATTTCTCTTGCCTCTTTCTGCACTTCTCTTGCTTGTTTTTGCATCTCTCTTGCGTCTTTCTGCACCTCTGTTGCCTCTTTCTGCACCTCACTTGCTTCTTTCTGCACCCCTCTTGCCTCTTTCTGCACCCCTCTCCCCTCTTTCTGCACCTCTCGTGCCTCTTTCTGCACCTTTCCTGCCTGTTTCTGCACCTCTCTTGCCTCTTTCTGCACCGTTCACGCCTCTTTCAACACCTCTGTTTCTTCTTTCTCCACTTCTCTTCCTTCTTTCTGCACCCCTCCTGCCTCTTTCTGCACCTCTCTCGCCTCTTTGTGCACCTCTCCTACCTTTTTCTGCACCCCTCTTGCCTCTTTTTGCACCTCTGTTGGCTCTTTCTGCACAGCTCTTGCTTCTTTCTGCACCTCACTTGCCTCTTTCTGTACTTCTATTGCTTCTTTGTACACCTCTGTTGTTTCTTTCAGCAATTCTCTTGCCTCATTCTGCGCTTCTCTTCCTTCTTTCTGCACCCCCCCTGCCTCTCTCTGTACCTCGCTTGCCTCTTTGTGTACCTCTCCTACCTCTTTCTGCACCCCTCTTGCCTCTTTTTGCACCTCTGTTGATTTTTTCTGCACTGCTCTTGCTTCTTTCTGCACCTCACTTGCCTCTTTCTGCACTTCTGTTGCTTCTTTCTATACCTCTGTTGCTTCTTTCAGCAGTTCTCTTGCTTCTATCTGCACATCTCTTCCTTGTTTCTGCACCTCTCTTGCGTCTTTCTGCACCTCTGTTGCCTCTTTCTGCACCGCAATTGCTTCTTTCTTCACCCTCCTGCCTCTTTCTGCACTTCACTTGCTTCTTTCTACACCTCTCTTGCCTCTTTCTGCTCCTCTCTTGCCTCTTTGTGCATTTCTATTGCCTGTTTCTGCACTTCCCTTGCCTCTTTTTGTACCTCTCTTGCCTCTTTCTGCACCTCTCTTGCCTCTTAATGCACTTCTCTTGCTTCTTTCTGCACCTCTCTTGATTCTTTCTGCACCCTTCTTCCTTTTTTGCATCCCTCTTGCCTCTTTCTGCTGTTCTCTTGCCATTTTCCACACCTATGTTGCTTCTTTCAACAATTCTCTTGCCTCTTTCTGCACTTCTTTTGCTTGTTTCTGCACCTCTCTTGCATCTTTATGCACCTTTGTTGCCTCTTTCTACACCTCATTTGCTTCTTTCTGCACCCCTCTTGCCTTTTTCTGCACCCTCTTTTCTCTTTCTGCACCTCTCTTCCCTCTTTCTGCACCCCTGTTCCTTCTTTCTGCACCTTTACTGCCTGTTTCTGCACTTCTCTGGCTCTTTCTGCACACTTCGCGCCTCTTTCAGCACTTCTGTTGCTTCTTTCTGCACTTCTCTTCCTTCTTTCTGCACCCCTCCTGCCTCTTTCTGTACCTCTCTTACCTCTTTGTGCACCTCTCCTACCTCTTTCTGAACTCCTCTTGCCTCTTTTTGCACCTCTGTTGGTTCATTCTGCACTGCTCTTGCTTGTTTCTGCACCCCTCTTCCCTCTTTCAGCACTCCTCTTTTCTCTTTCTGCACCTCTCTTGCCTCTTTCTGCACCCCTGTTGCCTCTTTCTGCACCTTTCCTGCCTGTTTCTGCACCTCCCTTGCATTTTTCTGTACCTCTGTTGGTTCTTTCTGCACTTCTCTTGCTCTTTCCGCACCCCTCCTGCCTCTTTCTGTACCTCTCTTGCCTCTTTCTGCACCTCTCCTACCTTTTTCTGCACCCATCTTGCCTCTTTTTGCACCTCTGTTGGTTGTTTCTGCACTGCTCTTGCTTCTTTCTGCACCTCACTTGCCTCTTTCTGCACTTCTCTTGCTTTTTCTACACCTCTGTTGCTTCTTTCAGCAATTCTGTTGAGTCTTTCTGCACTTCTCTTCCTTCTTTCTGCTCCAGTCCTGCCTCTTTCTGTACCTCTCTTGCCTCTTTTTGCACCTCTCCTACCTCTTTCTGCACTCCTCTTGCCTTTTTTTGCACCTCTGTTGGTTCATTCTGCACTGCTCTTGCTTCTTTCTCCACCCCTCTCCCCTCTTTCTGCACCTCTCTTGCCTCTTTCTGCACCCCTGTTCCCTCTTTCTGCACCTTTCCTGAATTTTTCTGCACCTCTCTTGCCTCTTTCTGTACCTCTGTTGCTTTTTTCTGCACTTCTCTTGCTCTTTCTGCACCCTTTGCACCTCTTTCAGCACCTCTGTTGCTTTTTTCTGCACTTCTCTTCCTTCTTTCTGCACCCCTCCTGCCTCTTTCTGTACCTCTCTTGCCTCTTTGTGCACCTCTCCTACCTCTTTCTGCACTCCTCTTGCCTCTTTTTGCACCTCTGTTGGTTCTTTCTGCACTGCCCTTGCTTCTTTCTGCACCTC
Source organism: Calotriton arnoldi (assembly GCA_963921515.1). NCBI lineage: Eukaryota > Metazoa > Chordata > Amphibia > Caudata > Salamandridae > Calotriton > Calotriton arnoldi. The sequence goes on from CAWUFW010012140.1 coordinate 243,560, forward strand.
ACTTGCCTCTTTCTGCACTTCTCTTGCTTCTTTCTACACCTCTGTTGCTTCTTTCAGCAATTCTCTTGCCTCTTTCTGCACTTCCCTTGCTTGTTTCTGCACCCCTCTTGCGTCTTTCTGTACCTCTGTTGCCTCTTTCTGCACCTCACTTGCTTCTTTCTGCACCCCTCCTGCCTCTTTCTGCACTTCTCTTGCTTCTTTCTACACCCCTCTCCCCTCTTTCTGCACCTCTCTTGCCTCTTTCTGCACCCCTGTTCCCTCTTTCTGCACCTTTCCTGAGTTTTTCTGCACCTCTCTTGCCTCTTTCTGTTCCTCTGTTGCTTTTTTCTGCACTTCTCTTGCTCTTTCTGCACCCTTTGCACCTCTTTCAGCACCTCTGTTGCTTTTTTCTGCACTTCTCTTCCTTCTTTCTGCACCCCTCCTGCCTCTTTCTGTTCTTCTCTTCCCTCTTTGTGCACCTCTCCTACCTTTTTCTGCACCCCTCTTGCCTCTTTTTGCACCTCTGTTGGTTCTTTCTGCACTGCTCTTGCTACTATATGCACCTCACTTACCTCTTTCTATACTTCTATTGCTTCTTTGTACACCTCTGTTGCTTTTTTCAGCAATTCTCTTGCCTCTTTCTGCACTTCTCTTCCTTCTTTCTGCAACCCTCCTGCCTCTTTCTGTACCTCTCTTGCCTCTTTGTGCACCTCTCCTACCTCTTTCTGCACTCCTCTTGCCTCTTTTTGCACCTCTGTTGGTTTTTTCTGCACTGCTCTTGCTTCTTTCTGCACCTCACTTGCCTCTTTCTGCACTTCTCTTGCTTCTTTCTACACCTCTGTTGCTTCTTTCAGCAATTCTCTTGCCTCTTTCTGCACTTCCCTTGCTTGTTTCTGCACCCCTCTTGCGTCTTTCTGTACCTCTGTTGCCTCTTTCTGCACCTCACTTGCTTCTTTCTCCACCCCTCCTGCCTCTTTCTGCACTTCTCTTGCTTCTTTCTACACCTCTCTTGCCTCTTTCTGCTCCTCTCTTGCCTCTTTGTGCATTTCTATTGCCTGTTTCTGCACTTCCCTTGCCTCTTTCTGTACCTCTCTTGCCTCTTTCTGCACCTCTCTTGCCTCTTTCTGCACTTCTCTTTCTTCTTTATGCACCTCTCTTGCTTCTTTCTGCACCCTTCTTCCCTTTTTGCATCCCTCTTGCCTCTTTCTGCTGTTCTCTTGCCATTTTCTGCACCTCTCTTGCCTCTTTCTGCACCTCACTTGCCACTTTCTGCACTTCTCTTGCCTCTTTCTGTACCTCACTGGCCTCTTTCTGCACCTATCTTGCTTCTTTCTGCACTTCTCTTCCTTCTTTCTGCACCTCTCTTGCTTCTTTGTGCACCGCTCTTCCCTTTTTTGCATCCCTCTTGCCTCTTTCTGCACCCCTATTGACTCTTTCTGCACCTTTCCTGCCTGTTTCTGCACCTCTCTTGCCTCTTTCTGTACCTCTGTTGGTTCTTTCTGCACTTCTCTGGCTCTCTCTGCACCCTTCGTGCCTCTTTCAGCACCTCTGTTGCTTATTTCTGCACTTCTCTTCCTTCTTTCTGCACCCCTACTGCCTCTTTCTGTACCTCTCTTGCCTCTTTCTGCACCTCTCCTACCTTTTTCTGTACCCATCTTGCCTCTTTTTGCACCTCTGTTGGTTCTTTCTGCACTGCTCTTGCTTCTTTCTGCACCTCACTTGCCTCTTCTGTTGCTTCTTTCAGCAATTCTGTTGCCTCTTTCTGCACTTATCTTCCTTCTTTCTGCACCCGTCCTGCCTCTTTCTGTACCTCTCTTGCCTCTTTGTGCACCTCTCCTACCTCTTTCTGCACTCCTCTTGCCTTTTTTTGCACCTCTGTTGATTCATTCTGCACTGCTCTTGCTGCTTTCTACACCCCTCTCCCCTCTTTCTGCACCTCTCTTGCCTCTTTCTGCACCCCTGTTCCCTCTTTCTACACCTTTCCTGCCTGTTTCTGCACCTCTCTTGCCTCTTTCTGTACCTCTGTTGCTTTTTTCTGCACTTCTCTTGCTCTTTCTGCACCCTTCGCGCCTCTTTCAGCACCTCTGTTGCTTTTTTCTGCACTTCTCTTCCTTCTTTCTGCACCCCTCCTGCCTCTTTCTGTACTTCTCTTGCCTCTTTGTGCACCTCTCCTACCTTTTTCTGCACCCATCTTGCCTCTTTTTGCACCTCTGTTGGTTCTTTCTGCACTGCTCTTGCTACTTTCTGCACCTCACTTACCTCTTTCTATACTTCTATTGCTTCTTTGTACACCTCTGTTGCTTCTTTCAGCAATTCTCTTGCCTCTTTCTGCACTTCTCTTCCTTCTTTCTGCACCCCTCTTGCCTCTTTCTGTACCTCTCTTGCCTCTTTGTGCACCTCTCCTACCTCTTTCTGCACCCTTCTTGCCTCTTTTTGCACCTCTGTTGGTTCTTTCTGCACTGCTCTTGCTTCTTTCTGTACCTCACTTGCCTCTTTCTGCACTTCTCTTGCTTCTTTCTACACCTCTGGTGCTTCTTTCAGCAATTCTCTTGCCTCTTTCTGCACTTTTCTTGCTTGTTTCTGCACCTCTCTTGCATCTTTCTGCAACTCTGTTGCCTCTTTCTGCACCTCACTTGCTTCTTTCTGCACCCTCCTGCCTCTTTCTGCACTTCTCCTGCTTCTTTTTACACCTCTCTTGCCTCTTTCTGCTCCTCTCTTGCCTCTTTGTACATTTCTATTGCCTGTTTCTGCACTTCCCTTGCTTCTTTCTGTACCTCTCTTGCCTCTTTCTGCACCTCTCTTGCCTCTTTCTGCACTTCTCTTGCTTCTTTATGCACCTCTCTTGCTTCTTTTTGCACCCTTCTTCCCTTTTTCTATCCCTCTTGCCGCTTTCTGCTGTTCTCTTGCCATTTTCTGCACCTCTCTTGTCTCTTTCTGCACTTCTCTTGCTTCTTTATGCACCTCTCTTGCTTCTTTTTGCACCCTTCTTCCCTTTTTGTATCCCTCTTGCCTCTTTCTGCTGTTCTCTTGTCATTTTCCACACCTCTGTTGCTTCTTTCAGCAATTCTCTTGCCTCTTTCTGCACTTCTTTTGCTTGTTTCTACACCTCTCTTGTGTCTTTCTGCACCTCTGTTGCCTCTTTCTACACCTCATTTGCTTCTTTCTGCACCCTCTTGCCTTTTTCTGCACCCATCTTTTCTCTTTCTGTACCTCTCTTCCCTCTTTCTGCACCCCTGCACCCCTGTTCCCTCTTTCCGCACCTTTCCTGCCTGTTTCTGCACCTCTCTTGCCTCTTTCTGTACCTCTGTTGGTTCTTTCTGCACTTCTCTGGCTCTCTCTGCACCCTTCGTGCCTCTTTCAGCACCTCTTTTGCTTCTGTCTGCACTTCTCTTCCTTCTTTCTGCACCCCTCCTGCCTCTTTCTCTACCTCTCTTGCCTCTTTGTGCACCTCTCCTACCTCTTTCTGCACTCCTATTGCCTCTATTTGCACCTCTGTTGGTTCATTCTGCACTGCTCTTGATTCTTTCTGCATCCCTCTTGTGAGAAGTTGGCCTGGTATATGCTGTCCACTAATTATAGTGGGCACCTTGCACCAGTCCAAACAACCCCTTATTGGAGATAGATTAAAGACAACCTTTATTGAAAGCTATCCTAGTGGTAGCTATGGAGAGCAGCCTTCAGGCTAAGTCTTGAAGGAATGTAAAGCAGCTTGTTTTACCAGTCTATAATCTCTTGAGTGACCAAATGAAAGAGGACCACACCAGGTATATATTCAAAATATATGTATTTATTGCTAAACACACCCCTCTAGTCTCTTTATGAGGCTAGAGTTCAAATACATAAGTTATAAGTTAGTTATCTACAGTAATAGCACAAATACACGTTTGAGCCCTAGGGCGTACCAAACCATATACCAATAAAGTGGAATAAGAACCACGACTGAGCTAGACACAGGGCCTAGAGCCTGTAGAAGTGCTTGGACCACAAGGAACCACCCAAGGTAGTGACACAGGGGACCCACGAGGGACGTGTGCAGTGTGAGAACACAGCCGCGAATCGCTGTTGACTTCTATGGGGAAAGTCGCGGTTGCAATTTTAAAGAAAAGGGACACTTAGAGGAGGACTTGGAGCAAACCCCTTTAGAACTGGGTCGTTCTAGAGTCTATACCCACGGGAGCACCGGAGTATTCGAGTTACCTCACCCAGGGAAGCCGGGTGCATAGGTGTCTTTCGGGGTCGGGTTTCGTCGTCGGTTTCAATGGCGATCTGCTGCAAAGTGCTGCTGGCGGCCAAGTCGAAAGTGTTCGGGTGGATCCAAAGGTGGATCGAAGATCTGAAGAACCTGAAAGCACAGGGGACAGAGTCTGGGTCACTAGCCAGTGACCAGGAAGGCGATGAGCGGATGCCCACCGATGTCGGGTGCTTCAGGTAGGTTGACGGTCGCCTTGACTCTTCAGCCACGAGGTCCAGGAGGTGTCGATGATGACCAGGAGCTGGATTCGAGCTGTCCCACGACGTCTGTCGATTGCAGGGGTGTAGGAGAGTAGGATCTGCCTCTTATGTTGCCCCCACTTTTTTCCTGATGTTTACACTGGTTTCTGGCTATAGTCTGGCTGGGACCCTGCTAATCAGGGCCCCAGCCTCTCTGTTCTCGCTAAACGATTTGGAGTGCACTAGTGATTGGATACTGTGGTACCTTATGAGTCCCTAGTATATGGTACCTTAGGTACCAAGGGCACAGGTACTTCACAGACCTACCAGGGGCTGCAGCATGTATTATGCCACCCCTGGGAAGCAGACTAAATCTGACACCACAAGCCTGCTACTGCAGCCTGGGTGAGGAAGTGCTAGCACCCCTCACTGAGATATAGGTCCCCTATATCTCTCCTACACACACATATAAACCTATCAGTCACCCCTAAGGCAGGCCCTATCAATCCTGAGGGCAGGGTGCTTGGCTTCTATGTGAGGGGGTGCCTCTGCCTGAGCAGGGCCCCTCTGCAGCTCTCAGAGTCCATTCTCCGGTGCTGTTTGTGGATGCGGTTAAACCATATACTTTTAAGTGCATTATATCCTCGCGGTAAAATGCTAACTTTGGAATGGCTGCATCGAAACATGTCGTGTTTGGTGTCAAACATCTTGGAATACTACCCCCCGCCAGTCCTGGCGGCGGGGGTAGCATTCCACCCTTCTAGAGGGATAGACATGTACCTACTGTGGAAACGTGGTAGAATCCTGCAGAGCCCTGGCATCACAAAATGGATGCCACCAGTCACAGACACTGGGCTGCCCTCCTGCTGATGACCAACACTCGCAGCGGAGGAAGCCCAACAATAGATATCCTGTCCCAAGGGGTGTGACCACCTCCCAGACAGGGTTTAGTGTATTGGGGCTGGGTGGGTGCACTCTTAGAGTGCTTTGAAGTCCTGCACTGGGGGAGCAGAAGGCTCCTCTGTGCATATGCCAGTTCAAACCGGCTCAGGGGCTACCTGCCCCTGCTCTGGCATGAAACTGGACTAAGGGAAGTGGGTGTAGCCACCCACTCCCCTGACCCTCCCATAGGTAGGGTCATAGAGCTAGTCCCTCCCCTCCTTTTAGTATAAGAGGGGGAACCTGTGCATTGCACCCTAGATTTCCCTGGATGACGCCCTACAAGAAGAATCCCGGACCTTCGACGTTCCACTACCTTTGGAAGACTGAAGAATCTCCCTTGGAGTCAAGGAGTGACTCCCCTGCTTGGCAGGCACCAAAAACTACAAACAACGGTCGCAAACTACGCCGCTCCCGCCGGAGTCCGAAGTCCCTGCAGCCCAAGAAGTGGATTTCCTGACTTCTTAAAGGCCATCGTGAGTCCCCAGCGAAGCTGAGGCGAGTGGACCCCAAGAGTAACGAGGAACCGTGACCCCTGGGTACCATGCACTATTGTCAAGTGCAACCCATTCACAATGTTCCACGAACTTGTGCTTTGGACCACGTGTGGTCCCAGCCTCCAGCAACAAACCCAGATCAGAGGCCTACCTTGTCCCAAGTGACCGTGGGCCCCTGTGAGCTAATCCTCCCAAGGCGTCTTTGCGATCCCTTGCCAGCTGGCTTGTGGGTCCCCAGAAGACTTACTAAAGAAACCAAAGGGCTCCTCTGGTTGCTCCAGGCCTGCCCTGACTTACCTTCGCTGGGTGAGTCCCACAGATCTTGCTGGTCTGCGCCATTGTCTCTTTGCACTTTCCCAGAGACTTGCTGTTACCAAGGCTTGTTGGCTCTGATCGAGTTGCCGATACCGCAGTAAGCTGCAGACATCGTGGGACACGCCGAATCCAGCTCCTGGTCATCGTCGACACCTCCTGGACCTCATGGCTGAAGAGTCAAGGCAACTGCGAACAACCTGAATCTTGCGACGACGGTGGGCATCCATCTTCCTTGCCCCGAGTCACTGCCAGTGACTTTGAACACTGTCCCCTCTGCTTTCAGGTCTTCCATCTTCCGAATCCAGGCTTGGATTCCTCCGGACACTTCTCCTGTCGCCGCAAGCAGCAAGTCTTCACTGGCTCCCATTGAAAACGACGCCGCGACCCGACACCAAAGAACACCTATGCACCCGGCTCCCCTGGGTGAGGCAACTTCAGCACTACAGTGCTCCTGTGGGTGTGGGCCCTAGAACTACTTACCCTGTAAGTGACTTGCTTGTAGCTTCCCTAGAAGTGTCCTAAAACTCTAACTTTCCAAGTGCGACTATCGCACTGACTCGTACAAGGTTCGCGTCTGTGTTAGACACACCGCGTCCAACTCCTTTGCAATTCCATCTGTAACCGCGTCCTTTGACTCATACAAGGACCGATCGGTGTGTTCACCTCGAACACGCAAGGGACCTTTAACATTGATATCTCAATCACGTCTGAGTGCATAGACTCGTACAGGATTCGCATCGGTGCCAGGTCACCGCGTCCGTCCCCTGTGGGTCTCCTACAACTACCTGGGGTGGTTCTTGGGGTCCCTCGATTCTAGATGCCCTAGACCTAGGTCTAGCAAACTAAGATTGTAATATTCAATTGTGCTTAACTTATTGTGATAACAGTTGACTTGTACATATGTTCCTGACCTCTAATCTCATAAAGAGATTAGTAGAGAGTGTTTATTAATAAATACATATATATTTGATATATATACCTGTGTGGTGTCTTTTCATTTGGTGATTCAAGAGATTGTGTGGTAAAACAAGCTGCTTTACATTCCTTCAAGACTTAGCCTGAAGGCTGCTCTCCACAGCTACCACTAGGATAGCTTTCTATAAAGGTTGTCTTAAACCTATCTACCATAAGAGTCGAATTGTTCTGGTGCAAGGTGTCCACTTTAATTAGTGAACAGCATATACCAGGCCAACTTCTCACATTGGTGGGCAGCGTGTGGGATTCCAGCTTGCTATTGTTTTACCAGAAAATCTCTATTTGAATTACTAACTGAAAACCACTATAGGTACTTAAGGTACATATAAAGTCAAGCTTAGTATTGATAAGTTCTACTGAACTTAGAGCTGTGTGCCAAGGGATAGCACACCCTTTCTACAGCTCAAGCTAGTATCAGTAGGCCACAAACTAGTGTAGGTAGTACAACACTGCACAACACTAGAATGTCCTTAAAGGGTGGAACCAGTGGATCCACTCAGCCTCAGTATAAGGACATGGCTTTCTCTGACTTGAGAGCCATGTGTGTTGAAAGACACCTGAGGCTAGGACAGAGTCCCTCAACCCTGCACCTGATAGATCTGCTGACAGCAGATGATCTTAGATTGGCTCTAGGAGCTAATGGGTCTGAATCAGTGGGTGGGTCAATTACAGTATCTGGGTCAGACGATGAAAATCCGAATGACCAGGACTCTGTGATTGAAGGGCCAGGCCTCAAGGGGCCTGAAAAGGACAGAGGAATTCTCCCTAAGAGAACTGACAGAGTGGATGAGAGGCATAGGTCCCCTTCCAGGGAATCTGAGCACTCTTATCACTCTGGCAGAGAATTTGTCCACCAGAGGAACTCATACTTTCCCATAAGAGAGACCTCCTCTGAAAGAATGTGCAAACTGCTGCAGTATGAGGAAGCAAGAGTTGCCCTCAGAACCAAGCAGTTGGCACTGGATAGAGAAGCCCTGGAGATCCAGAGAGCTTCTAGAAGAGAGGGTTAGAACCCCTTGGTGGCAGCAACAGTGTCCCTAGAGGCAGAGAATCTATTCCAGACCATAGGAACCTGAGCAAGGTTGTTCCTCCCTACCAGAGTGGGGATGATATCCACAAGTGGATAACTGCTATGGAGAGGGCCTGTAGAGTACAGCAGGTCCCCCAAAAGCAGTGGGCAGCAATCTTGTGGCTCTCCTTTTCAGATAAAGGTAGAGACAAGCTCCTCACTATTAGAGAAGAGGATGCTGACGATTATGAAGTCCTTAAGAGTGCACTGATAGATGGGTTTGGCTTAACCACTGAGCAGTACAGGTTGAAGTTCAGAGATACCCAGAAGGCACAGACTCAGGACTGGACTGACTTTGTTGATTGTGCAACCAAGGCTCTGGAGGGTTGGTTGGTTGGCAGTAGGGTTACTGATTTCAAGGGATTGTATAATCTGATGATGAGAGAACAGATCCTTAATAATTGCCAGAACCAGTTGTTGCATCAGTACCTGGTGGACTCGGATCTGACCTCTCCCCAAGAATTCGGAAAGAAGGCAGACAAGTGGGTCAGAACCAGGGTGAGGCAGAAACCCCAGAACCAAGGGGGTGACACCAAGAAGCAAGATCCTAAGGGCTCTGAGAAAGGTGGGGATAAGTCAAAAGACCAGAAGTCTTCACAAGGCCCCCAAAATCTGCATCTGGTGGGGAGTCACAATCCAACAAGGGAAAAGGCCAAAAGAAGCCCTGGTACAAATTCTGTAAACAGAAAGGGCACTGGACTTCTGACTGTAACAAGTCCAAAGACCAAACCACCACCACTCCTGCCCCTAAGGCAACTGTTCCCCCTAGTTCAGCTACTGGTGGAGGTGTTACACAGAATAAGGGTGTAGTAGGGTTGACCCTGGGTTCTGAAGTGGACTCTGACCTAGTCAGAGTGCCCACTCAGGTAATGCTGATTTGTGAGGGAGACCTTAATATGTCCTTCCTAGTGAGTCCCAGTAACCTGTGCAAATACAAACAGCAGCCTGTAATAAATTACAAACAGGCTTTGGCATTTAGGGACACAGGTGCCAGTGTCACCATGGTGGCAGAGGATCTTGTGGACCCTGGACAGATCATCCTGGGCGAAATGTACCAGGTGACCAATGCAAGCAACGTCAAGACCAACCATAGTCTGGCAGGTGTGAATTTCTCCTGGGGAGGGGTAACTGGCCTCAAGAAGGTTGTAGTCAGTGCAGACCTCCCTGTCGAATGTCTATTGGGCAATGATCTAGAGACTTCAGCCTGGTCTGAAGTAGAGTTATGGACTCATGCTGAGATGTTGGGCATCCCTGCAGAGGTATTTGCTGTGACCAGGTCACAAGCAAGAATGCATGACACTGAACCAGCTCTGGATCCTGGAACAATGGACCAGATGCTTCCCAAGAGGAGGAGCAGTAGGGTAAAGGCAGTGCCTTCCCCTCTGTCTCAGATCACAGATTCACCCCCAGAGGGAGGTGAAGTAGATCCTGAAGAAGGAACTGCCCCAGAGGGACTTGAGCCTGATCAGGTTGAGTTTTTGGGGGCAGGGGGCCCTTCTAGGGAAGATCTGAGGAAGGAGCAACAGTGCTGCCCCTCTCTTGAACCCCTCAGACAGCAGGCTGCTGCTGAGGCTGCTGGGAGTGCTAGTGGGTCCCATAAAGTTTATTGGGATGAGGGACTCCTATATTCTGAGGGTAGAGACCCAGCCCCTGGAGCCACCAGGAGGTTGGTAATACCTCAGAAGTTTAGGGGGTTCCTCTTGACCCTAGCACATGACATCCCTTTAGCAGGACACTTGGGCCAAAACAAGACCTGGGACAGGCTTGTTCCACATTTTCATTGGCCACATATGTCAGAGGACACAAAGGAGTTTTGTCGCTCCTGTGTCACATGCCAAGCCAGTGGTAAGGCAGGTGGCACAACAAAGGCCCCCTGATACCACTACCTGTGGTGGGGGTACCCTGTGAAAGGGTAGGGATTGACATTGTTGGTCCCCTTGACCCTCAAACTGCATCTGGGCACAGGTTTATCCTGGTGGTAGTGGATGATGCCACCAGGTACCCAGAAGCAATTCCCCTGAGGACCACCACAGCCCCTGTGGTGGCAAGAGCCCTCATTGGAGTCTTCTCCAGAGTGGGTTTCCCAAAGGAGGTCATTTCTGACAGAGGTACCAACTTCATGTCAGGATATCTAAAAGCAATGTGGAAGGAGTGTGGTGTAACTTACAAGTTCACCACCCCCTATCACCCACAATGCAATGGTTTAGTTGAACGCTTCAACAAAACCTTGAAAGGAATGATTAAAGGACTCCCAGAGAAGCTTAGGCGGAAATGGGACCTTCTTCTTCCTTGCCTGTTGTTTGCATACAGAGAGGTTCCACAGAAGGGGTTGGCTACAGCCCATTTGAGCTTCTGTTTGGGCATCCTGTGAGAGGTCCACTGTGTTTGGTAAAAGAGGGCTGGGAGTTACCTCTCAAGCCCCCCAAACAAGATGTGACGGACTATGTACTTGGTCTCCGCTCCCGGATGGCAGAGGACATGAAAAAGGCAACCAAAAACCTGGAGGCCAGCCAAGAATTACAAAAAGCTTGGCATGACCAAAAGGCTGTACTGACTGTATACCAGCCAGGACAGAAAGTGTGGGTGTTGGAGCCTGTGGCCCCAGCAGCCCTCCAAGACAAGTGGAGTGGCCCCCATACAATAGTTGAACAGAAGGGAGAAGTCACCTACCTGGTGAATCTTGGAACTCCCAGGAGCCCCCTGAGGGTGCTCCATGTCAACAGATTAAAGCCATATGTTGACAGGGCTGACATGGGCTTGCTCATGGCAACTGATGAGGACCAGGAGGAGGAGAGTGACCCTCTCCCTGACCTGCTCTCTCAGAACCCTGATGATGGGTCAGTAGATGGTGTTGCTTTGGCAAGCAGCCTCACCGACCATCAGCAAACTGAGTGCAGACAAGTTCTGCAACAGTTTAGACATATGTTTAGCCTGACCCCTAGTCAGACTTTCTGGTGCACCCATGAGGTGGACACTGGAGACAGTCTGCCTGTCAAGAATAAGATCTACAGGCAACCTGACCATGTCAGGAACTGTATCAGGACTGAAGTCCAGAAAATGTTGGAGCTAGGTGTAATTGAGCCTTCAGATAGCCCTTGGGCTAGTCCAGTAGTCCTGGTACCCAAGCCTCATACCCAGGGTGGTAAGAAAGAAATGAGGTTTTGTGTAGACTACAGAGGCCTCAATGCAGTCACTAGGACTGATGCCTATCCCATACCAAGGGCAGATGAGCTGATTGATACTTTGGCCTCAGCCAAGTATCTAAGCACGTTTGACCTAACAGCTGGCTACTGGCAGATCAGATTATCTGATGATGCAAAAGCCAAGACAGCATTTTCGACCACTGGTGGGCACTACCACTTTGTGGTGATGCCCTTTGGATTGAAAAATGCACTTGCCACTTTTCAGAGGTTGGTGAATAAAGTTTCCATCCCTGTCAGAACTTATTGCTCAGCTTATCTAGATGATATTGCTGTCTTTAGTTCCTCCTGGCAGGATCACCTGGTCCACCTCAGGAATGTTTTGGAGGCCCTGCAGAAAGCAGGCCTCACTATCAAGGCCACTAAGTGCCAGATAGGGCAGAGTCAGGTTGTATACCTGGGCCACCTTGTGGGTGGAGGCCAGGTTCAGCCTTTACAGAGCAAAATCCAAACCATAATGGAATGGGTTGCTCCAACCACCCAGACACAGGTGAGAGCCTTCTTAGGCCTGACTGGGTACTATAGGAGGTTTGTCAAGGGATATGGATCTATAGTGACCCCCTTGAATGATCTGACCTCAAAGAAAATGCCAAAAAAGGTTCAGTGGACAGCTAGCTGTCAGAAGGCATTTGAAGACCTAAAGCAGGCCATGTGCACTGCCCCCATCTTACAGAGTCCAGACTACACCAAAAAGTTCATTGTCCAAACAGATGCTTCTGAGCTGGGTGTGGGAGCTGTACTGTCTCAACTGAATGATGAAGGTCAAGACCAGCCAGTAGCTTTTATTAGCAGAAGGCTGACCCCTAGAGAGAAACGTTGGTCAGCTATAGAGAGGGAGGCCTTTGCTGTGGTGTGTGCCCTGAAGAAGCTGAGGCCATACTTGTTTGGCACTCACTTCATAGTTCAGACTGACCACAAGCCCCTCCTATGGCTTAAACAAATGAAAGGAGAAAACCCAAAACTTTTGAGGTGGTCCATTTCCCTACAGGGGATGGACTATACAGTGGAACATAGACCTGGGACCCAACATGCCAATGCAGATGGACTCTCAAGGTATTTCCACTTTGAACACGAAGACTCAACTGGTCAAGGTTAGTTTAGTGTCCCTGCGTTTGGGGGGTTGTGTAGGAGAGTAGGATCTGCCTCTTATGTTGCCCCCACTTTTTTCTGATGTTTACACTGGTTTCTGGCTATAGTCTGGCTGGGACCCTGCTAATCAGGGCCCCAGCCTCTCTGTTCTCTCTAAACGAGTTGGAGTGCACTCTAGGTGCACTTGTGATTGGATACTGTGGTACCTTATGAGTCCCTAGAAAATGGTACCTTAGGTACCAAGGGCACAGGTACTTCACAGGCCTACCAGGGGCTGCAGCATGTATTATGCCACCCCTGGGAAGCAGACTAAATCTGACACCACAAGCCTGCTACTGCAGCCTGGGTGAGGAAGTGCTAGCACCCCTCACTGAGATATAGGTCCCCTATATCTCTCCTACACACACATATAAACCTATCAGTCACCCCTAAGGCAGGCCCTATCAATCCTGAGGGCAGGGTGCTTGGCTTCTATGTGAGGGGGTGCCTCTGCCTGAGCAGGGCCCCTCTGCAGCTCTCAGAGTTCATTCTCCGGTGCTGTTTGTGGATGCGGTTAAACCATATACTTTTAAGTGCATTATATCCTCGCGGTAAAATGCTAACTTTGGAATGGCTGCATCGAAACATGTCGTGTTTGGTGTCAAACATCTTGGAATACTACCCCCCCGCCAGTCCTGGCGGTGGGGGTAGCATTCCACCCCTCTAGAGGGATAGACATGTACCTACTGTGGAAACGCGGTAGAATCCTGCAGAGCCCTGGCATCACAAAATGGATGCCACCAGTCACAGACACTGGGCTGCCCTCCTGCTGATGACCAACACTCGCAGCGGAGGAAGCCCAACAATAGATATCCTGTCCCAAGGGGGTGTGACCACCTCCCAGACAGGGTTTAGTGTATTGGGGCTGGGTGGGTGCACTCTTAGAGTGCTTTGAAGTCCTGCACTGGGGGAGCAGAAGGCTCCTCTGTGCATATGCCAGTTCAAACCGGCTCAGGGGCTACCTGTCCCTGCTCTGGCACGAAACTGGACAAAGGGAAGTGGGTGTAGCCACCCACTCCCCTGACCCTCCCATAGGTAGGGTCATAGAGCTAGTCCCTCCCCTCCTTTTAGTATAAGAGGGGGAACCTGTGCATTGCACCCTAGATTTCCCTGGACGACGCTCTACAAGAAGAATCCCGGACCTTCGACGTTCCACTACCTTTGGAAGACTGAAGAATCTCCCTTGGAGTCAAGGAGTGACTCCCTGCATGGCAGGCACCAAAAACTACAAACGACGGTCGCAAACTACGCCGCTCCCGCCGGAGTCCGAAGTCCCTGCAGCCCAAGAAGTGGATTTCCTGACTTCTCAAAGGCCATCGTGAGTCCCCAGTGAAGCTGAGGCCAGTGGACCCCAAGAGTAATGAGGAACCACGACCCCTGGGTACCATGCACTATTGTCAAGTGCAACCCCTTCACAACGTTCCATGAACTTGTGCTTTGGACCACGTGTGGTCCCAGCCTCCAGCAACAAACCCTCCTAAGATCAGACGCCTACCATGTCCCGAGTGACCGTGGGCCCCTGTGAGCTAATCCCCCCAAGGTGTCTTTGCAATCCTTTGCCAGCCGGCTTGTGGGTCCCCAGAAGACTTCCTAAAGAAACCAAAGGGCTCCCCTGGTTGCTCCAGGACTGCCCTGACTTACCCTCGCTGGGTGAGTCCCACAGACCTTGCTGGTCTGCGCCATTGTCTCTTCGCACTTTCCCAGAGACTTGCTGTTACCAAGGCTTGTTGGCTCCGATCGAGTTGCCGACACCGCAGTAAGCTGCAGACATTGTGGGACACGCCGAATCCAGCTCCTGGTCATCGTCGACGCCTCCTGGACCTCATGGCTGAAGAGTCAAGGCAACTGCGAACAACCTGAATCTTGCGACGACGGTGGGCATCCATCTTCCTTGCCCCGAGTCACTGCCAAGTGACTTTGAACACTGTCCCCTCTGCTTTCAGGTCTTCCATCTTCCGAATCCAGGCTTGGATTCCTCCGGACACTTCTCCTGTCGCCGCAAGCAGCAAGTCTTCACTGGCTCCCATTGAAAACGACGCCGCGACCCGACACCAAAGAACACCTATGCACCCGGCTCCCCTGGGTGAGGTAACTTCAGCACTACGGTGCTCCTGTGGGTGTGGGCCCTAGAACTACTTACCCTGTAAGTGACTTGCTTTTAGCTTCCCTAGAAGTGTCCTAAAACTCTAACTTTCCAAGTGCGACTATCGCACTGACTCGTACAAGGTTCGCGTCTGTGTTAGACACACCGCGTCCAACTCCCTTGCAATTCCATCTGTAACCGCGTCCTTTGACTCGTACAAGGACCGATCGGTGTGTTCGCCTCGAACACGCAAGGGACCTTTAACATTGATATCTCAATCACGTCTGAGTGCATAGACTCGTACAGGATTCGCATCGGTGCCAGGTCACCGCGTCCGTCCCCTGTGGGTCTCCTACAACTACCTGGGGTGGTTCTTGGGGGTCCCTCGATTCTAGATGCCCTAGACCTAGGTCTAGCAAACTAAGATTGTAATATTCAATTGTGCTTAACTTATTGTGATAACAGTTGACTTGTACATATGTTCCTGACCTCTAATCTCATAAAGAGATTAGTAGAGAGTGTTTATTAATAAATACATATATATTTGATATATATACCTGTGTGGTGTCTATTCATTTGGTGATTCAAGAGATTGTGTGGTAAAACAAGCTGCTTTACATTCCTTGAAGACTTAGCCTGAAGGCTGCTCTCCACAGCTACCACTAGGATAGCTTTCTATAAAGGTTGTCTTAAACCTATCTACCATAAGAGTCGAATTGTTCTGGTGCAAGGTGTCCACTTTAATTAGTGAACAGCATATACCAGGCCAACTTCTCACAAGGGGTATCGGCGACCGGATTGGACCCAACAAGCCTTGGCAACGGCAAGTCTCGTGGAAATAGAAGAAGGATGGTGGTGCAGACCAGCAAGGTCTGAGGGACTCACCCAGCGAGGGTAAGTCAGGGCACGCCTGGAGCAATCAGGGAAGCCCAAGCAGAATAAGATTGGCCTTCGGGAGGGCCCACTAGCCAACGGACTAACGACCGCGAAGGAGCCTCGAGTGGACGCACTTAGAGCTGGCTCACGGGACACTCGTGGAGTGGAGGCCAGTGATCTTCGGTGCAGTTGGTGCTGGAGGCAGGGGCTACTCGGAGCCCAAAGCACAACTTCATGGGAGACCAGGAAGAGGATGCACTTGCAAATGTGCTCGGTGTCCAGGGGTCACGGTTCCACGTTACCCACAACAGCTACGGGCCTCAGCTTTGCTGGGGACTCAGGGCAGCCTCGGGGAAGTCTGGAAATCCACCTCTGGTGATGCAAAGACTTTGGCATCCGGCGGGAGCTTCAGCGATGCAGACCGGACAATTGCTTCGTTGGTGCCTGCCAAGCAGGGGAGTCACTCCTTGACCCCAAGGGAGATTCTTCAGTCCTCTAATCTTAAAGTAGAGCGTCGAAGGTCCAGGATTCTGTATCAGAGTTTCGTCCAGGTAAATCTAAAGTCCTAAGGACTGGGGTCCCATACTTATACTAAGTTAGGGGTTGGACATACTCTGGGGACCCACCTATGGGAGGGTCAGGGAAGAGGGGTGGTTACACCCATTCCCTTTGTCCAGTTTCGTGCCAGAGCAGGGGCTGGAAGCCCCTGAACCAGTTTGAACTGGGGTATGCACAGGGACACCAAGTGTGCCCCCAGTGCAGGACTTCAAAGCACCAGAGAGTGCTCCCGCCTAGCCCCAATACACATTATCCTGTCTGGGGAGGTGGTTACACCTCCCTGGGACAGGAAACCTATTGTCCAGGCCTCCCCTGCCGGAGTTTCAGTCAGCAGCAGGAGGCCAGACCCGTGTCTGTGGCAGCGGCATCCATTTTGTGATGCCAGGGCTTGGAAAGAAGTTACCGGGCAGGCCGGTGTGTACATGTCTCTCCCTCTAGAAGGGTGGAATGCTACCCCCGCTGCCAGAACTGGCGGGGGGTAGTATTCCAAAATGTTTGACACCAAACACGACATGTTTCCGTGCAGCCATCCCAAAGTTAGCATTTAACGCGAGGTTATAATGCGCTTAAGAGT
The DNA here is from genome assembly GCA_963921515.1 of Calotriton arnoldi. Classification (NCBI taxonomy): domain Eukaryota; kingdom Metazoa; phylum Chordata; class Amphibia; order Caudata; family Salamandridae; genus Calotriton; species Calotriton arnoldi. Next base: position 260,184 of record CAWUFW010012140.1, read on the forward strand.
ATATGGTCAGGCTGCACTACAAACAGCATCAGAGAAGGGTCTCCGAACGCTGCAGAGGGGCTCTGCTCATGCAGGGGCACCCTCTCACATAGGAACCAAGCACTCTGCCTTCAGGATTGACAAGGCCTGCCATAGGAGTGACTTATAGGTTTATATGTGTGTATGTATGTAGTGATATAGGTAACCTATATCACAGTAAGGGGTGCATGCACCACCTTACCCAGGCTGCAGTAGCAGACCTGTGGTGTCCTTTTGGCTGGCCTTCCAGGGGTGGCACAATACATGCTTCAGCCCCTGGCAGGCCTCTGAGGTACCTATGCCCTGGGTACATAGTATACCATATACTAGGGACTTACAAGGGCACTCCAGATTCCAATCAGAGATGTGCCTAAGGCACATGGAAACCATTTTAGAGAGGAAGCAGCTAGGCTGGGGTTCTGATTAGCAGGGCCCCAGCCAGACTAAAGTCAAAAAACAGTGAAGCATCAGCAAAAAGTGGGGGTACCCATGTGAAGCAGATCCTACTCTCCTACACCTCTTGCCTCTTTCTATACTCCTCTTTTCTCTTTCTGTACCTCTCTTGCCTCTTTCTGCACCCCTATTGCCTCTTTCTGCACCTTTCCTGCCTGTTTCTGCACCTCTCTTGCCTTTTTCTGTACCTCTGTTGGTTCTTTCTGCACTTCTCTTGCTCTTTCTGCACCCTTCGTGCCTCTTTCAGCACCTCTGTTGCTTCTTTCTGCACTTCTCTTCCTTCTTTCTGCACCCCTCCTGCCACTTTCTGTACCTCTCTTGCCTCTTTGTGCACCTCTCCTACCTTTTTCTGCACCCATCTTGCCTCTTTTTGCACCTCTGTTGGTTCTTTCTGCACTGCTCTACCTTCCTTCTGTAATTCACTTGCCTTTTTCTGTACTTCTCTTGCGTCTTTCTACACCTTTGTTGCTTCTTTCAGCAATTCTCTTGCCTATTTTTGCACTTCTCTTACTTCTTTCTGCACCCATCCTGCCTCTTTCTGTACCTCTCCTGCCTCTTTGTGCACCCCACCTACCACTTTCTGCACTCCTCTTGCCTCTTTTTGCACCTCTGTTGGTTCATTGTGCACTGCTCTTGCTTCTTTCTGCACCCCTCTTGTCTCTTTCTGCACCCCTCTTTTCTCTTTCTGCACCTCTCTTGCCTCTTTCTGCACCCCTGTTCCCTCTATCTGCACCTTTCCTGCCTGTTTCTTCACCTCTCTTGCCTCTTTCTGCAATTCTTTTGCTTGTTTCTACACCTCTCTTGTGTCTTTATGCACCTCTGTTGCCTCTTTATACACCTCATTTGCTTCTTGCTGCACCCCTCTTGCCTTTTTCTGAACCCCTTTTTTCTCTTTCTGCACCTCTCTTCCCTTTTTTCTGCACCCCTGTTCCCTCTTTCTGCACCTTTACTGCCTGTTTCTGCACCTCTCTTGCCTCTTTCTGTACCTCTGTTGGTTCTTTCTGCACTTCTCTGGCTCTCTCTGCACCCTTCGCGCCTCTTTCAGCACCTCTTTTGCTTCTTTCAGCACTTCTCTTCCTTCTCTCTGCATCCCTCCTGCCTCTTTCTGTACCTCTCTTGCCTCATTGTGCACCTCTCCTACCTCTTTTTGCACTCCTCTTGCCTCTATTTGCACCTCTGTTGGTTCATTCTGCACTGCTCTTGCCTCTTTCTGCACCTCTCCTACCTTTTTCTGCACCCATCTTGCCTCTTTTTGCACCTCTGTTGGTTCTTTCTGCACTGCTCTTGCTTCTTTCTGCACCTCACTTGCCTGTTTCTGCACTTCTCTTGCTTCTTTCTCTTGCCTATTTTTGCACTTCTCTTACTTCTTTCTGCACCCATTCTGCCTCTTTCTGTACCTCTCTTGCCTCTTTGTGCACCTCTCCTACCTCTTTCTGCACTCCTCTTGCCTTTTTTTGCACCTCTGTTGGTTCATTCTGCACTGCTCTTGCTGCTTTCTGCACCCCTCTCCCCTCTTTCTGCACCTCTCTTGCCTCTTTCTGCACCCCTGTTCCCTCTTTCTGCACCTTTCCTGCCTGTTTCTGAACCTCTCTTGCCTGTTTCTGCACCTCTGTTGGTTCTTTCTGCACTTCTCTTGCTCTTTCTGCACCCTTCGCGCCTCTTTCAGCACCTCTGTTGCTTCTTTATGCACTTCTCTTCCTTCTTTCTGCACCCCTCCTGCCTCTTTCTGTATCTCTCTTGCCTCTTTGTGCACCTCTCCTACCTTTTTCTGCACCCCTCTTGCCTCTTTATGCACCTCTGTTGGTTTTTTCTGAACTGCTTTTGCTTCTTTCTGCACCTCACTTGCCTCTTTCTTCACTTCTCTTGCTTTGTTCTTCACCTCTGTTGCTTCTTTCAGCAATCCTCTTGCCTCTTTCTGCACTCCTCTTCCTTCTTTCTGCACCTCTGTTGCCTCTTTCTGCACCTCTCTTGCCTCTTTCTGCACTTCACTTTCTTCTTTCTGCACCTCTCTTGCCTGTTTCGGCACCTCTGACTTAGAGGTAGTTTTAATCCCCCTGCCCTATTATGTACTAGGGCATTACAGGGGAGGTCATGCCAATCACAGGTATACCCCAACCCATAGTGTACCCTAGTGTATGTAGGGGTTTTCACTCTATTCTAAGTGTCTTTCAGCATAGCAATGGCTCTGGGCCTGGTTAGTCAGAGTCAGTTACCACCAGTACCAGTCAGCAAAATGTTGGGGCACAGGATGACTTTGCAACAAGGCCTCTTTCTGCACCTATGTTGGTTCTTTCTGCATATCTATTGCTTCTTTCTGCACCTTTCTTCGTCTTTCTGGACTTCTCTTGCCTCTTTCTGCACTTTTCTTCCTCTTTCTGCACATGTCCTACCTCTGTAGGCATAGTTAGAAATTGGCATTTAAAAACCTTTGAAATTCACTGAAAAAACCATAGGTTTCAGGGACGTTATAGTTAGAAATTAGCATTTAAAAAACCTTTGAAATTCACTGAAAAAACCATAGGTGTCAGGGACGTTATAGTTAGAAATTAGCATTTAAAAAACCTTTGAAATTCACTGAAAAAACCATAGGTTTCAGGGACGTTATAGTTAGAAATTAGCATTTAAAAAACCTTAGAAATTCACTGAAAAAACCACAGGTTTCAGGGACTTTATTATTAGTTGGACATTTAACTCGTACAAAACCAGAGAAATTCGGCCATTATAGTTAGTTGAGCTAACTATAACTCGCGCCCCCGCAAAGCACTGCTGATGACGTCAGCTATTACATCATTCATGACATGGTCAGTGACATCACTGATGACATCACTGATGACATCTCAAATGACTTCACTGATGACATCACTGATGACATCATCCACATGATAATCTGATGCACCTTCTCATACCCTAATATAACCTTTGATACACCCACTCTAAAATACAGACTACCATTTTTGAAACCATAGACACACCAATACCAGTTACTACATACCCACTCACTGATTCCTAGGTCTACACACACATCCACTCATTCACCCATACAGTCACTCATACATGCAGTCACTCATCAATACAGCACTATCATATGCACTGATACACCTATACAGACACTCACACACCGCCACTCATCCATAGAGTGACTCAAACACCTAGTCAGTCATGCAAAGAATCAATCACACTCCCACTTACTCACCTATACAGTTATACACACACCACCTCACTTATTCATACAGATACTAACACATACTTACTCTCTTATACAATCACTGATACAAGCACACACTCATCCATACAGCCACTCTCACAATCACTCACTCTCACATATAGTCATTTATATACTCCAACACTCACATATACTGCCATTTACATATGTAGTTACTCACACATGTGCCATCCATTCACTAACCAACACACCTATACACACACTCACTCATCCATACAGCCATTCACAGATGCACTCTTGACCCATACACCCAGTGAATCACCCACTCACACATCTATGCACAGAGTCACACCCCCCACCCACCCACACAAATAATCAGGCACCCATACAGATACTCAGACAACCAATCAATAACCCATATAGACACTCATGTAGCTACTCACCAACCCAGGCATCCGCTTACACACCAACTGACAGACTGATACAGACATTCACACAGATTAGTGACTAAGGCAATCATTCAGTAAGACACATTTAATCACTCACTTATACAGTCAGTCACTCACCTACTAAATCATCCATTCAGACACTTAACACCCACTCATTCTTCAATACACCTTGGCATATATATATATAAAACATATTTAAACTTTACAGAAACACACAGTCACTGCATGATATCATCAGTGATGTCATTTGAGATGTCATCAGTGATGTCATCAGTGATGTCACTGACCATGTCATGAATGATGCAATATTTGACGTCATCAGCAGTGCATTGCGGGGGTGCGAGTTATAGTTAGCTCAACTAACTATAACGGCCAAATTTCTCTGGTTTTGTACGAGTGAAATGTCCAACTAACTATAACGTCCCTGAAACCTGTGTTTTTTTCAGTGAATATACATATATATATATATATATATATATATACGTATATATATATATATATATATATATATATAAATATATATATATATACAGTTAGTATATGTTTCCTGTCTTGTACAACAGATTATCTCAAGTGCGTTGAGAAAAAAAAAATATATTGTTTCAAGGAATAGTTTTAAAGAATGAATACGGAGAGACTGATTCTCTTCCCCACCGTGGCAGACATGCCTACATTAAACTTAGAGTTAAGCTAGAAAAGCAGGAACAAGAGAAATAAACTGCCTAGGATCACACAATTTGGTAAAATGGGAAAGCCGAGATTAAATACAGGGTTTCAGGTTTCACGTTATGCAGTTTAGTCACTGGGTATGTATATATCTATATATATATATATGCTTCACTCCCCTATGACCACTGTACTAAAGACACACTACTGACCAACAACATCTTTGCCTGGCATCAATTAAAAGCATTGTGCTGGGTTCGGTGTGGGCTTGTTTTGTGAATAAGAGCATTCAGCGTAATTGCTCACAGACTTCCCTCATTTTAAGTGTATGAATTAGACCTCTCTACAATTCAGTTATAGAGTCCACTTTGCGATCTTTGACAAACGTGGCAGAATAAGTGACAGTATGTAAGAAAAGTGGTAGTGAAGGAACTTGTGGGGTTTTTTGGCAGCAGCAGGAAAGTCAAATAAATGATTGTATCACTACGTGAAATTCCACCGGCCGGAATCTCCACCATCGGGCCAGAATCTCCACCTCCGGGCCGGAATCTCCACCTCCGGGCCGGAATCTCCACCACCGGGCTGGAATCTCCGGCCCGAGTGCGGACATAAAGTTAGTATGAGTAAGTGCATTCTGTGAATACCAAAATGAGTAAGTGCATTCTGTGAATACCAAAATGAATAAGTGCCTTTTGTGAATACCAAAATGAGTAAGTACCTTCTGTGAATACCAAAATGAGTAAGTGCCTTCTGTGAATACCAAAATGAGTAAGTGACTTCTGTGAATACCAAAATGGTAGTAAGTTTAGGATTTTGTAGTAAGTTAGTTCTGTGAATCGGGCCCGTAGTGTACAAGATGATGTTGGCCAAACAGGGAACAGAAGAAGATGAAATGTTTTCGCTAATAACTGAGAATGAATTACCCGAAGAGTTGAGACCTACAGTTAATCCAGAAGTGTGGGATTTTACAGGAAAAGACATTGGGCTAATGACAAATATAGACCCAGTTAAAGTGACAGTGAAAGAAGGTGCAGTGTATCCAAACACCCGACAGTACAAAATTAGTCCAGAAGTAAAAGCAGGAATTATACCAGAAATTGAACGAATGGTGAAACAAGGTATTTTAAAAGAAGTGATGGGTAGTCCCTGTAATTCGCCAATAATGGGACTGAAAAAGCCTAGCGGAAAGTACAGAATAGTGCAAGATCTACGGAAAATAAATAAAATTGTAATTCCCTGTTGTCCAATTGTGCCAAATCCAGCAGTGATCCTTTATCAGATACCTTGGAATGCAGGTTGGTTTACAGTAATTGATTTATGTCAAGCTTTCTTTTCAATTCCTTTGCACCCAGACAGCCAGTATCTTTTTACGTTTAAGTTTGAGGATCGTATTTACGCATGGTGTCGAGTTCCTCAAGGGTACACAGAGAATCCTTCAATTTTTAATCAGATTTTGAAAAAGTGGTTGGAATCATTGATTATGCCTGGGAAATCTGTTTTGGTTCAGTACATTGATGACCTACTGGTGGCATCAAAGACATGAGAAGATTGTGTCACAGACACAATTGCATTGCTGAATCATTTGGCTGAAGGAGGACACAGGTGTCTCCAGAAAAGTTACAATTCTGTCAACGAGAAGTTAGATACTTAGGGCATAAAATAGAAAGAGGAGTTAGAAAAGTGACACCGGAAAGAATTAAAATAATCAAAGAAATGCAATTGCCACAGACTCAAAGAGAAATGAGAATGTTCCTAGGAGTGATTGGATACTGCAGGCAATGGATTAATGGTTTTTCTATGTTAGCGAAACCATTAATACAGATGATCCGGAAACGAGCAAAATATCCAATTGATTGGAATGATGACTGCATAGAGGCATTTGTAAAATTGCGAAATTGTTTGTGTGAGGCTCCTGCTTTGGGCATGCCTGACTATTCAAAAGACTTTGCTTTGTTTTGCTGTGAAAGAGAGAATTGTGCACTTTCAGTCTTAACACAGAGACATGGATTTAGTCGACGTCCAGTGGCATATTTTTCAGCTACACTGGACCCGGTGGCTTCAGTATTGCCTGGCTGCTTAAAGGCCGTAGCTGCTACTTGTATGAGTCTGGAGCAAAGTGAGTCAATAGTGATGGGACATCCGGTAAAGGTTTTTGCTCCACACTCGGTTGAGATTCTTTTGACAAGAACCAGAACACAGCTTCTTACCCCTAGTCGATTGACTAAGTATGAAAGAGTGATTTTGGGAGCTGAGAACGTGACTGTGATAAGGTGTACGATCATGAACCCAGCTACCCTATTGCCAGACCCCTGCGATGAAGAAGTGAGAGATGAGAGTGATCATGATTGTTTGGACGTGACTGAGTTATGTACGAAGCCCCACCCCGACATAAAAGAGACACCGTTGAAAGAAGAAGAAGAAGAAAACAGGATTTCTAAAGCGCTTGGTTACCCATAGGCATCCCCGCGCTAATGTCTGCTAACACACTAAGCTGTGACCCATTCATTTAGGGAAAAGTAGTGTTTTAATCTGTCTCCGGAAAATGAGGTAGTTAGGTTGAGCACGGATCTGCAAAGGCAGACTGTTCCAGATTTTAGCCACATTATGAGAAAAGAGGCGGCCCCCACTTCGTGCTCTCTTTATTCTTGGTGTTGACAGTAAAAATTTAGTTTCCGACCTTAGGGCTCTGTTTGGGCGGTACGGATGGATAAGGGACTGAATAGCCAAGGATCCCTTACCTGCAAGTGCCCTATGGGCTATGCATAATGCCTTAAACTGAATGCGCTCACGGATGGGGAGCCAATGTAGAGATGCCAAAGCTGGTTTAGCTGAAGAACGCTTTGGGATGTTCATGAGCATAAGCGCCGCGCAGTTTTGAACAACTTGTAACTTTTGTATCGAGGAGCAAGGAGCTCCAAGATAAAGTGCATTAGCATAGTCAAGACGGGACAGGATGAGAGCCTGAACTAGGACTCTTCTTGCTGGAAAAGGGAGTAGTGGGAGCACTTTACGGACCATTCGTAGAATCCCAAAGCAGCTTGCAGCTACTTTTTGCCCTTGCTCTTTAAAATCAAGGTTCCGGTCAAGCCAAACACCCAGACTTTTGATTTGGTCTTTAGGAGAGGGGGCTGGACCAAAAAAGCTAGGCCAGAGTAGCCCAAGATTTGTCTTTTCTTTATTTTATTCCCTAGGAGCATTAGTTCAGTTTTTGATCCATTGAGTTTCAAAAACGAATCTTCCATCCACCTTGATACTTTGTCCAGACAAAGGGCAAGACCAGAGCTGGAAGGGTCCCGTTGGTTGAAAGAAACAACCAACTGGGTGAAAGAGGCTGACCATGAGTTATTTGAGGATGGTTCCTGCCTCAAGACACAAGAATGAGGATTAATTGCTGCATATGCTGTTTGTAAAATATCTGGGGTAATTGAAACATCCTGTTTACCTGGGGTCAAGTCTGCACAAGTAGCTGAATTGGTTGCCTTAACAATGGCATGCAAAAAGGGGAAAAATTGGAGAGTAACCATATTTACGGACAGTCAATATGGGTTCGGGGTTGTGCATGACTTCGGCCAGCTTTGGATGCAGAGGGGATTTCTGACTTCTTCAGGATCTCCTATCAGAAACAACAAAAATGTGAAAGATTTGTTGGAAGCATTACAATTGCCAAAAGAGATAGCAGTTGTAAAATGCACTGCACATCGGTCAGGAAATGACTATGTGACTGCTGGCAATAATTATGCTGACCAAGTGGCCAAATACTGTGCCAAAAATACAGTGGTCATAAACCGAAAAATTGAAACAGGTGAAACCAGATGCCAACTTATGCTTTTCTCAGTACCAGAAACATGGGACGAGATTAGGCAATTGCAGGAAGAAGTTGAGGAAAAGGAAAAAGAAATTTGGTTAAAGGCAGCCTGTACAAAGAGACCACATGATGAGGTATGCGTGTATTTAGATGGAAGACCAGTCATGCCAGATTGTTTGCTTTAAAAAATGGCAAGAGTGTATCATGGAGCAACACACATGGGGAGAGATTCAATGATCAGGCTATTCAGACAGAGTTGGTACAATCCGAAGTTCAGGGTAATCGCAGAGAGCCTTTGCCAAAGATGCTTAATCTGTCAGCAGCAGAACCCAGGTAGAAAGACAGTGGTAAGCTGGGGAAAGATTGGAAAAGCAGAAGGGCCCTTCACCAGACTACAGTTAGATTTTATTGAATTACCCACATGCAATGGACTGAAATACATACTTGTCATAGTGTGTCTTTTCTCAAGATGGGGGAAGCCTATCCCACTCGAAGAAATGACAGTCTTACAGTTGCAAAATTGTTGTTGAGGGAGTTGATTCCGCAATTTGGTTTTCCAGTCACTTTGGAATCAGATAGAGGCCCTCATTTTAATAATGAAATAATTCGATTAATCTGTGCTGCATTTAACATTGAACAAAAACTGCACTGTGCTTATCGTCCAGAGGCTTCTGGAATTGTTGAGCAAATGAATGGCACAATCAAATCAAGATTGGGAAAGGTGTGTGCATCCACAAAGCTGAAATGGCCAGATGCACTACCTCTTGTATTGATGGGTCTCAGAAGTATTCCAGACAGAAAAACAGGAATGAGCCTGCATGAGATTCTCATGGGAAGAGCCCTGAGACAGGCAGTTATTCCTGGAAATAAACTAATGAGTATAACTGATGATCTGGTATTGGACTATTGCAAAGGATTGGCTGAAATGATGCGTTCTATCTCTCACCAGGTTGGAGAAGATGCAGTTGAAAGACAGCCAGACAAGCGCATGATTTGAATCCTGAAGATTGGGTGCTAGTGAAGAAACATGCAAGAAAGTCGTGCCTAGCACCAAGGTGGGACGGACCGCGGCAAGTCATACTAGTCACTACCACAGCAGTGAAGTGTGCAGGTCTGCCCAATTGGATTCATGCCAGCCATACCAGAAGAGTTCCGAGCCCATCAGATCAACAAGAGCCACCACTGACTGAACAGGCTGAAGCGTCAGGAGTTGTAAACTGTGAAATTGAAGAATCTAGAGTAATAGATTCTGAAAGACAACCATATGACGAACAGCCAAGTACAAGTCAGGAAGACTGGATACCAGTGATTGAAATAATTGATGATGTCATTGAAACCAGAAGTAGAACAGAACTGAAAAGACAGGAAAGTAGTCAGGAAGAGACAGGGGAAGAAGAACACACTCAGGTGGAAATTGAAAAAGACACATACGAACCTGAGGAGGAAAAAATAGAAGAACACGTTCAGGCGGAAGAAGAAAATTTTGAATTAAGACCTGAACAGGACCAGATAGAGTTAGAAGAACAGGTTCAGGCAGAAGAAGAAAGATTTGAAGTAAGACCTGAACAGGGTCAGATAGAATTAGAAGAACAAGCTCAGGAAGAAGAAGAACAAAATATGGTAGTACCTGAGCAGGTGGAAGTAAAAGAAGGTACAAGCACAGAGAACAGAGAAACAGAACAGATTGTGCCTAAAATAAATGAAATAAAAAGAACTTTACAAGGAGATAAAGAAGGTGAAAACGCAGTACAAATCAAAAGAGTCAGAAAAGGAGACAATTGGCCAACTGGAGTAAAGAAACTAAAATATCACTTGAGAAAATCTGGAAAGAGACCAGAACAAGTAAACGAAGTCACAAGTCAAACGCAACCTAAACAAACTTTGGCAAAAATAACTCGAAGAAGTCCAAGATTGAGAAATATAAGCAGGAGATACAAGGCTCCTGAATGGACGTACGTTATACTCGAGAAATTTGAATCCCTAGATCTGACTGATGATACAGAAGAAATTCACATTGTCCAGATTGATGAAAGCAAATTGAGGCCTCCTTAAAAACGAAAAGAGTTAAATAAAACTGACAAAGAAAAGATAAGAGAAAATATATTTTCTCAGTAGTAAAATGGCAGAAACTGAAGTGACCGAAAACTCAAAATGCGGATTAAAAAGAAAGTGTTTTAGATTTTGTTTTTGTAGTATTCTATTAGTAGCATTAGTATGGTTATTCCTAACAGTAGGAGTACCTTTGTTAATGAAAACAAGTGACAAGAATAGTACAGATAATAATGTTAAGGTAGATAGAATAAGAGAAACTGAAATAGAAATCGGGGTAGAAGATGAAGCAAACTATCATAATGAATCAGATTATAATACGTCTTCTAATGTGTTTATTAAATTGTTATTTCAATATGTTAGTACTATGGAGATTAATAACTGTTACGTCTGTATGAAGTTACCCTCATCAGTATCAGAAGGAATGACGTATCACCATATACCTTTAACTTATGGTGTGTCATGTAGTATTTTGTCAAGTTTATTTTATGCTACAGGGAAACTTAAATATTTTTATTCAGATATAGATGTAGTATTTTCTGAATTACCTATTAGAAAGAATATGAATCCAGTAGCTAGTCGTAAAAAACGCACAGTTTATGGGTGAATTTTTCAAAACGATGAGTTCAATAGATTTAGTTCAGGCACATAAAGATAATCTAACATGTACATTAAGAAAAGAAGAAAAAGATGTTTTGGATCTAGTAGAAGAAAGGAGACAGGATTTAATAAAGAAAGCAACTGAACAGAAAACCCATGTACCTCCATGGGTTGGGAAGGAGGGATCTATGCTAGTGGCAAGGCTCATGCTGCGATGTCCTTGGATTTTGTGAAAAGAGGGAAATTCTGCCTCCATAGATTAAAGACAGATTATAACAATAATTACATTGGTTCCAGTGAATGTGAACACAACTGCCTAATTTTAGGAGGGTGGGGACTAAAAGGGGGAACTGATCCTGTGTTTCCAGGAGTGTATTATGTTTGTGGGAGCAATGCCTATTATAGGTTACCTGCAAGATGGTACGGGAGCTGTTATTTTGGAATAGTTTTTCCAAAGATTTATCATGTAGATAAAATCAGTGGAACCAATGGAAATTCTAATGGACTAACACGTAGAAGAAGAGCTAGTTTTTCTGAAATTGTAGGAGACATTTTTAGTGCACTGATACCCTCAGTTGGAGTCATTCTGAATTCACAGAAAATTTGTAAGTTATCAACCATAGTTGATCGTCTTTCTACAGACACTGCAGGAGGATTCTTAATGATTAACACAGAAATGGTTGCAATCAGGTCTATGGTCTTACAGAACCGTCTTGCTCTTGATATATTGTTAGCAAAAGAAGGTGGAGTCTGTGGCATGTTGAAAGTTCAACATTGCTGCACTTATATTCTGGACAAGAGCAGAGAAATTAAAGGATATATTGAAAACATTACAAGAATGCATAAAGATTTGAACCAACTGGAGGTTGACAGTGTGTGGGGAAGACTAACAAAAAGTATAACATCAATAGGGAAATGGTTTTCTAATTTTGGGAAAGGTTTCTTAGGTCAAATAATAATACCATTAGTCATGATAGTAACGGTAGTGATGTTAATAATAATTACATATAAGTGTTGTAGAAAAGGTACGAAAGAGAAAGTACATTTTGAAAGAAAAGGAAAGGGACAGAAACGAAAAAGAAATTATGATGAAATACAGTTAGAAGAAATGAAAGGCAGATTATATAAGAAAATGCGGGATTTAGAAGGAAACGAGTTGATTGATGAGAAATTGAGAGGAGAAATAGAGAAAAACTGAGAATTCCTGAAGTTGGTATCTGGGATGGGATGGGTAATTTTGTGATGGCTTAAGATGCCATCAGAGAGGGAATGATGGAGCAAGGGCTTGTAAACTAGACTTGTTCGGAAGCAATCCTTTCGTTTTAACTCGATAACGACTTACTAACAACGTGTTTGTAATTAATAATTCGCATTTAGAAAGAGACACGCAGGAAAACGAAGCTTGCCTATGTGTTTACTAACTGCATTAACATGAACGAAGGACTAAACACACTTTAACAAGGGAATTTTTACTGCGCATGCGTCTACTGCATCTACGTAGTATGAGGTACTAACGCTTGGAGGGAAATTCTGGCGCTTGCACAAAGAACCATAAAATGGCCGCTTGAAAACTCACATGCATGGCACCTGCTTGCTGGAATTAGAAAATAAGTTTTATACTAACGCAAATGCAGAAAGAATAATAATAAATGGAATGGGTTAGAGTAGAGGTTGGTGGTATACAGTGAAACCATTTATTTTTGAGAATAACATTTCTTCTTTTAACTTTATTATTAGTGCATATTTGGGCCTGTTAAACTTGTCTGAATCGAGCCGACTGACGTGACGCCATGCATGCGCACTGGCGAGAAAATACAAAAGGATGAGTAAGGATTTGTCACGCATCCAAGGCCAGCGAAGATGTGCCCTGGGAACATGAGGGTGAAGAGTTCATATGAAGGAGCTTTATTCAGGAGATTGCTACATTTTGTATTAATAAAGTTTGGAGATGCATGGGAAAGGAAATGATTTAATAAAGTTTGAGGGGAGGAGTTTGAAACAATGGTTTAATGGAATAAGCGAAATGTCAATCAATCAATCAATCACGGCATTTATAGAGCGCGCTACTCACCCGGGAGGGTCTCAAGGCGCTGGGGGAGGGGGTAAGTTACTGCTCGAACAGCCAGGTCTTGAGCTGCTTCCTGAAGGAGAGATGGTCCTGGGTTCGCCGAAGGTGAGTGGGGAGGGAGTTCCAGGTCTTGGCTGCCAGGTAGGAGAAGGATCTTCCTCCGGCGGTGGTTCTGCGGATGCGTGGTACGGTGGCAAGGGCGTGGCTGGTTGATCGTAGCTGGCGTGTGGGCGTGTAGAAGGTCATGCGGTCGTTGAGGTACTTTGGGCCCAGGTCGTGGAGGGCCTTGTGTGCGTGGGTGAGGAGTCTGAACGTGATTCTCTTGCTGACGGGGAGCCAGTGCAGGTCTTTCAGGTGTCCGGTGATGTGGCTGTGTCGGGGGATGTCCAGGATGAGTCGTGCGGAGGCGTTCTGGATGCGCTGGAGTCTCTTTTGAAGTTTGGCTGTGGTTCCGGCGTAGAGGGTGTTCCCATAGTCCAGTCGGCTGGTGACGAGTGCCTGGGTGACGGTCTTCCTGATTTCAGTGGGGATCCATCTGAAGATCTTGCGGAGCATGCGCAGGGTGTTGAAGAATGAAGATGAGACGGCGTTGACTTGTCTGGTCATCGACAGGGAGGAGTCCAGGATGAAGCCCAGGTTGCGTGCGTGGTCCGTTGGCTTGGGCGCGGTGCCCAGGGCCGGGGGCCACCAGGAGTCGTCCCAGGCGGAGGGTGATGAGCCCAGGATGAGGACTTCCGTCTTGTCTGAGTTCAGTTTAAGGCGGCTGTTCCTCATCCAGTCGGCGACGTCTCTCATCCCGTCGTGTAGGTTGGCTCTGGCGGTGGTGGGGTCGTTGGTGAGGGAGAGGATCAGCTGGGTGTCGTCGGCGTAGGGAGATGATGTTGAGGTTGTGTCGGCGTGCGATGGCTGCGAGGGGGCTCATGTAGACGTTGAAGAGGGTTGGGCTGAGTGAGGATCCTTGTGGAACGCCGCAGATGACTTCGGTGGCTTCGGATCTGAACGGGGGAGGCGGACTCTCTGGGTTCTTCCGGCGAGGAACGAGATGATCCATTCCAGTGCTTTCTCTCGGATTCCGATGTTGCTGAGGCGCTTCACTAGGGTGCGGTGGCAGACGGTGTCGAACGCCGCGGAGAGGTCCAAGAGGATGAGGGCAGCTGTTTCCCCGTTGTCAGTTAGGGTTCTGATGTCGTCGGTGGCTGCGATAAGGGCGGTCTCGGTGCTGTGGTTGGCCCGAAACCCGGACTGCGAGGGGTCGAGGGATCCATTCGTCTCGAGGAAGGCGGCAAGCTGTCTGTTGACGGTCTTCTCGATGACTTTGGCCGGAAACGGAAGGAGCGAGATGGGACGGTAGTTCTTGAGGTCGGTGGGGTCCGCCGTTGGTTTCTTCAGGAGGGCGGTAAGCTCGGCGTGCTTCCAGCTCTCCGGGAAGGTGGCGGTGTGGAAGGAGGAGTTGATGATGTCCCGGAGATGGGGTGCGATGGTGGCGTCGGCTTTGTTGAAGACGTGGTGTGGGCAGGGGTCGGTTGGTGATCCGGAGTGGATGGAGTTCATCGTGCGGGTGGTGTCTTCGGTGCTGATCGGGGTCCAGTTGCAGAGGGTGGTGGTGGCGGGCGTTGGTTCGGCGGTAGGGTGCGTTGTTTGTGCGTCGAAGCTGTTGTGTATGTCGGTGATCTTGCGGTGGAAGAACGCGGAGAGTGAGTTGCAGAGGTCTTGCGAGGGGGTGATGTCGTTGTTTCCGGCGCTGGGGTTGGAGAACTCTTTGACGATGCTGAAAAGTTCCTTGCTGTCATGGGCGTTGTTGTCCAGTCGTTCTTTGAGTGCCGACTTCTTGGTGGCACGGATCAGCTGGTGGTGTTTGCGGGTGGCGTGCTTGAGGGCGGTCCTGTTGTCTGTGGTCTGGTCGAGTCGCCAGGTTTTCTCGAGAGTGCGGCAGTTCTTCTTGGATTCCTTGAGTTCGTTGGTTAACCAAGGGGTTTTCTTGCTTCCGGGTCTGCTGGGAGGGTTTTTTTGTGGTGCGAGGTCGTCGGCGCAGGCGGTCAGCCACTTGGCGAGGTTGCTGGCTGCTTCGTTTGGGTCCGTTGTGTTGGTGGGTGTGTTCTGGCTGAGGGAGGCGGTGAGCTGCTCGGCGGTGATCTTGCTCCAGCTCCGGCGGGGAGCCTGTTGCGGGTGGTGGTGGGTCGCAGTCTTTCTGAAGCTGAAGTGGACGCAGCTGTGGTCGGTCCAGTGGAGTCCGGTGGCGTGGCTGAAGGAGATGTGCTTGCTGGACGAGAAGACGGGGTCAAGCGTGTGGCCGGCGTAGTGGGTGGGCGTGTTCACCAGTTGCTTGAGTCCGAGGTTGGCGAGGTTGTCCAGCAGGGCGGTGGTGTTTCTGTCGTTGCTGTTCTCCAGGTGGAAGTTGAGGTCCCCTAGGAGGATGTAGTCGGTGGAGGGCATGGCGTGCGGGCTGATGAAGTCTGCGATGTCTTCGCTGAATAGTGTGCGTGGTCCCGGGGGTCTGTAGATGAGGGTGCCTCGGAGGGTGGTCTTGGGGTCAGTGTGTATCTGGAAGTGTAGGTGTTCGGCGGCGGAGAAGGTCTCGTCGGAGTTAGTCGAGATGCGGATGGTGTTCTTGTGTACGATGGCGATGCCTCCTCCCGTCTGGTTGACGCGGTCCCTCCGGGTGATCTTGTATCCGTCCGGGATGGCTATGGCGATGTCGGGCGCTGAGGAGGCGTTCATCCAGGTTTCGGTGAGGAAGGCGATGTCCGGTGCTGTTGCGTCGAGCAGGTCCCAGAGTTCCACGGCGTGCCTGTGGACGGAGCGGGTGTTCAGCAGGATGCATTTCAGGTGGTTGCTGCTGTTGCTCGACTTGGCGGAGGTGGTGCACGTCCGGGGGCAGGTGAATCGGCAGGTTTGGCAGGTGAAGGGTCCGTGGGTGCGTCTCGGTGAGGCTCGGTAGCAGGCAGGGTTCCGGCCGGCATTGAGTGCGGTGAGTGTGGCGGCGTCGTAGGTCCGTCGAGTAGTGTTGCGTTGGTGGGATCCAGGGGTTCTGGCGCTGGGCGCGGTCCAGGCACGGACGGGCGCAGACGGGCTTGCCTTAGGCGCGCCTTCGGCACGCCAGCGGCGCGGCCGCACAGCGGCCCCCATTTATGGGGAGGTGGGAGGGAGGAGCAGCTGGGAGGCGGGAGGCAGGGGCAGCGAATGGGCAGTCAGGGGAGCGGGGCCGCAGGGGACGCAGCGGCGGGAATGGCGAGAGGCAGCGGGGGCACAGAAAGGAAAACAAGGGGAGAGCAGACAAAATCACGGGCACAACGACAGTGGGGCAGCGAGGGCACAGAAAGGAAAACAAGGGGAGAGCAGACAAAATCACGGGCACAACGACAGTGGGGCAGCGAGGGGCACAGAAAGGAAAACAAGGGGAGAGCAGACAAAATCACGGGCACAACGACAGTGGGGCAGCGAGGGGCACAGAAAGGAAAACAAGGGGAGAGCAGACAAAATCACGGGCACAACGACAGTGGGGCAGCGAGGGGCACAGAAAGGAAAACAAGGGGAGAGCAGACAAAATCACGGGCACAACGACAGTGGGGCAGCGAGGGGCACAGAAAGGAAAACAAGGGGAGAGCAGACAAAATCACGGGCACAACGACAGTGGGGCAGCGAGGGGCACAGAAAGGAAAACAAGGGGAGAGCAGACAAAATCACGGGCACAACGATAGTGGGGCAGCGAGGGGCACAGAAAGGAAAACAAGGGGAGAGCAGACAAAATCACGGGCACAACGACAGTGGGGCAGCGAGGGGCACAGAAAGGAAAACAAGGGAGAGCAGACAAAATCACGGGCACAACGACAGTGGGGCAGCGAGGGGCACAGAAAGGAAAACAAGGGGAGAGCAGACAAAATCACGGGCACAACGACAGTGGGGCAGCGAGGGGCACAGAAAGGAAAACAAGGGGAGAGCAGACAAAATCACGGGCACAATGATAGTGGGGCAGCGAGGGGCACAGAAAGGAAAACAAGGGGAGAGCAGACAAAATCACGGGCACAACGACAGTGGGGCAGCGAGGGGCACAGAAAGGAAAACAAGGGGAGAGCAGACAAAATCACGGGCACAACGACAGTGGGGCAGCGAGGGGCACAGAAAGGAAAACAAGGGGAGAGCAGACAAAATCACGGGCACAACGACAGTGGGGCAGCGAGGGGCACAGAAAGGAAAACAAGGGGAGAGCAGACAAAATCACGGGCACAACGACAGTGGGGCAGCGAGGGGCACAGAAAGGAAAACAAGGGGAGAGCAGACAAAATCACGGGCACAACGACAGTGGGGCAGCGAGGGGCACAGAAAGGAAAACAAGGGGAGAGCAGACAAAATCACGGGCACAACGACAGTGGGGCAGCGAGGGGCACAGAAAGGAAAACAAGGGGAGAGCAGACAAAATCACGGGCACAACGACAGTGGGGCAGCGAGGGGCACAGAAAGGAAAACAAGGGGAGAGCAGACAAAATCACGGGCACAACGACAGTGGGGCAGCGAGGGGCACAGAAAGGAAAACAAGGGGAGAGCAGACAAAATCACGGGCACAACGACAGTGGGGCAGCGAGGGGCACAGAAAGGAAAACAAGGGGAGAGCAGACAAAATCACGGGCACAACGACAGTGGGGCAGCGAGGGGCACAGAAAGGAAAACAAGGGGAGAGCAGACAAAATCACGGGCACAACGACAGTGGGGCAGCGAGGGGCACAGAAAGGAAAACAAGGGGAGAGCAGACAAAATCACGGGCACAACGACAGTGGGGCAGCGAGGGGCACAGAAAGGAAAACAAGGGGAGAGCAGACAAAATCACGGGCACAACGACAGTGGGGCAGCGAGGGGCACAGAAAGGAAAACAAGGGGAGAGCAGACAAAATCACGGGCACAACGACAGTGGGGCAGCGAGGGGCACAGAAAGGAAAACAAGGGGAGAGCAGACAAAATCACGGGCACAACGATAGTGGGGCAGCGAGGGGCACAGAAAGGAAAACAAGGGGAGAGCAGACAAAATCACGGGCACAACGACAGTGGGGCAGCGAGGGGCACAGAAAGGAAAACAAGGGGAGAGCAGACAAAATCACGGGCACAACGATAGTGGGGCAGCGAGGGGACACAGAAAGGAAAACAAGGGGAGAGCAGACAAAATCACGGGCACAACGACAGTGGGGCAGCGAGGGGCACAGAAAGGAAAACAAGGGGAGAGCAGACAAAATCACGGGCACAACGACAGTGGGGCAGCGAGGGGCACAGAAAGGAAAACAAGGGAGAGCAGACAAAATCACGGGCACAACGACAGTGGGGCAGCGAGGGGCACAGAAAGGAAAACAAGGGGAGAGCAGACAAAATCACGGGCACAACGACAGTGGGGCAGCGAGGGGCACAGAAAGGAAAACAAGGGGAGAGCAGACAAAATCACGTGCACAACGACAGTGGGGCAGCGAGGGGCACCGAAAGGAAAACAAGGGGAGAGCAGACAAAATCACGGGCACAACGACAGTGGGGCAGCGAGGGGCACAGAAAGGAAAACAAGGGGAGAGCAGACAAAATCACGGGCACAACGAAAGTGGGGCAGCGAGGGGCACAGAAAGGAAAACAAGGGGAGAGCAGACAAAATCACGGGCACAACGACAGTGGGGTAGCGAGGGGCACAGAAAGGAAAACAAGGGGAGAGCAGACAAAATCACGGGCACAACGACAGTGGGGCAGCGAGGGGCACAGAAAGGAAAACAAGGGAGAGCAGACAAAATCACGGGCACAACGACAGTGGGGCAGCGAGGGGCACAGAAAGGAAAACAAGGGGAGAGCAGACAAAATCACGGGCACAACGACAGTGGGGCAGCGAGGGGCACAGAAAGGAAAACAAGGGGAGAGCAGACAAAATCACGGGCACAACGACAGTGGGGCAGCGAGGGGCACAGAAAGGAAAACAAGGGGAGAGCAGACAAAATCACGGGCACAACGACAGTGGGGCAGCGAGGGGCACAGAAAGGAAAACAAGGGAGAGCAGACAAAATCACGGGCACAACGACAGTGGGGCAGCGAGGGGCACAGAAAGGAAAAGGGGAGACAAGCAGACAAAGCGGGCACCGGGGCCACAAGCGGAGGGCGATCTTACCTGCAGAAGCAGCGGGCAGACAACACAGGCGGAGCTGTGTGGTGGGGGAGCGACCTACCTGGCATATGTAAGTATGGTGTGATGATTGTCCCCCCCTTGCCTGACCAATGAGAGTTAGTATTTTGCGAAACTGAAACATTAATGGGTGGTACATGGTTTATGGAAGGGTATAATTGAGGTAGTTTTTAGTTAGTGAGGTAGAGAACTGGGTGTGCTGATGGTGCGGAGCTTTACGGAAGCACAGAAGCAGAGCTCGGGATGCTGTCGGTGCTGTGGGTGGTGTCGAGGCTGTGAGAAGCAGATGAAGAAAATCGAATGCGGAACCATCTAATTAACTTAATTGGGTTAGAAAGAAGATCGCGGAAGAACCACGAGGAGGAAGAGAGTGTCAGAGAGGGGTGCGACGCAGTCGTCGGTATCTAGAGAGGTGCAGTATCCTGTCCTGATTCCTGTCCTGAAGTCTTTGTCTCCTGATCTGTCCCGGGGACCCTTACCAGCCCTTTGGCCAGGGGGTTGGTCTTCACACCATACTTGGTAATTATAAAATTCATCGTTTGATAGATGTTCTTCTCTCTCTATCCTCTTCTTTCTGAGCATAGTTGTTGTGTGGATCTGAATTGCTATTGAAATTTTAATTGAATTGGCACTCTTGCGAATGAGGGTGTTTGTACTGAAACGTTGAGATGGTTCACACTTACATGATTTAGATAAAGATTTTAAAACTTCTCGAGTCTGTGATTATTTCATTTAATTAAGAAATGTTTAATAAGTTATGTTAATTATCGCCATCAACTAGTTCCACCTAAAGGTCCATTGACCAGAGGAAAGAACTATTTGATCAGTGAAAGGTTTAGTTAGGGAAAGAAATAACTAGATCTTGAAGTATGAAAATCATAAAACTAAAAAGTTCCAGCGGTCTACTTGGTGTTTAGTGGAAGTGAGTTGTATGGGCCCAGGTGAGTATATGGTAGTGGAGTATCTGTTGCTAGTAAGGCGCTGGATCACCTTGATTCATTCAGTTCCTGTAAAACAGCCAAAAGTTTATTGATGTCAAAAGGTTTTCCATCCGCCACTGTGCCTTCACAATCTAGGTCAGGTACCCACATTCTCGTCCCAAAAAGGACCTCATAAGGAGTGACCCCCGCTAGAGAGCTTCTTGGCATGTTGTTTAAGGCCCTGTGGACCCCATATAGATGATTGATCCACCTACCACCCGCGCCTAATTCCCTAGCTGTTAATGATTGCTTTAAGTCCCGCTTTTTCCTCTCCACGACCGAATTTCCCTCAGGATGGTACGGAGAGGAGTTCCGCAATGCTACACCCAAACCTCCCATGGCCTCCTTGTAAGCCCTAGAGCTAAACGCGGGGCCGTGGTCAGAATGTAATGTGCCAACTGCGTATGTCCCTATAAAGACTCGCAAATCTTTGATAACAGTTCGAGCGTCAGCCGAGCGCTGAGGCCATTCCCATAGGAATCTTGAGCAGGAATCCACTGCCACCATTACGTACTTGTAAGCCCCATCAGATTGTAAGGGGCCACAGTGGTCCAAATAGACACACGCAAGAGGTCTGTCTGATATCAATAATGGTGTCTGCGCTGGACGTGTTATGGTGGAGCCTTTCATCTGCTGACAGATGTCGCACTTTAAGACATAGTCTTTGGTCTGCTTTGTTGACCCTGACCACCAATAGCGTTGTTTTTGTAAAGAAACTGTCGCTGTAACTCCTGTGTGTGCAGAACCCAGACCCTCGTGTGCAGCTAAAATTAAGCCTAATCTGTGATCCATGTTTGGTATTACTCTAGCCCCCACTCCTGGAATCTGAGCAAATGGAACGTCGTTTGCATCTAACTTGTAGGAGTACTTGAGTGGAAAACCTTTCGGAAGTGCTTTGTTGTCTTTGCGTGAAGCAATGACAGCCACCATTATCTGTCCGTCTATTCTCGTCTTTGAACGAGTGATTGCAGATACGGATGCAGTTCGTACTGCCCCCTTTGCGGTTTCATCAGCCAATGAATTCCCTTCAACGTGAACGCCATCACGTTGGTGACTCAGCCTGTGTATCACGTGAGCTCTTGGTAGCTCGTTTTTCAACTGCGCTACCTGTTCCCATAGCATTTTGTGCTTTATTGTGCCACCTTTTGAGTCTTTAAACCCATTTTGTCCCCAATAGTGTAGATATTCATTGTATGACTGGACACAGTAAAACGAATCGCACACTATTAGTGTGGGGAATTCTCGATTTGTGTTAACAAGTGCCAATAAAAGAACTTTTAGTTCTGCTAGCTGAGCCATGCAGTCTCCCAAGGACTGAGTCTTTGTCAGCTCAGATGGAATTTACCATCCTTCATCCGACCCTTAACAATCGCACACGCGGCGCTGTATTGTTGTTTACTCTCTATGGCCGGTTGAGCAGATCCGTCAGTGTAAATTATAAATTCATACTGATCTAGAGGCATAATTTTGTTCGGGAGAGGATATTCTTGTTCGTATTGCAGGAATGCCTGTGTTTTTAAACTTGGGTCGTACCTGTAATCTACATCTGATGCACTGAGAGAATTAGCCCATTGTATCCATCGTGGATGTAAAGCTTTAGCATTTGGAATGCTCGCCTTTGTAGCAGCCTCTAAGGCCGGTACTGGAGTCACGACAATGATTCGTTTTCCCTGAGCCAGTGCTCTTTCTCTCACTACAGCAATCTGTACTGCTGTCAGAATTTTCTCTGAGGATGCAAAACGCATCTCAGCATTTGTGTACAAGTGTGATGTGTATGCTATTGGTACAGTTTCACCTTCATTGTATGTCAAGTAGGTGTATACCCAGATTGACCCGAAACTATACGGATCACCAGATTGCAGACATTTACGCGTGTCTGTAAGTGTTTAGATGCGATCATGTCAGCTTGTAGGGAACGTAGGATTTCTGTGTGTTCCTGTGTTCATTGCCTAACTGAAAAATCAGGTCTTATCAGGTCGTAGAAAGGTTTAACCCTTTCTGCGTAATCCAAAATGTTTGTTCTGCCGAACTTTAGGAATCCCAATATTGACTGTAAATTTTTAATGATTTTGGAGGTTGGAGCAGCGCACACTTTTCTAAAAAGTTGGCTGCCAGGCTTTTTCCTTCACTTGAAAGCTCATATACCAAAAACAGGACATTGAGGTGGGCTATTTTTGATTTTTTAAAGTTAAATTTGTAGCCCTCAGAGGCAAATCCCAAAATTATGGTGCTTACCCTAGTCAAGTGTTCCTCCAGGTCATCATCCGTCAGATAAAGATCGTCTACATAGGATAATGCCTCTTCGTCCAGATTCTGAAGTAATTCAGTTACCCTGGTGGAAAATAACCCCAAGCTGTTCTTATACCCTTGGGCTAGTTGACAAAATTGCCATTGGGACCCCAACGCTGAGAATGCGGTCAAGTATCTGCTCTCAGTTGCTATATTTTGGCAGAAAAATCCATTTGAGATATCTAATGTGGTTTTGTATTTTTTCCGCACAATGTTATTCATTAATGCGGCACTATGTGCGTTTTGTACTGCAAAAGTTTTTGTGCATGAGTTCAGATGTCTGTAATCTCAAACTAGATGCTATGAATTATCGGGTTTCATTATGGGAAACAAATGATTATTCATTGATGAGGTGCAAGTTTCAATCACACCTTGGTATTCAAGTTGATCTAAGATCTCCCTGACCTGTTTTTTCGCTTCCTGTTTTATCTGATACTGTCTCTGTGGAATTGTAGCAGATTTTAGAGGTATTACGCGGTGAGCTGATTGTTCGTCCCATCAAACATGGTTGCGATACAGTGCAGGAGCAAGGGCTACCACCCACTCCTGCGCGTATGTGTGTTTTATGTATTGGGGAACGAGGTCGGAAAAGGCTGGCATAATTACCATCTCTCCCTTTGGGCAATCAATAACAAAAGCAGGCGGCCAATCTTTCTCAGCTAAGAGAATGTCATATCCAAAAGTCAGGTTCTCACAAAAGAGACCTTTAATTTTCCTGGGCTTGTCCCCTTCCATTTTCAGTATTATTTCATATAACCTATGTGGGACACTTACCCTAGTATCAGGTGTTTCCACTGTGATATACTCACTCAACTCTGCTGTCACCAGAAAATCCATCAGGTTCTGGCGAGCTATTGTTACTTCTGCTGCGCTGTCTAGCATCGTCAGAGCCCATTCCTCGTTCAGTAGTTGAGTCCTCAGAATTCTGGGCATGTCTAACTTTGAGACCTGCTACCTTCTTCTTTTTGAATTGAGGTTTTGCTTTAGGCTTTTCTTCTTTTTTGGAAGCGTAGTCTAAAGTGAATGAGAGTCTCTGGACTTTGTACGCTCTTCTTGTCTGTGTTCTGACCGCCCTTCCCTCTCTGAGTTTTTTGATGAACCCTGAAAGGAACGGGAGGAACGTGTATCAGTGTCCTGATACCTGTCAGGTTTTTTAATGTTATCTCTATTCCTAAGGTTATACCTCCTTTCCTGGGGGCTCCTGTTGAGGAGACCTTCCCCTGGATTGAGATCTATTCTTTTGTTGTTTGTTATTATCCCATTTCTTTTTTGAAGAAACTGGTGTTTGCTTTGCCGGTTCGTTTTCTGGACTCGCCACTGGTTGAGGTTTTACTGGTCTAGCTCCCAGACTATCTCTACCTAATTCTGCATATGCAGTTTCAATTGTTTTAGGTAGTTCTGTCTCCTGTTGTAAAGGAGTGAAGTCTCCCAGGCGTTGGCGTATTGCCACTGATGCTGCTTCCCCTTTAATATTTGATAATATTATAGCAGATACCTAGGCAAAGTTATTTAGTAACTTCATCCCTAAGTTTAGAGCAGGTTCTGCTCCATACTCGTTCTGTATTTGTCTCAATACATCTGGTATTACCGCTAAGGAAGGGATACCATGAGTCCTGGTATATATTGCAGCAAAGACTGTACCCCAAGAAGTACAATCCTCTATTGGGGTAGCTATCCCCATTGGGAAGCAAATTGTTAGTATTCTATGCTTTTCCTTCGGGCCAGTGTGTGGAAATACTGCCTCTAGCTGTGTTATTTTTTAGCTAACCAGAAAGGCATTTGCTCACGTTTAGTGGGCAATTTACCCATCACTGCGTGTAATGTTTGTGGTGTAACTTTTGTTGTACAGGCTTGAGTGGTCCTGCTTGTATAGCCAGTGTCGGCTGAATTGTGAGTGTTCTCATCACGAACTGTGTCATGTTTCTGTAAAGTTTTATTAATTCCTTATGATGTATAATTAAGTCTCCTCCTGGCATTGTGTCAATGTCAGGGTGTGGTGTGTAGGCCGCTAATACCGGTCATGTTGCTCCGTCTCTTCCGAGTGGGCCGAGTCTTACTCTATATCTTGTATGGGGGAGGGTGCCTTTAAACCAGTATAAATGTTCTTGGTAAGTTAGTGCAACTTCAATGTCCTCATATGGACTATATTCGTTTGGTATGTCGTCTTCGACATAGTAATGAAATGTTCTAGTTTGTGCATTTGCCTGCAGGAATCAAATTCATTAATAGAATACCATGTGCCTCAATCATGAAGGTTACTTGCCCACCCCTGGATGTCAAACCGTATGCTGCTAGTTTTAGGGTGATGGCATTTCTAAAGTTTTCTGCAATTTGTATTGCATTGGCATCGTCTTCTTCTATTGAGAAGTTTAGTGCATTTGCTTGCTCATCCTGCCCAACGTCTCCCGTTTCAGTCATTGTTTTTAGAAAGGAGAGCTTTTCAAGGGAACTGAGATAAGGTATTATGCACAATAGGAACAATGTATCCTTCAAGCTTGATTATACCAACAGCCAATACATAGCATTTTGCCTACTCAGCTATGGCGGATTTTGTTCCCTCCCACTCCAGACGTCTCTGGGGAAATGTGAGTAGGGGTCTCTGAGAATAGCACGACTGAACTACTCAGATTTGACCGTTAAATAAGTGCCCAACCAACATTGGCGGCGCCATGTCGTGTAGTTCTTATAAATCTATATAAGATCTGCGCGTTTGGACAACATACACTGTGAGCCTGGTGTCTGAACTTAGTTCCAGACACCCCCACCGGTTATGTTGGCCTGTATTCCAGCTAGCTCACAGTGCCACTAGAAACTCCTCTTATCAAGGAGAGAATAGTTCTTGGCAACTATCGAACATGACAACCCTGATCCCTCAGAATCGTGGAAACAGTGCAATACTTTTCGCTCAGTCACTCGTGCTCACTCAGTCTCAGAGACGTACACAGAATACACGGTATGGACGTTTTCAATAAGTATTTATTGAACATTCGTCATTTTAGTGTAAAATAGATGTGCTGAAACAATCATCAGACAGTAACAGATATAAATGATTAGAAACACTAGAAAAGTGAAAGGATGGTAAATCTCTACCATTTTGCTATAATCAAGAATACAGAGAAGCATATAAAATACATGACAATAAAATGCGTACTCCTACGATGCAATCCTAACTAGATGTACCTATGTGTACCTAGCATGTGTGTAGGTGTTAAGCCAAGAATCCCTCTAGGATAAAGTCAACCCCATTACCTGAAGTCAGAGAATGTGGGATCCCGTCGTGGTCTCGAGTTGGACACCCCGCAAGGGATGTTCAGACCGCTGCGAGCTGGAGTGTCTGCATGCAGGAATCTCAGCGTCTAGCGTCAGATTGTCGGCATGGAAGTCATGATCTCCTCTGACTATCACAGCAAGATGTGATGTTTATATACCCAAAGGTATCCCAAGGGGTTTCTACCTTGCTGTGCCACTATCGGACTTAGGATGACATCGGGAATGAACTTTGTACATAGTTATTATGCAGGGGATGATAGTCCTGCTGAATTTCCGAGAATCCTGAATCCTCCTGCATAATGTATGAGCCTATTGTTCAGGGAAAACCCCACGTTCTGTAAGGAGTACTGTAACTAGGTAAAGGGTCAGTCCTAGCAGCCGTTATGTATGTAATGTAGGGACGAATATAGGTGAAAGGTTGTGATGTTACCTAGGCCTATATTGGGGTACCGATATGGAATATAACAGTCTGATGTTGACTGGGAGCTCGTTCCAGGCCTTGGCCGCGATGTAGGAGAAAGCTCTTCCACCTGCTCTGATTCTGCGGATGCGCAGGCTTTCTGCTAGGGCGAGGTCGGCTGAGTGGAGGTTTCTTTTGGGTACGTGGAAAAAGACTCTTTTGTTGAGGTATCTGGGTCCGAGGTTGTGGAGTGATATGTAGGCATTGGTGAGTAGCTTGAAGGTTACCCTCTTCTCGACGGGGAGCAAGTGGAGGTCTCGCAGGTGTTGGGTCATGTGCTCATGTCGTGGGGTGCCAAGGATGAGTCTGGCCATGCTGTTCTGGATGGTCTGGAGTTTGTGTAGCAGGGATTTGTTGATACCAGCGTAGAGGGCATTTCCGTAGCTGAGTCTGCTGGTTATGAGTGTGTGGGTGATGGTCTTTTTTCTTCAGGTGGGATCCACTTGAAGGTCTTTCGGAGGATGCGGAGGGAGTTGAAGCAGGTGGAGGCGACGGTACTGATCTGGCGAGTCATGGTGAGGGAGGAGTCGAGGATGAAGGTGAGGTTCCGGGTGTGGTCAGTAGGGGTGGGTGGGTTTCCGAGGGCAGGGGGCCACCAGGTGTTGTACCAAGCGGTGGGGGAGGGTCCAAGGATGAGGACCTCAGTCTTCTTCAAGTTGAGCTTTAGGCAGCTGCTGCTCATCCATCTGCGACATCTTTCATTCTTTCCTGGAAGCTGAGTCTGGTGTCTTCGGGGTTCTTCGTGATGGAGAGGATGAGTTGGGTGTCGTCGGCATAGAATATTATGCTGAGTCCATGCTGTCTGACGATGGTGGCTGTTAGAATAGAAATGTTCATGCATTGCCCTATGTAAGTTAGCATTCACGGCACCATTTTCTATTCAGGCGCCATTTTGAATCATGATCCAAACGAATCCCTTGCTGTTTCTGAGAAAAAGCCTCTGTTACGTTTCGTTTCTGCAATGTTAGGTTTTGCTTCACTAATGAATAGACTGTTCATATTAGCGCATACCTTTCTCACTAGATAGAGGCCCTCTCCCAATTGTCTGTTGGCGGGTGCAGGGTGAAACGACCTTGGGTTGTATTAGGTGGGGTGAGATATGAGAACTGAAACTTATCTTTTTGTATTTCACTGGCCAGCTGCATCTGCTTTGAAAATTCCACTGTGGGCGTGTCTTCGCCCGGTCATGAAACGTCCAAAATGTATTTTTATGCTTGTCGATTTCAGTCCCTCTGCAGCACTCTTAGCGACTGGGCAGACCGGGCTCCGCTCTGAGTGTATATTAATAAATAGTTATTGGTTTGTGTTCTCTACTGTCTGACCGACTCTTCATTTGGTATGGAAGGCTGAGAGGTGGTCATGGTGACCCGGGTGACCCTAATCGGGTAATTTTCTTCACGGCGAGGGGTGCAATGTAGATGTTGAAGAGCGTGCGGCTGAGTGACGATCCTTGGGGTACTCCGAAGTTGATTTCTGTGGGTTCGGAGCGGAAGGGTGGGAGTCTTATCCTTTGGGTTCTGCCGGCGAGAAAGGAGCAGATCCAGTTGAGGGCGGTTCCCTGATGCCACCATTGGAGTCTGGCTGCGAGAGTGCGATGGGAGACTGTATCAAAGGCTGCGGATAGGTCTAGCAGGATGAGGGCCGCAGTGCGGCCCTGATCGCAGAGCGTGCAGGTGTCATCGGTGGTGGCAAGGAGGGCGTCTCGGTGTTGTGGTTGCTGCGGAATCCGGACTGGGAGGAGTTGAGGATGGAGTTTTCTTCGATGAAGGGGGTTAGCTGGGCGTTGACGATTTTCTCAGTGACCATGGCTGTGAAGGGAAGGAGAGAGATGGGAAAGTAGTTCTTCAGGTCAGTGGGGTCAGCAGAGGGTCTCTTGAGGAGGGGCTTGACCTCTGTCTGCTTCCAGTCAACGTGGAAAATGCCGGATTCGAAGGTGGCATTGATGGTGCGGCATAGTTCGGGCGCTATGGCGGCGGCGGCTCTGTGGAAGATGTGAGGCAAGCAGGGGTCCATGGGGGCTCCTGAGTGGGTGCTCTTCATGGTAGTGGTGGCATCTTCTGTGGTGACCAGGGCCCAGGCGGTCATGGTGGGCTGGCTGTCATTTCCGGAGGGGATGGTGGTTTCTGGAATCTGTTTGCTGAAGTTGGCGTAGAGGGTCATGATTTTCAGGTGGAAGTCGGAGCCGAGCTTGTTGCAGAGGTCCTGGGAGGGTGTGACGTCCGTGGCTTCGCTGGAGGGTTTGGTGAATTGCTGGATGATGTGGAAAAGCACCTTCGAGTTGCTGGAGTTGGTGAGGATTTTGTTCCGGGTGAAGATCCTCTTGGTGGATCTTATGAGTTGGTGTTATTCTGTCATGGCGTTCTTGTAGGCGGTCTGGTCTTCAGTGGTTTTGCTGTTTCTCCATCGTTTTTTGAGGCATCTGCAAAAGTGCCTGGCTTCTTGGAGTTCCGTGCTGAACCAGGTGGCCTTCAGGGAAATCTGTCTGTCGGGGTTGCGGAGGGGTGCGAGCTTGTCTGTGCAGCTCATGATCCAGCGGTGTAGTTCCTTGGCTGCAGCACTGGTGTCGGTAGTGGCGGAGGGGGGGTCATGGATGAGGGTGGCGTTGAGTTGCTCCTCTGTGACCTTGCTCCAATTCCTTTGTGGTGGGCGCAGCGTGGGCTTGTGAGCGGTGGTGGTGTTGACAAAGAAGTGAATGCAGTGGTGGTCTGTCCAGAGGGGTGAGAGGTGTGGCTGAACCAGATGTTGTTCCCTCCTGCGAAAATGGGGTTGAGGTTGTGTCCTGCTTTGTGTGTGGGGGTGGTGACAAGCTGATTCAGTCCTAGGTCAGCAAGGTTGTCTTGGAGGGCGGTGGAGTCTGGGTCGCTCCGTTTGTCGAGGTGGAAGTTCAGGTCTCCGATGAGTATGTAGTCCGTGCAGGCGATGGCATGGGGTGCGATGAGGTCCACAATGGTAGTGCTGAAAGAAGCACGAGGCCTGGGGGATCTGTAGGCGAGGGTGCTGCAGAGCGTGGTTCTGGGGGTGGTCTGGATCTGGAAGTAGAGGTGGTCAGTGTTGGAGAGGGGGTCGCTTGTGCTGGAGGTGGAGAGTCGGAGGGAGCTCTTGTGTACGATGGCGAGCCCTCCACCTGGGCGGTGGGGGCGGTCCTTGCTCTGGATCTTGTATCCGTCGGGGATGGTGGTGTCGATGGGAGACTGTATCAAAGGCTGCGAATAGGTCTAGCAGGATGAGGGCCGCAGTGCGGCCCTGATCGCGGAGCGTTCAGGTGTCATCGGTGGTGGCAAGGAGGGCGTCTCGGTGTTGTGGTTGCTGCGGAATCCGGACTGGGAGGAGGAGGCGTTGGTCCAGGTTTCTGTGAAGAAGGCGACGTCTGGCGAGAGGGTGTCGAGGAGGTCACAGATCTCTGCCATGTCTGTTCAGGGAGCGCACGTTGAGGAGGATGCACTTTATAGCTGCAGTGGTGTTGGCATCTGGCATGGGGGCGGCAGCTGTGATGGTGCGGAGGGTGGTGAAGGTTCAGTGGCAGTGACGCAGGAGAACTGGCCGTGGGTGATGTTTGGCATCGACAGCTGGCAGTTGTTGTTCCTTCCGGGGTTGAGTGCGAGGAGGGCAGCTGAGTCGTAGTGACGGGTGGCCGGAGAACTAGGGTCCCTGGCGCTAATCGCGGTCGGGTCGCGGATGGGCACAGGCGGGCAAGCCTTTGGCGCGCCTTAGGCATGCCAGCGGCGCGTCCGCACAGCGGCCGCTATTAAATAGGGGAAGGGGTAGAGAAGTGCAGCTGGGAGGTGGGAGCGGGGAAACCGGCAGGGGGGACGGGCCGCAGGGGTAGCAGTGGCTAAAACGGGCGGGGAGGGCAGGAAACAGGAACGGAGGCAGAGGAGGATCAGGGGGTTTAGGTACGACGGACTTGAAGAACAAACTACTGCTTTGGCCATTGCAGATGACAGCAGTGCTCAGCAATACATGAGAAGGTTTGAGTACTAATTTAATGATCATTGAAAATTCAGCAACAAAACTGGATAAAAACTAAATTTCAATAAGACACATAAGTTCTCTATCAGCCATCACAAAGATACTGTACCCCATGGCAATAGAATAATCATAATACCGAACACATACACCCAAGCAAGAGCGAAAGATAGTTAAGCTTGAGATTTGATCTTCACATGGCTCTAAGTAAATGGAATGCTAACAGAATGGGCAGTAAAGTTAGGCAATCAAAACCCACCCAGGAGATTGAAATAATGTGGCAATATTTGACTCCTACATCATCATACAAATTACAAATGTAGGGTGCAGAGTTTAAAACTCTAATAGAACTTGATCAAACAATAAAACATATAAGAATAGTTAGATGGAGCTAACCACCTATGCATGTGATCAACTTTTGTGCTGGATAAAATCAAATGGTGGTTTAACAATACCAAAACTATGTACAACAATCAGAATCAACAAAGTCAACAACCTCTTTTATCCAAGAGAAACTCCAGATTTGTACATTAACTAGTCATTTGTGTAAGCCAGAGGTATAATAAATGATTAAATAGATCGTATTATCGAGAGACACAGGGGCATATCAGCAAGGCGATTATCGCCACTTTAGCGGGACTTTTTCCCGCTAAAGCGGTGATAATTTTATCGCCTTATCAACAAGCTGTCGCTAACTGCTGTTAGCGACAGCTTGTAGGCGATAGCGACCGGGTTGGGTGTCGCTTGCATGCCAGCGATATTTATCGCTAATGGCATGCAAAGTAGGCGTTCCTCACCTAACAGCGACTGGAAACAGTCGCTGAGGTCGCTAACGCCTATCAGCGAGGCAGGGGCGGTGATTATGCAACCAGCGCTAAACACGTTTAGCGCTGGTTTGCTAACACCTGGTCCCACCCTGACTTAGCCATGTAATCCAATGAGAGGTGGATTACATGGCTAAGTCCCCTCGCACTATCAGCAAGCTGAAACTGGGGAACAGTGTGAATATCGCCTGTTTTCAGGCGATATTCACACTGTTCTCCAAGGTTTCTATCGCTTTGGAGATTAGCATTGCTGATTGCACGCTAACTCCGCGATAGAAACCGGCGATGCCTGGCGATAATTATCCAAGCGCTAATTGTGCTTTGCGATAATTATCGCCAGGCATTGCTGATAGGCCCCACAGTTTAAAGCTGGACAGCAGGCTCCTGAATTACTCCTTTGAATTATTGTCATTATATCACAGGCAGAAATGTGAGGTTGACAAATGGAAAAAATGTCCCTGTTTAGGGAAATATCATAAAATACCTAGAGAACAATTCACGCTCAAATTTCTAGACAACTAAGCCCACTGATTAAAGGAAAATCAAAACATTGCAGAACTTATGTAAAAAGAAAATGTCATGAGTAGAAGACAGATGATCTCCTGAAGGAGAGATTGATCATCTGTTGCACAGCAATACTGCAAAGATGTTTTTGAGACAATTGCACATGTCTCAGAAACATGTTTAAAAGCGAGGGCTATAAGAATAAAATTGCACAAGATCCTGGAGACTGTCATAGACAGAGGATAAAGATGTGGGTGGTTAGCATATACGGAAATTCATTTAAAAAAAACAAACCAAGGTGAGCTGAGAAAAAAAGATGCAGCGTACACCAAAGATGGCACACTTGTGGTAACTGATGTCTCAATCTGATAGGAAGACTCTTAGAATTCCCTTGAACAAGCATATAAGAGCAAAGTGAATTACTATAGTGAAGTAGCCCAAGTGAATAAATCACTCAGTAACTGTTGCGCTGTTAATTTTTATGGTTTCATCATAGGCTTTTACAACATGTGTCCACAATGTAATGATGTTGCTCTAATAGATTTAGGCCTTCAAATGTCATGTCTTTTAAAAAGCACGCCAGCCTGATGGACATTCTAAAAATGGGCCAGGTGTTCTTGAGCAATTAACCAACAAACAGAGTAATTTTAATGTGTTAATAGTAATATTATGATTTAAACAGAAATATAATGTGTGAATTTTATGGTTTGATTAGAAATACAAAATGTGGTGAGTGGAAACTAACCCTGGGCGTCAAATTCCGCTCCGCTCGCGGAATTTGCGGAATTTAGGCAATTTTGCGTTCCGCGGAGAACGCGGAATTGGCAACAATTCCGCGATCCGCGGCCTAGCGGAATTATTTTCTTGTTCGCGCTTTAAAAATGTGTTCTAGCGCGCGCGATAGCGACTTACCGGGATTCCTGCGTTCGCCGACGGGTTTTCCTATCCGTTCGCGTGTGCCACGAGATTTCGGTAGCCGACCGCTCGATCCCGCGAGAGTTTGCGATCGCGAACACGTCATTCGACGCGCCATCGGACAACGCGAGAGTGTGCGATCGCGAACACGTCATTCGCCGCGCCATCGTGCACCGCGAGAGAGATTGCGATCGCGAACACGTCATTCGCCGCGCCATCGGACAACGCGAGAGTGTGCGATCGCGAACACATCATTCGCCGCGCCATTGTGCACCGCGAGAGAGATTGCGATCACGAACACGTCATTCGGGCGCGCAATCGAACATCCGGCGGAATGTTGGTAAAGCTCGCGATCCCGAACACGCAAAATTTTCAATCTGTAGAAGAATAATATCGCGAGCAGCATAAAACCTTCTATAAACTGATGATTTGGATGAAAAAAAAACCTCAGATTGATATTTGGCTGTCCTTTTTGTCAAATTTTTTGGGGGAGAGGGAGGAAGTGCCACAGAGTCTCCTACTTCCTGTTCCTGTCCAGCAGGCTCCTCCCAGTGCTTTGTCCATCTCCTGTTCATTTTTCACTTGGATTTGAGCTGGAAGGATCACTCTTTGTGTCTGCTGCATCATTATCATTGGATTTGAGGATTTTGGGATTTGAGATTTTACAAGTAAGTTGGTGTTGTTTGATTGGGGCATTGCAGTTGCTGCAACTACAATTTTTGTACTTTTCATCATTTTTAAAAATAAATAGTTGTGGGTAGCCAGTAGGCCTAGAGCTAGTCATGGGTGGGTGCATGATGAAACATGATGAAACAACTGTTCCTTTGCTGTGTGATGTATTTATTAATTTCAAACATCATTTAGGGGTCATGGATGGCATTGGATTGAATTGCAAAATGTGTATTTTTGGGTGTATTTCAGTTTTTTGGGCTGTGTGTTAAATACATGCCTTAGTTGTGTGTGGTGTGCTGCAGGCCTTGTTTAGCCCTGTGGATTTTCGTTTTTACATTTTATTGCATTACAGGCAAAGCAGTGTGGTTTAGCATGCAGCCTTTGCCTGGCTATTATCCGCTTCGCCGCGATCGGAATTCCGCCCAGGTGCTGGACATTCCGATCGCGGGTGTGGTCGTGACGAGCTCAGCTCGTCATGCGCACAGCGCGACCGCGCAGCATGACGAGCTGAGCTCGTCATGAGCATCGAAGGGGTTATAGGCCTGTTTTCAGTACATTATTTTCCAGGCCTCCTGCTTGTTGCTTGTGATTTGTGAGTGTCCATGTGGCTGGTAGCCATTTCTGGTGGGAGTTATAAGTGTGCTGCTTTTGCCATATAGGCCTGCATGTGTTTCCTTTGTGGCCTAGGTTTCTTGTTGTGGTCCTGGCCATGAGGCTGGCGGCCATTTTGAAGCCAGGCAGTGTGCTTTTTGCCATAGGCCTGCATTGTCTGTCTTCAGTTTCTTGTTGTTGTGGTCCTGGCCATGAGGCTGGCAGCCATTTTGAAGCCAGGCAGTGTGCTTTTTGACATAGGCCTGCATTGTCTGTCTTCAGTTTCTTGTTGTTGTGGGCCTGGCCATGAGGCTGGTGGCCATTTTGAAGCCAGGCAGTGTGCTTTTTGCCATAGGTCTGCATTGTCTGTCTTCAGTTTCTTGTTGTTGTGGTCCTGGCCATGAGGCTGGCAGCCATTTTGAAGCCAGGCAGTGTGCTTTTTGCCATAGGTCTGCATTGTCTGTCTTCAGTTTCTTGTTGTTGTGGGCCTGGCCATTTTGAAGCCCGGTAGTATGCTTTTATCCATAGTCCTGCAAGCTTGTGGCCTAGACTGCCAACAGGCCTTTCATCCAGTAGGCGCAGAGGTAGTCAGGGGTGCATGAAACAACTGTTTCTGTGTGTTCTGTTGAATTTAAACATCATTTAGGGCACATGGATGGCATTGGATTGAATTGCAAAATGTGTATTTTTGGGTGTATTTCAGTTTTTTGGGCTGTGTGTTAAATACATGCCTTAGTTGTGTGTGGTGTGTTGCAGGCCTTGTTTAGCCCTGTGGATTTTCGTTTTTGCATTTTATTGCATTACAGGCAAAGCAATGTGGTTTAGCATGCAGCCTTTGCCTGGCTATCATAGGCCTGTTTTCAGTACATTGTTTTCCAGGCCTCATGCTTGTTGCTTGTGATTTGTGAGTGTCCATGTGGCTGGTGGCCATTTGTGGTGGGAGTTATAAGTGTGCTGCTTTTGCCATTTAGGCCTGCATGGTTTTCCTCTTGGCTTACTGCTTCCATCCATCCCCTTTGCCAGCTGCAGCTCCCTGAATGATGTGATGAGCAAATAATTTAATGCCAAACAGGGTCCACTTCTATTACATTTGTATTTTTGTTGTTGTTCCTCTTCTTTCCTATCCTTCCTGACAGTGTACACAGTATACCATGAAAGCCCTTGTTGACAATCTCACAAATGGCTACACTAACTTATATATTTTATTTGTTTGTTTGTACTACTAGTAATTGAACCACAACAACAAATGCAACATTTCACTGATGTTCTTCTCCTGGCTTCTTTGCTTTTAGGTGCACAAAAAGACAGAGGAGGAGGTGTCATCATCATCACCCGTTGTACTTCCAGACAGAAGTACTGCTGCGCGTCACGTCCACGTGTGACCACAGACATCTCTGCAACTTGTGCACCTGCGTCCTTCTGACATCTGAAGAAGATGGCCCCAAAGAAAGGTAACAGGTCCTCCAGTACCAAGAAAGTTGCCAGTGAGAAGAAGAAGGAACAGAAGAAGGAAGTGGCACTTGCCAAGACTGGTGTGCCGGCCGATGTGTTTTTTGGTTAAAAAAAACTTACGCCTGCAGCAGCGGTGTCCGGCGGGGACCAAGCTGGGAGCAGCACCTCCGCATCAGCGGGCCCACCTCAGCAACCTAGGCCCAAGCCCATGAGTGTGGCAGAGGTAGCCAGTCTACTAACGACCAGTGATGTTGAAATGTCATTATCGCAAAGTAGTACCCAATCCACCCACTCGCAGGCGGAAACTCAGCAGATAAGTGGGAAACCACAGCCGCAACCTCAGCCGCAGCCGCAACCCCAGCCGCAGCCGCAACCACAGCCACAACCCCAGCCGCAACCACAGCCGCAACCCCAGCCGCAACCGCAGCCGCAGCCGCAACCCCAGCCGCAACCCCAGCCGCAACCACAGCCCCAACCGCAGCCCCAACCGAAGCCGGAACCACAGCCGCAACCACAGCCGGAACCACAGCCGGAACCACAGCCCACAATAGTAGTTGTTCCACCTGAAGTAGGGGCAGTTCAGGAAATCGAGCTTTTTGCAGATGAAGAGGAGCAAGCCACTGTTCCAGAAGATCCATTGTCTTCCAGACCCCCAGCAAGGAAAAGGAGGGTTAGTCCATCAACTTCTTCAAGCCCCGCTTCTGATGATCTAGATGCCACTTGGAAGCCACCAGCTCAGCCTGAGAGTGATGCACGCCACAAGACAAGGCTAGTGAAAAGGAAGGTTCCAGAAAGCCTTAGAGTTATGGAGGTAGATGTAGACGAGGGGGTGATGATGATGATGAAGAGCCAGTCATCATGAACATCACTCCTGGGCCTGCGGAGATGGAGACCAACATTATTAGACTATCCAAAATCGCTGCGAGGGATGTAGCACGGATACCACCAACACAGGTAACACCAACACAACCTCCAGCTTCCATATTTGCCTTTTCAAAGGCCCGGCAGGGACCTACATCCAGCTCAACCACCACCTCAGTAGGTGGTGGTAATGTAAGTGCACAGAGTCAAATTCCAGGCACACCCTCCAGTTCATCTGGTATTGAAAGTGGCACCTCCAGCAGCGCCAGAAAGTTCTCCTCCCCAGTTTGGGACTTCTTTTCGGTTAGCAGTAAGGAGGAGAACATTGCTATATGCTCAATTTGTCGGCAGGCTGTTAGGGCGGGGTAAGCTTGGTACAAACTATGGTACCGGAGGACAAACAAGTCATCTCAAAAACACCACAGTATCAAGTGGGAGGCTCACCTACTTCACTTAGAAAAAAGTAAAACTGGACCCATTGCTGTTGTTGGGGATGAAGAAGAAGGGGAAGATATGATAGCGGTGGAAGGTCAACAAGAGGGAGACATTTCTAGCCCTACCCCCAGCAGTGTGGTAACGCCCACATCCTCAGCAACATCTCAGTGGCACCGTACTAAGAGTCAGTCTGAGACACCAAGGCAACCGGGCACTGCAATGAGCAAAAGTGCTGCGTCGTTGAGCCTAGCTGGGTTCAAGAAGAAAGGTGCACCACAAAGGAAAATATTCCAGCCTACCATTGACAGCATGCTTAGGTCGGAGGGGCAGTACCAACGCAACCACCCAACGGCACGGTTGTACAATGCGAAGCTGGCTAAAATGTTAGCGCTGGACCTTCTCCTTTTTCATTTGTGGAAGGGGTGGGTTTCTTGAATTTGTGTCAGCCATCTGCCCTAAATGGAAGGTTCCCAGCCGGTCCTATTTCGCCCGAGCTGCTGTTCCAGCACTACATCACGATGTGCTGGAATTGGTTGGACAAGCTTTGCAGCAGAGTGCTGTTCACAAAATCCCCTGACAACAGACATGTGGACCAGTTGCCAAGCCACTGATTACATGTGCATCACTGCACACTGGGTCCCTTTTGTGGGGGTTAGAGAAAAGCTATCTGAAGTAGGTGCTGTTGACACAGCTGAGATTTTTAATGCTTCTCGGAAACATGCAACTGTAGCCATGTTCGCCATGGAGAAATCTCATACTGCTGCAAACATTTTGGAAGAGTTTAACAGCAAGGTCTTTGAATGGCTGCGCCCAAGAGGGCTTAACATTGGTTTTGTTGCCACGGGTAATGGCAGTAATATACTTAAGGCCATGGAGGTTGGTGCCTATTTCAGGGTCCCGTGTTTGGCGCACTGCATTAACATTATAGTTCAAGACTTTCTGAAAAAGAACCCATAGTCAGCAACTTACTGACCACCTGCCGCAGAATATGCACTCATTTCAGCCATTCTTTTAAAGCCCGGAAGCAGCTGAGGATCATTCAACGTGACTATAGAATGCCAGTCAAAGCACTCATCCAGGAGGTGGCAACACATTGGAACTCAACGTATTACATGCTTGACCGTCTGTTTGAGCAGTACAGACCAATCAATGAATATGTCATGCGAAGGGCGGATGATACTGTGAAAGGCATGACCCTTCAGATGGACCAATGGTGCCTAGTTAAATCTCTTACAGAGATGCTTCTTCCTTTTGAGGTCTTCACACGTGAAGTCAGCAAGGAGGACTGTACTATGGGCCAAGTTATCCCATTGTTGCACATGCTAGAGCAACAGCTGAAGGAGGTGTCTGAAGCGTACATAGGTGTGGAGGAAAAAAAAGCAGCATATGAGTTGTTGGAGAGCTTATCATGTCGCTTAACTGAAAATGCAAGGGTGCAAACTAAGATTTTGTCACAAGAACATTACATTTGTGCCACAATTCTGGATCCACGGTACAAATCGGCACTGAACAGTAAGACATTACTCCCTTTTTCAGAAGTGGATGTTGCCCGGTACAAAACTTGGATAGATGAGGCAGCCAGTAAATTGGAAAAGGAACGGCTGGTAATTAAAGGCCTCAAACCCACGTCAAGTACTGCAGCAGGGCATCCGGCGTCAAGTTCAACTTCAGAGCCTGAGGGCAGTGCATTTGGTTCACAGCTGTCACCAACACCAACACTATCGACAACAGCAAGAACCGGATCATCAGCCCCAGTAAAAACTGCACTGGATTGGTATTTACAGCAAGGACTTGCTAGGTCCAGTGCTGATGCAAAGACAAAAGAGGCCGAACAAAGTGTAGCACCCCTGAACATTGACCGGATGGTCCAGGCCTACCTGGATGAACCAACAGAGGTCTACATTGATTAAAACCCATTGCGGTATTGGTATGGCAAAAGGAGCCAATGGCCAGTGCTCAGCAGGCTGGCGATAAACTATCTGGCTTGCCCTATCGCAAGTGTCTCTTCTGAACGTGTTTTCAGTGCTGCTGGTTCCATTGTAACAGTGAAAAAGACCAGTCTCTCACCAAAAAACGTGGAGAGTTAACCATGATCAAAATGAATCAGCAATTTATACCACCGAATTACACAATACATGAATCAACGCAGGAAGATGAGGACAGCTGCTCAGGTGACGGAAGTAGCGTGTTAGATGCTGATTACCTACTTCTGGTTGAACCCCCAGAGTTTGAGGACGAGCTATACTTCCTGACAACTAGGCTTCCACTTCTTACTGTCGTTCTCCCTTATTTACTTTTATTTGTGTGCCTGTCTTTCTGGTTGGAAACTTCAAATCACAACAAATCCATCACCACCGTCTTCGTCTTTTATTGCCATATATGAGTTTCAGCTGTCTGCATTTCAGTCCACTCCTCCGAGTCCTGCTCGTCCATCCTCCTGAATCAACCTAAATCTATTGCCCTCAAGCCAGATGATGATTGGATGTAGCATAATTGAAGAAAAACTAAAATCTTGCCTCGTTGAGTCTCTCCAAAAGAAGTGGAACATGATGATGATGACTACTATAGCTATCCTCCTTTCCGAGCCGATACAGACTGCCCATTAACTGAAGATGAGAAGGAACAGGTAATGAATGATGACATGCATTGGACGCTGACTAAGTGATTTGTGTTGTTGTTGTTTGTAGTGCATGAAGTTAATTCATTGTGTACTATTATCTAATCTACACACTAAAAGTAACTCAATGCAATGTTTGTTTCCATTCTTGTTTTTTAATAACATATTTCTACTTCTACTGCAGGCCGATCCATTGCATTTTGAATACGGAAAGGGGACTCAATCTGTACACTGCACACTGAGTTGGACAACACACCATGATGATGACCACAGTGACATAATATCTTCGCAGTCACTCAGTACGATCCGAGATGATTGATGGAATACCTCAGGGCGTTTCATGAGTGCCATAAAAGGTAACCAAGTCAACAACAACCACTGCAGACTTACATGTCTGTGTAGTGGTGGAGTCGAGTGTGGTGGTATGACTGACAGCGGGGCATCGATTTAGTCACTTAATTTGTAAAATGCTATGTTGCTGTATATCTGCTTTGTCTGCCTCTGTCTAAAAATGTACGCTAAATGGAGGATGGGTCACGGGTGCCGTGGGCCTGCTCTGTCCTGTTGTTGTTGTAGGTTAATGCTGGAAACAGACTAGAGTAGACATGATGTATCCATGCCCCTCTGAAAGTGTTCTTTGTTGCACTCCACCGTAATTTATGCATTTTTTTTCTACTTGATTTTTCAATATCCCTTTGTTTTCCCATCTACAATTACAGGCCGGCCCTTACCCTGTGCTATACTGGGAAAAACAACTCTCACTTACCTTACCAATGAATCTACATCTGCCAGGCAGGCAGTGGCGTCACCCAAGATTGATGGCCGGAGCGTCCATGGAAGGGAGGACCAAGAGGAATGCCGAGATGCAACTCCCCATTTTGACCAGGATAACATACAGTAACAGTATCAACTTTCATCATCTTTTAAATTTGATTCATTTTTTGTCTTCAATCATTACTACTGTGTGTTGTTGTTGTTATTATGTTTGCTCTCTGCTTCTAATTCAATTCTTCCCTACAGCTATTTTTGAATTTTCTTTGCTATCTTTAAGCCCGGGCCGGTACAACAGAACAGAAACTGTATGTAATTCTGGTCTCTCGGAGGGTAGACAGGCAAGGCAAATTGCATAATATACTGCTGCCCTGTACTGTCTAATTGTCTAGTAGTAGTTAGTAAGTACTACTTATCATTAACCATCAAGTTATCATCATCATGCATGCATTTCCTTTTTCTCCCTTAACAGATTTATGGATATGGTTGTCTGCCAAGATTGTGTTTTGTTGTTGTCCATGCGTACTGTTTTTCTTTGTCAAACCTTTCCCAAAACCCCCCTTCCCAACCATTCATCAAACCCTAACCCTCTTTCCCCGGGCTGTGTGATTTATTGAGGTGTGACTAAATTAAATGTACACCAATAATTTATCACATGCTTGCTGGGGCGGATGTGGCAAAAGCAACACTAATTCAATTTCAAGGCAGGGCGAGGATCTTCTTCTGCTTGCCCACCAATGAGCAGTATATTTGCGAGATCATTTTTTTACCAAAGGAACCTAATCCATCAGCATTAATTGCCGGCATCGATTGGATTTGTTGTCATCCTCCTACACAGCACTAACGGTTACGCTTGTGTCGAGTGTACTGTAGGCCTAGTCGAGTGACTCGACACAGCTAGAGTTTGTAACTCTATGTACTAGGCTATCCCCGCCACCATTATGTTTTATTGTATTTTGGCATATTATTGTTTGGCGGTAAGTTCCGTACTGTACTTCGTTCTACTACTCCTCCCACAGTCTCTCTCAGGCGACTGACTGTCTCATTTTCTTTTTTTGCAAATGCTACTGCCAGGGTCTACTACTACTACCACCACAACCATGGCATGTTGGGAAAGAAAACCATCATCACCATGCAGCCATCGCTGTGCCCAAGTTAAACATCAAGCACAGGTAAGAGAAGAAGTTTGGGGGAGGCATAATTAATAATGGACATTTTTTCATTAATTCTATTTCACACACCCCTTTGAGTACAGTTGCAGAATGCATAGACTAGGAGGAGAGACTGACAGTACTAGTAGGACAAGTCCCTCAGTGAGGGGTACCGCATCTATCTGTTTGTGTCTTAGTAACTCAGCCAATTATTTAAATCAAACACTGGCTGTGGCCCTGCACCAGCAAGGAAACAGTGTGACGTAAAACAGTAACCCCACCCACAAAACATTAACAACATAGTATATAAAGTATAAATATATAATTTAATACCCTAACAAAAATAAACTATGTAAAAAAAATCCCACAACACCTGACCCACCCCTTTCCCTAACCCCAACCAATGTCCATTTCCCGCACCAAAAAGTCCAACAAATGAAATGTCCAATTGTCCAAAAGTGAAAACCCCAACGCCCGATTCCCACCCACCAAAATAAGCAATAAAAAA
Source organism: Calotriton arnoldi (assembly GCA_963921515.1). Classification (NCBI taxonomy): domain Eukaryota; kingdom Metazoa; phylum Chordata; class Amphibia; order Caudata; family Salamandridae; genus Calotriton; species Calotriton arnoldi. Next base: position 301,860 of record CAWUFW010012140.1, read on the forward strand.
GGGGCAATAAATAAACGGGGTCTCAGCGGGCTCGCCTCTCCAGGACACGAATGCGCTCCTCTAGACGGGCCACGCGGCGCTTCAGTGCGCGGCAATTGCATCCACAGGGGGGGGGCAGCAGTGCGTAATGTAGTGTGGCGGCGGGCAGCTGCCAGACTGTGGCGCCGTAACACTGAAGGGGGGTGGCAGGGGCCCGGGGCATTGGAGGAGGCTGCAGCTGCTGCCGCCTCCTCCTCCTCCTCCTCTAGAACCACCAGCCGCCGGTATTCAGCTTGTATGGCCTCCAGCTTCCGGCGCCAGGCCTTGGCTGCCAACTCCTTCCTGTCGACTTTCACTTTGGAAGGAGTAGCTATATCAAGAAGAAAAAACAAGACTATTGTAAAATATACTCTTAGCAAAGCAGTAAGACAAATTAATTCTACACATAGTGGCACAGTAGCACTAGCAAGCACAGTACATAACATTTGTGGTATGTATCTATCCTCCCACTACCACGGCCTCTAACATTTGTGGGAGTTTCAGGCATTCCACCACCCATGCATCTAATTCCTATCAGACACCTATGCATGCATCCCACGTATCCTTCTCTGCCAGTCATAAATATTAAATCTTGCCCGTCCTTCCTCCTTCTACCCTTCTTTCCCTTTTCGTTCAACCCATCCATCAAGGTCATCTGATCTGACTTTTAGTCTTCTCCATAAAACTTTCACAGCTGAGTTGAAGTCCGATAGAAGAGGCCATTGGTTACTCAACAGTACACTCCCGTCGCTAATGCTATTGCTAATGCTAAGTAAAGGGTGTCTTCTTCAACTGTTCACAACAACTTCTTACTTAAGTCTCAACAGTACAGTATACATTACACCCTTGCAGCGAGTGTAATGTCAATAAGTAAGGATTAGGAATATAACTTACCACTGCCCGCCACTGCTGCTGGCTCACCCCCTGCAGCTCTTCCTGCAACTGCCGCATCTCCTGCACCCTCAGCGGCCGCGTCACCTTCGCCGCTGGCCCCAGTACTGGTGGTCGGTAGTACGCCTAGAAAAACATTACACATTTTTCAGATGCCATATACACCTCCCCTATTTTTCACTAGCAAGATTGAAAAAAAGTTAATACATACATAATACATATACAACATACATCACTAGTACAAATCAGGTAGTAGAGTAGACACTAGTAGTGTTATATGGTCCCTAGGGTCATTCTAGTCTTTGCTAAGTAACCCCAAGCCATGCAACCATTTTAGCTTTGTGTCTTTTATTTTTGCGCAAGTTACTTCGCAGCTTGTTGTGTAAGACGCCTTTGAGCCCACATGAGCTCATACTGCTACTGTCTGAGCGCTGCGTACAAGGTCTAAAAACAAGCCACTTTGTTATGGAGTTCTGGTGTGAGTCCATATTGCTTATCCATAAAAATACTACACTTTTTGGCACGACTGAGAAATGCTTGCACTATACTAACGCGCAACATTTTTCTCATAACAGACGGAAGATTCCCTTATACGAACCAGAGCTTTGCAGAGCTTATGATGTAACCAGTACTAGGTTCTTCTAAGGTGAGGGGTCCCCAGAATTCTCAGATCTCCATTTATAATTTATAAACTATATTCCTACCAAGGGGAGGGTGGTTCTTCCACCACTGTTCAGTTATCATGATTTCGCCTTTTGTCTTCTATGGACTTGTAGTTGTAAGTGTAACTAAGTGTAACAATGTTTATTGTTTTAATCTTATGCATTTTGCTGTTGCTGCTGCATTATAGAACAACGTACAGAGCTTGTCAGTTGAAAATAAACCTTTTGAACTTACATAGACTCGGTGGAATTTGGTGTGGACTTACACGAGTGAGTGAGCGAAAGGGTGTGCATTGCTTCCGTGACAGAGGTCGGGAGTGTTATGTTCTGGGTTGTCTACTCATTGGGCATCTTGGGGGGGTTTCTGAGACCTAATGAGACACTATAACTAGTCGGTCAGGGGATTGTGGTGGCTTCTGATTGAGGTGTGAGGAAGGTCCAACCTCCCATCACCAACGTCCTATTTTCTTGTGCAAAGTTCTGTATGTGCAGAATCCCTACAACAGTAGTAGTATGTCCTATCCTATCAAAAATAGTAAAATGTGGTTGGGCATTTTCTTGGTGGGAATTGTCGAAAAGCCTCAAGATTAAGAAGACTAGAAGTAGTAGAAGAGGACAACCCAAAGGACTGGACTCAATGGCTAGAGCTATTGGTGAATCTGAGTTTTATTTAAAATATTTTAAATAAAGAGTGGCCAACTGGGCAAGCTTAGCTACAGACAGACTAATAGTAGTAGTACAGAGAGTCATAGCAGACACAGTTAGAGGCAGGGATAACAAGAATTTAGAAACAGATAGTATAGATCAAAGAAGAATTTGTAAAAAATAGAATTAGGATACCAAAATAATAGTTCGGAATAAATAAGGTGCAGGAAAAGTTAGGGAAATATAATTATTAATATTAACCACTGGAGGACTTACTGGGGCCAGCAGCAGAGCCCTCGGTAGAGGAGCGGTCCTGGCCCTGGGAGGCATCTTGATGATCTTCTTGTCCCGCCGCCTGTGACCCCGTCTTCTTGCCCCTGGGTGCTGATCATGTAAGATTTCATAAAGAAAGAGACAAAAATTAAAGTTTGGTGTGAAACAAATAAAATATTTTAAAATACGCTCCAAAAACATTTTTGTGAACAACAATTGCAATAAAATTGACCTATCTAATCTGATCGACTAGTAGTATTGCGAGATTCACGGACCGTCTAGTAAGCCTAACTACCACCTGACCTAGCCCACCTATTCCAATTCAGATGGGCCAATTGTTCAGTAAGTCTGCATTTCCATTTATTTTAGTCCTCAAAAATGCATAGATGGAGGACACATGCATACATTTTTGCATACACCAAATTGTTGGCTGGTTGCTGCTGATGTTCTGCTAGTGATGCATAAGCCTATTAACACTCACTAAACAAACTACAAAAGGTTCTACTAAGGACTGGGGTAAGCAGCACTCAGCAGCACGTGACGTGACAGAGGATGCGTCACGCACACCACTTAAAAATTACCAACTAATAAGTAACTAAACCTATCAATCCACCACTATCCCTTCTTAGTGGCAGGAGGACAAAGGAAGAACTAGAGTCTCTCTAGCATTACCTAACTTTAGTTCTCTAAAGGAAACTCTTACATAATCATCAGGCCAAGCGAGCGCAAAGTTGCAAACAAGTAAGATTAGTAGCGCTGAGCGCCTGTGTCATAACAATCACAGATTTTTAAACGTAATTTACCTGCAATGTAAGCAGCAACATTCTTGCTGGTCGGAAAAAAAAAATATTCGCAATATATAACACAGAGCAGAAGAACACAAAGTAGTAATATTAAATAGCTACTCACCAAGCCCCGGGACCTCCACTCCTAGCAGGTCCAGCAGGTCCTGCTCCCGGTCCAGAATATCGGACCACCGGTGCGTCAGCTGATTATTGGTGCGCCGGACACCAGAGCAGCGAAACACTGCCCGACGCACCTTGCCCCACCGCTGCCGATGCTCCCGGAGCCCGTACCCGGACCCAGGCCTGCCGCCTGCTGCCAGGGTTGAGGGAGGTGGCGCTGAACAAAAAAACCAGTGCGGCCACCTCCGCCTCACCGAATAAGGCCCGTGCCTGCACTCCATTTGGCGCCGCCTTCCGCAAGGAAGGCGGTCGCGGCTCTGGCTACGAGCCCTGTGGCCCTTTGCCATGGTTCTGGGTAGGCGGGGGCGGAAAAGAAAAGGTAGGAATTAAAAAAGTAAGTAAAAGAAATTAAAAAGCAGGTAATAGAAAAAGAGTGAAAAAGTAGTGAAAAACACACAAAAAGTAGAAAGAAAACTCAAAATATAGAATCAGGAAAATAGAGAGATAGATAATAAATAAAAAAGATCAAAAAAAGTTTCCAGAAACAAAGGATTGAAAAGATAGAGGGAGGATTGAAAAGCAGGCCCAGAACCATAGCAATAGAGTGAAAAACAAGATGGCCGCGCCCATTGCGACCGCATGGGCAAGTTCGTGCGATATTTCCCCCCCGAGCACGCAAAAGGCGTCGCGAACACGTAATGCGCGTTCCCGAACAGGAAATACTTATCACGAACGGGCGGGAGCATGCAATACGCGACCCGGAACTGGAAATAAGCATCGCGAGCGGGCGGGAGCATGCAATACGCGACCCGGAACAGGAAATAACCATCGCGAGCGGGCGGGACAAGTGAAAAACAAGATGGCCGCGCCCATTAGCGACCGCATGGGCAAGTTAGCGATATATTTCCCCGCGAGCACGCAAAAACACATCGCGAACGGGCGGGACAAGCAATTCCGCGACTTCGCGGAATTTCTACGTTCTCGCGGAGATTTTTAACAATTTCGCTGAGATTTGCGTAACGCGACTACGCAAATTCCGCCCACCCCTAGCACTGGAAACATAATGTGTGAATATATCTAGTAATATTAACACATTTTATTTCACTATGGAAATATTAGGCCTAGCTGCTTGCTACCAACTGTTATTAGAATACTGCTAATCATGTTTTAAGTTTCCAGATTATTAATTTCGTTTGGCAATTTGTATTAATGCATATTTAGAATTATTTCAAAGTAAATGTTAGAGTAGTTCACATTATGTGAATGCCAATTGGAATTTTCTCTGCACAGGACAATCAATATTAGAAAGTTCCAGAACAGCAGAAAGTATTAGACAATGCAATATTATTCTAGAAGTACTTGAGGATGTACTTTACCTTGTAACAGCTATTTGGTTGTCAGCTGGAAAACCAAATGACTGGAATGCCGACCATCATAGCTATCTTTAAATTGTCACTCTTCCTAGTTTCCATAAGCCCACATTTTTGGGGGGCATAATAGTAGAATTAAAATGGCTTTCTGGATAGGCAAAGCGCAGCGGACTTAAGCCACCTTGACTAACCTGACTAGGGTTCCAGGTAGGCGTGTAGCACTCTTGCTCATTCAGGGCCCAGATACTAAGCTGGCAGTCATAGGCGGGGAAAGTGTGCAAACAGCTTGAACAAGCCTCAGTGAGAGGTCTATTTAGCCTGTGTAGGTTCCAGGAGCTAGGCCCCTTACAGCCTAGTACTTCAGGCTCTGTCACCTTCCCTACTGAAGGGAGGATGCCCCAGACTGGGGAAGTGTTACATGCTCTTCCAGGGCATTGAAATAAGAAAAGACCGCAGTGTGAGCTTGGTGAAACCAATGCAGATGCTTTGTCCTGCTCCCTGGGCAAATGTTAAAAGCACCAGCGGTTCTGACCAGCACAATGAATTCCCAGTTAGATGTTGGTAAAGACTGCGATGATGCCTGGGGAATGATCTGACCAGCAGAAACAGGGCCTAGTGAGAGGACTGAAGGAAATGGCCTGATTTGGGTCACTCGGGTCACCAATGACCACCTCTTTGCCTTCTACGAAATGAAGAGTCGATCAGACAGAAGAGAATACAAACCAATAATAGTTTATTCAACATTCGCTCAGAGCGGAGCCCTGTCTGCCGCGACTTCGCAGAATTTCTACGTGCTCGCGGAGATTTTTAACAATTTTGCGGAGATTTGCGTAACGCGACTACGCAAATTCCGCCCACCCCTAGGAAACATAATGTGTGAATATATCTAGTAATATTAACACATTTTATTTCACTATGGAAATATTAGGCCTCGCTGCTTGCTACCAACTGTTATTAGAATACTGCTAATCATTTTTTAAGTTTCCAGATTATTAATTTCGTTTGGCAATGTGTATTAATGCATATTTAGAATTATTTCAAAGTAAATGTTAGAGTAGTTCACATTATGTGAATGCCAATTGGAATTTTCTCTGCACAGGACAATCAATATTAGAAAGTTCCAGAACAGCAGAAAGTATTAGACAATGCAATATTATTCTAGAAGTACTTGAGGATGTACTTTACCTTGTAACAGCTATTTGGTTGTCAGCTGGCAAACCAAATGACTGGAAGGCCGACCAGCATAGCTATCTTTAAATTGTCACTCTTCCTAGTTTCCATAAGCCCACATTTTTGGGGGGCTTAATAGTAGAATTAAAATGGCTTTCTGGATAGGCAAAGCGCAGCGGACTTAAGCCATCTTGACTAACCTGACTCGGGTTCCAGGTAGGCGTGTAGCACTCTTGCTCATTCAGGGCCCAGATACTAAGCTGGCAGTCATAGGCGGGGAAAGTGTGCAAACAGCTTGAACAAGCCTCAGTGAGAGGTCTATTTAGCCTGTGTAGGTTCCAGGAGCTAGGCCCCTTACAGCCTAGTACTTCAGGCTCTGTCACCTTCCCTACTGAAGGGAGGATGCCCCAGACTGGGGAAGAGTTACATGCTCTTCCAGGGCATTGAAATCAGAAAAGACCGCAGTGTGAGCTTGGTGAAACCAATGCAGATGCTTTGTCTGCTCCCTGGGCAAATGTTAAAAGCACCAGCTGTTCTGACCAGCACAATGAATTCCCAGTTAGATGTTGGTAAAGACTGCGATGATGCCTGGGGAATGATCTGACCAGCAGAAACAGGGCCTAGTGAGAGGACTGAAGGAAATGGCCTGATTCGGGTCACTCGGGTCACCAATGACCACCTCTTTGCCTTCTACGAAATGAAGAGTCGGTCAGACAGTAGAGAATACAAACCAATAATAGTTTATTCAAAATTTGCTCAGAGCGGAGCCCTGTCTGCCCAGTCGCTAAGAGTGCTGCAGAGAGAGTCTGACTTCAGCAAGCATAACGATACATTATGTACATTTCAGAATCAATGAAAACCCGCCCACAATGGAATTTTCCAGAGGGACGCAGCTGGACAGTAAATTACGAAGGAGTAAGTTTCGATTCTGAGGCCGGGCACACATTATCTGTCTCTCAAGGTTACTCCGCCTGTGCCCGCCACTAGACAAGTGTGAGAAGGCTTACATCTCAGAAGAAAGGTATGCGCTAACAAGAGCAATGCATTCATTAGTGTGGCAGGACCCAACTCCAAAGAAACATAACCTAGAGAAGGCCGTTTCTCGGAAATAGAGAATAATCAGTTTCAATTGTGATACAAAATGGCGTCCATACACCAAATGGCGCAGCGAATGCTAACTTACGTAAAAAGCAATACAAAAGCACAATTTTTAGTCTAACAGACCCTCCTTTTAGCATGAGCTAAGTCATATATATGATAACAAAGGACATATCATTCAATAAAACATGGTAAATTAAATGTAGGAGCATTCCATGTCCTCAGCATCAGGGATGGAAACAGTAAGGAGGGAAGAAGTATCAAAAATACCCTCATCAATTTACATCAGATCGTTCACCTCCTTCTGGATCATAATGGTCGCATTGGTATCATGGATTGCTATTTTCTTGAGAGCGAGAAGAGTGGTGCAGTAAGAGCAACATAAGGGAAGACACTGCACCAGAATACAGCAAGCAATCAAAATCACAATAAAATAAATCACCTTTTCAAGGATGCAACCCCATCCACCAAAAAGGGACCAACTCCAATTTCCTTTCAACAACACATAAGCTTTATTCGATAAATATATCATCAAAGCATAGTACAAGAGATAGTTCTTAAAACTCATGTCGAAACACATTTTAGAAACCCCACCTACGTTTATAAAATAAATTAAACCTATCCGCAAAGATGATAAAAATACAATAAAACACTTTAAAACTTCCAAAGATATTAATACTTTAAAATCCTAGGTACTATACAATTCATCATTTTGCCTAATACAGGGTCACAAATCGTTACATCGCTAAAGTGCCCGATCATACCGGAACTATACCACTACGTCTAGCATGAGAGTGGCCAAAGCCATAAATTCATATGCAAAAGAATAGTACAGATACAAGCCTTTAACCTACGGGAAGTGCCTGTGATCTAATAACCCATGTCCAGCCCAAACATTTTGCCAATGCAATGACGATAGGAGTTGAAGTTTCCGAGCGCAACAATCTCAGCGCAACGTCATTCCTTCTGGTGCCCAATGTTCTACAAATTGGTGACAGCCACACTTGGCGGGGGGCAGCATAAGCTGGACAAACAAACAACAGGTGGGCCAGTGACTCCAATTGGGCGTGACATATGGGGCAAGATTCATCATCTGGAATACCCCATCTTGCTGTAAACGATCTTACTGGTAGTGAGCCTACCTTGAATTGGAAGTATAACTTCCGATCATGCGGTTTGGTTATGGTACCCCAGTACTGTTCCAACCTAGGGGATGATTTAACTTCTAGGAAACTTCCCGTAAGTGAAGAGGGTCACTATTCCTATAAGTGTTTTGGAACACCCAGTCCCAGTACTTTTCTTTTAGCATCGCCTTAGAGGGGAACGGTGTACTTGTTGGATTCTCCCAAAGTGCTACCATACCAATACTTGTTAGGGAGACTCTGACCTCCTGCAGCCATTTTATTTTGTTAAAGCGGTCTACCCTAATTAAGTCCTTAAGGCCTGCCGCGTAGGATGCCAGTTCTGGTGTACACCAGATTCTCCGCCAATACAGTAGGGGACGCAGTCTTGCTACATCGGCCAGTGCCTTCCTGCCTAGGTCGTAAAGCAGTGGGTGTACTAGGGTGCTTTGCGGGAGGCTAGTGATCTTACGCAAGAACCTATTTTCTGCTGCAGTTAACTTGGAGAGGTTCTCGGACCCCCAAAGCTCGGCCCCATATAAGGCGTAATTGACAACTTTCATATTATATATATCTTTTTTTTTTGATTTTTCAAAGACCTTTATTGAAAATCGTGCACATCAGGTTACAAGGTAATCAAATAGCACTGCAGCAAATGACAGGCGCAATTAGAAACATCACATCAGTCATAAACATCATAGAGTCAGGAAAACAATAACGGCACTTAGTGGGATGCAGGACCATATGACAAGGTGTGGAGCAGGAGAGGGCAGCTAGGAATATCAAACGGGGCGGAATATAGGCGTAGAGAGCGTGGAAGGGTGACAGCGGGCAGGTGGAGGGGGGAGGAGGACCTTTGGACCAGCACCGGCGGCCGCCGCGGGCGGAGTGCCGGCGGGGAGCGCGGGAGAGTTCGCAAAAGGAAAGGCGCTCCGGGAGAGAAGATATGAAACAAGGGGGGCCCAGATGTCGCACGGCCGACCAGTAGCGGGCGTCAGTTCCCAGAATTCTGATAAGAGCGTCTGACATCGCGCAGCATCCTCAAGCCAGGCATCCGCCTTGGGTGCGGGCCTCCGACCCCAATGTATAGCAACTCTGCGACGCGCAAGAACTAGCAGCATGGCCGTGAGTCGGCGGGTGGCGTCAGGGCAGTGCCTCACCAGGCCGAGCAGGCAGGTCTTGGGATCTGGCAGGACAGGCGAAGAGGTGATCTCTGTAATGATAGAGCATACATCGCGCCAGTATGTAGAAACCAGAGGGCACAGCCAAGCAAGATCCGAGAAGTCCGCCGCGGGAGACGAGCACCGGAGGCATCTGTCACTAGGGACCAGACCCATTCTAAATAGCTGAGCAGGGGAGCGATACAGCCGGTGCAAATATTTAAAATGTATTCGGCGCAGGCGGTAGTTGGGAGATAAGAGTTTAGTCTGCTTACAGCAGGACAGCCAGTCCTCCTGTGGGAGATCAATGCCCAGGTCCTCGCTCCAGGCCATGTGGGCGCGATCAGCAGATATTGAAGAGGCCGTTAGCGTGGTGGCATATAGCCGAGAGACCAATTTGCGGGGAGAGGAGGAGGTGTATGTCAGGTCAAGGGCAGACATCGAAAGGGGGGGTTGCGGGAACGTGGGGTGTAAATCCCGACAAGATGCTCGGAGCTGATAAAAAAGCAGTGTATTCATTGGACCAGATTCGGCCAGTAGCGAAAAAAAACTACAGTTGGGGTAGAGATCAGATAAGGTGGTCAAACCCATGTCAGCCGCGCGTTCCGCCATTCCAGCCGTGTGCAGCGAGGGGAACGCCAGGAGATATGCGATAGGCATGGCACCAGAGGAGAGCAAGTTCGAGCCAGAGTATTTCCGAAGACCGTCCCAGGCCCAGCGCAGGGTCTCCACCGTGTCAATTTTTCCATGTGGTGGTTTGGCAGGGGCAAAGATGGCAGTCTGTAGGGGCAGGGGGGCCGCCAGGTCGGCTTCGACCGCCACGTGAGGCTGAAAGGGCGTCTGATGCACCCAAAAGTGGAGGAAGCTGGCTTGGGCACTGAGGGCGTATAGTTTAAAATCCAGGGCTCCCATCCCACCACACACAAGGGGGAGCGTGAGGATATCATACGCTATCCTAGGCTGACATCCTGCCCAGACGAGGGAGATGATGAGGGAACGGAGAGCACGAAAGAAGTGGGCAGTGAGAGGAACAGGCACATTCAGAAATAAATATAAGAATTTCGGGAGCACTACCATCTTAGCGATGGCAATGCGCCCCGCCAAGGATAGAAGTAGGCGCCACCATAAGGGTAGTTTGGCCTCAAGCCAGTCGACCGCCCGACCAAAATTGGCTTTCCAAAGTTCATCCACGTCCCTACTGAGCCAAACGCCCAAATATCTGGTGGGTCCCGATGCCCACATGAAAGGGTAGTCTGGGGTGAAGGGGATAGTGGCGTCCGTCAAGGGGAAGAGAATGGACTTACTCCAATTAACCTGAATGCCGGATAGACCCCCGAAATGCACCACCTCACGTATCATGGGGCCGAGGTTCTCCTGAGGATGATGGACATAGAGTGTAACATCGTCTGCATACATGGAGACTACCAGAGCACGTGCCGCGAATCCCAAACCCCTCTGAGTGTGATGCTGCCGAAGCCGGGCTGCAAGGGGCTCCATGGCCACAGCGAAAAGCATAGGCGAGAGTGGGCACCCCTGCCTGGTTCCTCTCGAGACGCAAATGGGTTCCGAAATTTGACCGTTGATTCGGAGGCGGGCCACCGGGAGGGTATAAAGGAGATGGATTTTGCGCCGAAAAATCGGGCTACAGCCAAGACGGGGCAGAAGGTAGAAAAGGAAGGGCCATTCGAGAGTGTCAAAGGCCTTGGTGGCATCCAAAAGAGCCGCCAAGGCCGGTAGGGCAGGGTGGATCTGATGAAGTACAGCAAAGATCGTGCGGAGGTTATGCGACGTTGTGCGCCCAGGTATAAAGCCGGATTGATCCGGGTGGGCAATCAGGGGCATGAGAGGCAGGAGACGAGAGGCCAATAGCTTGGCGAAGATCTTATTGTCAGTATTGATGAGGGATAAGGGGCGATAGGAGTCCAAAAGTTCAGGGGACTTGTCTGGTTTCAAGAGAAGAGTCAGCAGGGCCTCGCGGAGTGACGGAGGGAAGTGGCCAGACTCAAAGGAGTTGTTATACATAGCGGCAAGATGAGGGACAAGGAGGGGCGCAAACGTTTTATAGAAAGAAGCAGGCAAGCCGTCCGAGCCAGGGGTCTTATCCCCGGGCAGACTATTAATGGCGGCAAGGATTTCTTCCTTAGAGAAGGGCTCGTCAAGGTATTCCCGGTGACTATTGCCCAGCCAGAGGAGCTCAAGGGTGTCGAAGTATTGATCCAAGAGATCATGTGACGGCGCAGTCCCAGCGGTGTAAAGTTGAGTGTAAAAAGCGGTGACCCGCGAAATGATCTCGGTGGGAGAGGTAGTGCGTCCCGGACCCCTGTCCCGCAGCGCGGTAATGTAGGAGGCAGTGTGGGCCCGCCGCAGAAAGTTGGCTAAGGTCTTGCCAGGGCGATCGCCCTTGCCGTAGCGGCACACCCGGGCCTCCCTGCCCAAGAAGGAGAGTTCCCTGTCGGCCTCCTGTTCAAATTCGGAGAGTTTACCTCAGAGCTGTGCAAGAGTGTCAGGAAGGGGGTTAGAAGAGTGCAGAGAATCGAGGGCCCTAATCTCACCCTCAAGGTGCTCGAGTGTGCCACAGATAGATCGCAAAACTCCCGACTGTTTGGAGATACATTCGCCCCGAACCACCACCTTGAAACCCTCCCAAAGAGTGGAAGGCGAACCCACTGAGCCGGCATTAAGTTCGAAATAGTTTTCTATCACAGTTTGAATCTCGGCGCAAAACACCGTGTCGCGAAGCGAGTGGGGGGGCAGGCGCCAAGCGAACATACGTTTAGGGGCACTTGGTGGGAGCAGGCAGAGGCTCACTGGGGCATGGTCGGAAAGAGTACGCGTCATGTGCTCAACCGAGGTTACCCATGCATAGGCATCGCGAGTGGTTATCCAAAGGTCCAAGCGGTACCAGCAGCCAGAAGTGCCCGTGACGCAGGTGCCTTCGCGCACTGCAGGATGAGAATGGCGCCATGCATCCAACAGGGAATTATCATCCAAAATGGAGCGCAAGAGAGAAGTGGAGCGTGGGTGCAAAGCGCGGGGACCAGAGCGATCCAGGGATGCTGAGGGTGTGATGTTGAAGTCGCCCCCCCAGAGCAATGCGGCGGAGCCCAGGGAGGAAATGTGTCGCCAGACCTGTGCAAGGAAATCTGGGTCATCGGAGTTGGGGCCATAAATTGCTGCGAGAATCAGGGGTTGGGCTTGTAGGTCACCAAGCAGAATGACAAAGCGCCCCTCGGGATCGGTAATGGCCTTAGTGGTGCGCCAGGGGAGCCCTCTACGTAAAAGGATAGACACCCCGCAAGAGTAACTAGAGTAGAAGGAGGAGTGGATTTCATCGCAGTGCCGAGACTGGAGCTTGGAGGCGGTGGCGGGGAGCAAGTGAGTTTCCTGAAGGAAGCAGATGTCAACTTTGTGGCGAATAAGGTGGGCATGTACCAGGCGGGCCTTCCGGTGATCGTTCAGGCCACGGACATTCCAAGTCCAGAGTGTAGTGGCCGTCATGGAGCTATGTCGAGAGGGAGAATGCCGGATAAGGCCAGGTACAAAAGGGGAATCTGAGAAGCACAGGACATGATGTGCAGTACAGAGAGCAGTGTAGCAAATGGCACGGTGCAAAGCAGGTCAATAAACAAGCATAACCACAAGCCTTGAAGGAGAGGCAACGAAACCCAAAGGGCCCCCCCCACCACCCACAATAAGCCCCCAATTAGGTTGTGAGACCAACCCCACCCACCCAGGGAACCCACAACTGGCAAGGGAATAAACGAAATGAGGAAAAAGGGGAATCATCCCACAGGGATGTGGCTCAGTGCAGCGTATGCCCCTGCCACTAGGACAGGGTGGCCAAGCCGTGGGTATAAGCGGACAATAGAAGGCGGATAGAGAGACCCAATATACCACCTCGGGGCCCAAGGACCGCAATCCTCACAAATAGCATATACCATACAAAAGATTGTCAATGCAGCATAATAAAGGGAAGGGGGGGGGAAGAAAGGGGTAGAGCTGCGGGTGTGGGTGATGCAAAAGTACCACCAACAGAGAGGATCAGCCATGTCCAGGAGTCAGGGAGTGTGAAGGCGGTGGGTGCGGGCCAGCAGAAGGATGGTGGGGTGGCATCAGGAACCCGATCCAGCCCAGGCAAGTACGTGTCCCGCAATGTAGAAAATCAGAGTACTTGAGCAAGGGTTGTTATCAGTCATTGTCACTAAGATCGCCGTTCGCGGCCGCCTGAGAATTGGAGGGAGTGGAGCGCTGTGACTTGTCCAGTTTCTTGGCGTAGGCCATAGCCGCCTTTGGTTCCAGGAAGGTGTGCACTTGCGAGCCGTGATGGATGCGCAGCTTGGCTGGATATGCCAAAGAGTAAGATACGTCATGTTTTTGCAGCAGACGTTTGGCTGGGAGAAACTCGCGCCGAGCAGCCTGGACCGCCATCATATAATCAGGGTAGAAAGAGATCGAGTTTCCCTGGTGGCGAATCTCTCCTTTCTCTCTGGCAGCTCGAAGGACTGCGTCCTGGTCCCGGAAATTCAAAAGCTTGGCAATAATGGGTCGGGCAGGAAGGCCAGGAGCGGGCCGGGGACCCAGTGAGCGGTGGGCCCGCTCAACGATAAATACAGGAGAAAGTACATCACCAAATAGGTCACGGATCAGGTGTTTGACAAAATCCTCCATTTTGGCTATGTTGGAGGATTCGGGCACGCCCGTGATTCGGAGATTGCTCCTGCGAGAGCGCGCCTCCAAATAGTCATTCTTGTTTTTAATAAGCTCCAAGACCTTGTCCATCTGTTGGAGTGTGCGGCGATCTCGGGCGGCAGCGTCCTCCGCGTCTGACACCCTCGTCTCAACCTGGGTTAATCACGTGTCATAAGAGTCCACCCGAGCCTTAACAGTGTCCAAGCGGGCGGAGAGTTGATCAAGCTGGGCGGCGATGCCGGTGACAGTGGACCTCACATCCAGCATTACGGCTTTGAGATCGTCCTCACGGGTGGAGCTGTGCTCGGGCTGTATGGGGAGTTCGCCTGTGTCAAACGCCAGCTTTGGTTGTTTAGGATCAGTCCGCCCCATGGTCCGACGCTGGGGCGCCCTTCAGATCAGGGGCCAGGGAACAAGGAAAGCAGCATGTGAGGAGACTGGAATTGACAGGAGAGGCAGAAGAGGGTGGCAGAGGTGGTAACAGTCCGGCACGCCAGGCAGTTTAGAGCAGGTGAGGTGCCACGCGGTCAGCCGGGCCGTCCAGGAGGATCCCAGCCCCAGGCGAGCAGGAGAGACCAAGGAGGGAGGAGTGCAGCAGCAGCGAGTATATGCAGGGCCTTGGGGGGCCAGATCAGGCCAGGCTGGGGGGTTGAACAGTCCAGTGAGTGAGCCAACAGGCTCCAAGCAAAAGGACCCACACCGGATCCCCGCAGCGCTGGAGGCACCTCGGTGCTGGAGGCGGCGGGCGTGAGGAAGGCCCAGATCAGACAGGTGAGTAAGCACAATGGGCCCAGGGTGTGATCATGCAGGCAGAGGAGTCCGGGGGATGGCGGAATGTAGGATCAAAACGTCCGCTCTGGCGATCCGCCGCAGAGCCAAGCCTGGCGGGGAATAGCCCAGTTGTAGAGGAAGTTGACGATGAGCGGGTTCGGCGAGGCAGGCAGCAGTGCCCAGTGCGAAGCAGGAACAAGAGTAGGAGGCCATGCCGGGCCGTGTGAGCAGCGGACGAGGCACAGGGCGCAGTACCGGAGCAGCGGGAAGCGAGGGTGCAGGCTTCGATCTTGGCCGCCGGGAGCAGGCAGGGGCAGCCGGGAGTACGCACCCGCAGAGACGCTGAGCGGCGAGGAGTCGTGGGGGGCACACAGCCCACGTCGCGAGGCTCAGAGCAAACAGGCCGAGGCGACGGGTGCCAGGAGGGGGAAAGAGGTGCCCGCGCGGAGAGCCGGCCGGGCCTGGCAGTACGGCGAGCGCGCCCCCGGCCCCTCCGCAAGGCTTCTGCACTATTAGCGACTCACCGGGCCCAGAGTGTTGACGTAGCAGGTCAGCTCCGGCAAGATGTCCATGTCTTCAAGGGTCCGCTGCAACCGGATGGCGGATCGGTGATACCGCTTGTGAGAAGTTGGCCTGGTATATGCTGTTCACTAATTAAAGTGGACACCTTGCACCAGAACAATTCGACTATTATGGTAGATAGGTTTAAGACAACCTTTATAGAAAGCTATCCTAGTGGTAGCTGTGGAGAGCAGCCTTCAGGCTAAGTCTTGAAGGAATGTAAAGCAGCTTGTTTTACCACACAATCTCTTGAATCACCAAATGAAAAGACACACACAGGTATATATATCAAATATATATGTATTTATTAATAAACACTCTCTACTAATCTCTTTATGAGATTAGAGGTCAGGAACATATGTACAAGTCAAATATTATCAGGATAAGTTTAGCACAATTGAATGTTACAATCTTAGTTTGCTAGACCTAGGTCTAGGGCATCTAGAATCGAGGGACCCCCAAGACCCACCCCAGGTAGTTGTAGGAGACCCACAGGGGACGGACGCGGTGACCTGGCACCGATGCGAATCCTGTACGAGTCTATGCACTCAGACGCGATTGAAATATCAATGTTAAAGGTCCCTTGCGTGTTCGAGGCGAACACTCCGATCGGTCCTTGTACGAGTCGAAGGACCCGGTCACAGATAGAGATGCAAGGGAGATGGACGCGCTGTGTCTAACACAGACGCGAACCTTGTGCGAGTCAGTGCAATGGAGATCTCAGAGTTACAGGCCCTTTGTGTGTTCGAGGCGAACACCGATCGGACTCAGTACGAGTCGAAGGATACAGTTTTAGATAGTGTTGCAAAGGAGATGGACGCGGTGTGTCTAACACAGACGCGAACCCTGTACGAGTCAGCGCAATTGTCGCACTTGGAAAGTTAGAGTTTTAGGACACTTCTAGGGAAGCTACAAGCAAGTCACTTACAGGGCAAGTAGTTCTAGGGCCCACACCCACAGGAGCACCGTAGTGCTGAAGTTACCTCACCCAGGGGAGCCGGGTGCATAGGTGTTCTTTGGTGTCGGGTCGCGGCGTCGTTTTCAATGTGAGCCAGTGAAGACTTGCTGCTTGCGGCGACAGGAGAAGTGTCCGGAGGAATCCAAGCCTGGATTTGGAAGATGGAAGACCTGAAAGCAGAGGGGACAGTGTTCAAAGTCACTTGGCAGTGACTCGGGGAAAGGAAGATGGATGCCCACCGTCGTCGCAAGATTCAGGTCGTTCGCAGTTGCCTTGACTCTTCAGCCACGAGGTCCAGGAGGCGTCGACGACGACCAGGAGCTGGATTCGGCGTGTCAGGGCAGGCCTGGAGCAACCAGGAGAGCCCTTTAGTTTCTTTAGAAAGTCTTCTGGGGACCCGCAAGCCAGCTGGCAAGGGATGGCAAAGACGCCTCGGGAGGATTCTCTCACAGGGGCCCACGCTCACTCGGGACGTGGTAGGCCTCTGATCTTAGGAGGGATTCTTGCTGGAGGCTGGGACCATACGTGGTCCAAAGTACAAGTTCGTGAAACATTGTGAAGGGGTTGCACTCGACAATAGTGCATGGTACCCAGGGGTCGCGGTTTCTCGTTACTCTTGGGGTCCACCGGCCTCAGCTTCGCTGGGGATACACGATGGCCTTTGAGAAGTCAGGAAATCCACCTCTTGAGCTGCAGGGACTTCGGACTCCGGCGGGAGCATCGTAGTTTGTGACCGTCGTTTGTAGTTTTTGGTGCCTGCCAAGCAGGGGAGTCACTCCTTGACTCCAAGGGAGATTCTTCAGTCTTCCAAAGGTAGTGGAATGTCGAAGGTCCGGGATTCTTCTTGTAGAGCGTCGTCCAGGGAAATCTAGGGTGCAATGCACAGGTTCCCCCTCTTATACTAAAAGAAGGGGAGGGACTAGCTCTATGACCCTACCTATGGGAGGGTCAAGGGAGTGGGTGGCTACACCCACTTCCCTTTGTCCAGTTTCGCGCCAGAGCAGGGACAGGTAGCCCCTGAGCCGGTTTGATCTGGCATATGCACAGAGGAGCCTTCTGCTCCCCCAGTGCAGGACTTCAAAGCACTCTAAGAGTGCACCCACCCAGCCCCAATACACTAAACCCTGTCTGGGAGGTGGTCACACCCCTTGGGACAGGATATCTATTGTTGGGCTTCCTCCACTGCGAGTGTTGGTCATCAGCAGGAGGGCAGCCCAGTGTCTGTGACTGGTGGCATCCATTTTGTGATGCCAGGGCTCTGCAGGATTCTACCGCGTTTCCACAGTAGGTACATGTCTATCCCTCTAGAAGGGTGGAATGCTACCCCGCCGCCAGGACTGGCGGGGGGTAGTATTCCAAGGTGTTTGACACCAAACACGACATGTTTCGATGCAGCCATTCCAAAGTTAGCATTTTACCGCGAGGATATAATGCACTTAAAAGTAAATGGTTTAACCGCATCCACAAACAGCACCAGGGAATGGACTCTGAGAGCTGCAGAGGGGCCCTGCTCAGGCAGAGGCACCCCCTCACATAGAAGCCAAGCACCCTGCCCTCAGGATTGATAGGGCCTGCCTTAGGGTTGACTGATAGGGTTATATGTGTGTGCAGGAGAGATATAGGGAACATATATCTCAGTGAGGGGTGCGAGCACTTCCTCACTCAGGCTGCAGTAGCAGGCCTGTGGTGTCAGATTTAGTCTGCTTCCCAGGGGTGGCATAATACATGCTGCAGCCCCTGGTAGGCCTGTGAAGTACCTATGCCCTTGGTACCTAAGGTACCATATACTAGGGACTCATAAGGTGCCACAGTATCCAATCACTAGTGCACCTAGAGTGCACTCCAAATCATTTAGAGAGAACAGAGAGGCTGGGGCCCTGATTAGCAGGGTCCCAGCCTGACTATAGCCAGAAACCAGTGTAAACATCAGAAAAAAAGTGGGGGCAACATAAGAGGCAGATCCTACTCTCCTACACAACCCCCCCAAATGCAGGGACACTAAACTAACCTTGACCAGTTGAGTCTTCGTGTTCAAAGTGGAAATACCTTGAGAGTCCATCTGCATTGGCATGTTGGGTCCCAGGTCTATGTTCCACTGTATAGTCCATCCCCTGTAGGGAAATGGACCACCTCAAAAGTTTTGGGTTTTCTCCTTTCATTTGTTTAAACCATAGGAGGGGCTTGTGGTCGATCTGAACTATGAAGTGAGTACCAAACATTTATGGCCTCAGCTTCTTCAGGGCCCATACCACAGCAAAGCCTCCCTCTCTATAGCTGACCAACGTTTCTCTCTAGGGGTC
Source organism: Calotriton arnoldi (assembly GCA_963921515.1). Taxonomy (NCBI): domain Eukaryota; kingdom Metazoa; phylum Chordata; class Amphibia; order Caudata; family Salamandridae; genus Calotriton; species Calotriton arnoldi. The sequence goes on from CAWUFW010012140.1 coordinate 320,452, forward strand.
AGCCTTCTGCTAATAAAAGCTACTGGCTGGTCTTGACCTTCATCATTCAGTTGAGACAGTACAGCTCCTACACCCAGCTCAGAAGCATCTGTTTGGACAATGAACTTTTTGGTGTAGTCTGGACTCTGTAAGATGGGGGCAGTGCACATGGCCTGCTTTAGGTCTTCAAATGCCTTCTGACAGCTAGCTGTCCACTGAACCTTTTTTGGCATTTTCTTTGAGGTCAGATCATTCAAGGGGGTCACTATAGATCCATATCCCTTGACAAACCTCCTATAGTACCCAGATAGGCCTAAGAAGGCTCTAACCTGTGTCTGGGTGGTTGGAGCAACCCATTCCATTATGGTCTGGATCTTGCTCTGTAAAGGCTGAACCTGGCCTCCACCTACAAGGTGGCCCAGGTACACAACCTGACTCTGCCCTATCTGGCACTTAGTGGCCTTGATAGTGAGGCCTGCTTTTTGCAGGGCCTCCAAAACATTCCTGAGGTGGACCAGGTGATCCTGCCAGGAGGAACTAAAGACAGCAATATCATCCAGATAAGCTGAGCAATAAGTTTCCATCCCTGTCAGAACTTTATTCACCAACCTCTGGAAAGTGGCAGGTGCATTTTTCAATCCAAAGGGCATCACCACAAAGTGGTAGTGCCCACCAGGGGTCGAAAATGCTGTCTTGGCTTTTGCATCATCAGCTAATCTGCTCTGCCAGTAGCCAGCTGTTAGGTCAAACGTGCTTAGATACTTGGCTGAGGCCAAAGTATCAATCAGCTCATCTGCCCTTGGTATGGGATAGGCATCAGTCCTAGTGACTGCATTGAGGCCTCTGTAGTCTACACAAAACCTCATTTCTTTCTTACCACCCTGGGTATGAGGTTTGGGTACCAGGACTACTGGACTAGCCCAAGGGCTATCTGAAGGCTCAATTACACCTAGCTCCAACATTTTCTGGACTTCAGTCCTGATACAGTCCCTGACATGGTCAGGTTGCCTGTAGATTTTATTCTTGACAGGCAGACTGTCTCCAGTGTCCACCTCGTGGGTGCACCAGGAAGTCTGACTAGGGGTCAGGCTAAACATATGTCTAAACTGTTGCAGAACTTGTCTGCACTCAGTTTGCTGATGGTCGGTGAGGCTGCTTGCCAAAGCAACACCATCTACTGACCCATCATCAGGGTTCTGAGAGAGCAGGTCAGGGAGAGGGTCACTCTCCTCCTCCTGGCCCTCATCAGTTGCCATGAGCAAGCCCATGTCAGCCCTGTCAACATATGGCTTTAATCTGTTGACATGGAGCACCCTCAGGGGACTCCTGGGAGATCCAAGATTCACCAGGTAGGTGACTTCTCCCTTCTGTTCAACTATTGTATGGGGGCCACTCCACTTGTCCTGGAGGGCTGCTGGGGCCACAGGCTCCAACACCCACACTTTCTTTCCTGGCTGGTATACAGTCAGTACACCCTTTTGGTCATGCCAAGCTTTTTGTAATTCTTGGCTGGCCTCCAGGTTTTTGGCTGCCTTTTTCATGTACTCTGCCATCTGGGAGCGGAGACCAAGTACATAGTCCATCACATCTTGTTTGGGGGGCTTGAGAGGTAACTCCCAGCCCTCTTTTACCAAACACAGTGGACCTCTCACAGGATGCCCAAACAGAAGCTCAAATGGGCTGTAACCAACCCCCTTCTGTGGAACCTCTCTGTATGCAAACAACAGGCAAGGAAGAAGAAGGTCCCATTTCCGCCTAAGCTTCTCTGGGAGTCCTTTAATCATTCCTTTCAAGGTTTTGTTGAAGCGTTCAACTAAACCATTGCATTGTGGGTGATAGGGGGTGGTGAACTTGTAAGTTACACCACACTCCTTCCACATTGCTTTTATATATCCTGACATGAAGTTGGTACCTCTGTCAGAAATGACCTCCTTTGGGAAACCCACTCTGGAGAAGACTCCAATGAGGGCTCTTGCCACCACAGGGGCTGTGGTGGTCCTCAGGGGAATTGCTTCTGGGTACCTGGTGGCATGATCCACTACCACCAGGATAAACCTGTGCCCAGATGCAGTTTGAGGGTCAAGGGGACCAACAATGTCAATCCCTACCCTCTCAAAGGGTACCCCCACCACCGGTAGTGGTATCAGGGGGCCTTTGTTGTGCCACCTGCCTTACCACTGGCTTGGCATGTGACACAGGAGCGACAAAACTCCTTTGTGTCCTCTGACATATGTTGCCAATGAAAATGTGGAACAAGCCTGTCCCAGGTCTTGTTTTGGCCCAAGTGTCCTGCTAAAGGGATGTCATGTGCTAGGGTCAAGAGGAACCCCCTAAACTTCGGAGGTATTACCATCCTCCTGGTGGCTCCAGGGGCTGGGTCTCTACTCTCAGAATATAGGAGTCCCTCATCCCAATAAACTTTATGGGACCCACTAGCACTCCCAGCCTCCTCAGCAGCAGCCTGCTCTCTGAGGGGTTCAAGAGAGGGGCAGCACTGTTGCTCCTTCCTCAGATCTTCCCTAGAAGGGCCCCCGGCCCCCAAGAACTCAACCTGATCAGGCTCAAGTCCCTCTGGGGCAGTTCCTTCTTCAGGATCTGCTTCACCTCCCCCTGGCGGTGAATCTGTGATCTGAGACAGAGGGGAAGGCACTGCCTTTACCCTACTGCTCCTCCTCTTGGGAAGCATCTGGTCCATTGTTCCAGGATCCAGAGCTGGTTCAGTGTCATGCATTCTTGCTTGTGACCTGGTCACAGCAAATACCTCTGCAGGGATGCCCAACATCTCAGCATGAGTCCATAACTCTACTTCAGACCAGGCTGAAGTCTCTAGATCATTGCCCAATAGACATTCTACAGGGAGATCTGCACTGACTACAACCTTCTTGAGGCCAGTTACCCCTCCCCAGGAGAAATTCACAACTGCCAGACTATGGTTGGTCTTGACGTTGCTTGCATTGGTCACCTGGTACATTTCGCCCAGGATGATCTGTCCAGGGTCCACAAGATCCTCTGCCACCATGGTGACACTAGCACCTGTGTCCCTAAATGCCAAAGCCTGTTTGCCATTTATTACAGGCTGCTGTTTGTATTTGCCCAGATTACTGGGACTCACTAGGAAGGACATATTAATGTCTCCCTCACAAATAAGCATTGCCTGAGTGGGCACTCTGACTAGGTCAGAGTCCACTTCAGAACCCAGGGTCAACCCTACTACAACCTTATTCTGTGTACCACCTCCACCAGTAGCTGAACTAGGGGGAACAGTTGCCTTAGGGGCAGGAGTGGTGGTGGGTTGGTCTTTGGACTTGTTACAGTCAGAAGTCCAGTGCCCTTTCTGTTTACAGAATTTGCACCAGGGGTTCTTTTGGCCTTTTCCCTTGTTGGATTGTGACTCCCCACCAGATGCAGATTTTTGGGGCCCTTGTGAAGACTTCTGGTCTTTTGACTTATCCCCACCTTTCTCAGAGCCCTTAGGATCTTGCTTCTTGGTGTCACCCCCTTGGTTCTGTGGTTTCTGCCTCACCCTGGTTCTGACCCACTTGTCTGCCTTATTTCCCAATTCTTGGGGAGAGGTCAGATCCGAGTCCACCAGGTACTGATGCAACAACTGGTTCTGGCAATTATTAAGGATCTGTTCTCTCATCATCAGATTATACAATCCCTTGAAATCAGTAACCCTACTGCCAACCAGCCAACCCTCCAGAGCCTTGGTTGCACAATCAACAAAGTCAGTCCAGTCCTGAGTCTGTGCCTTCTGGGTGTCTCTGAACTTCAACCTGTACTGTTCAGTGGTTAAGCCAAACCCATCTATCAGTGCACTCTTCAGGACTTCATAATCATCAGCATCCTCTTCTCTAACAGTGAGGAGCTTGTCTCTACCTTTATCTGAAAAGGAGAGCCACAAGATTGCTGCCCACTGCTTTTGGGGGACCTGCTGTACTCTACAGGCCCTCTCCATAGCAGTTATCCAATTGTGGATATCATCCCCACTCTGGTAGGGAGGAACAACCTTGCTCAGGTTCCTATGGTCTGGAATAGATTCTCTGCCTCTAGGGACACTGTTGCTGCCACCAAGGGGTTCTAACCCCTCTCGTCTAGAAGCTCTCTGGATCTCCAGGGCTTCTCTATCCAGTGCCAACTGCTTGGTCCTGAGGGCAACTCGTGCTTCCTCATACTGCAGCAGTTTGCACATTCTTTCAGAGGAGGTCTCTCTTATGGGAAAGTATGAGTTCCTCTGGTGGACAAATTCTCTGCCAGAGTGATAAGAGTGCTCAGATTCCCTGGAAGGGGACCTATGCCTCTCATCCACTCTGTCAGTTCTCTTAGGGAGAATTCCTCTGTCCTTTTCAGGCCCCTTGAGGCCTGGCCCTTCAATCACAGAGTCCTGGTCATTCGGATTTTCATCGTCTGACCCAGATACTGTAATTGACCCACCCACCGATTCAGACCCATTAGCTCCTAGAGCCAATCTAAGATCATCTGCTGTCAGCAGATCTATCAGGTGTAGGGTTGAGGGACTCTGTCCTAGCCTCAGGTGTCTTTCAACACACATGGCTCTCAAGTCAGAGAAAGCCATGTCCTTATACTGAGGCTGAGTGGATCCACTGGTTCCACCCTTTAAGGACATTCTAGTGTTGTGCAGTGTTGTACTACCTACACTAGTTTGTGGTCTACTGATACTAGCTTGAGCTGTAGAAAGGGTGTGCTATCCCTTGGCACACAGCTCTAAGTTCAGTAGAACTTATCGATACTAAGCTTGACTTTATATGTACCTTAAGTACCTATAGTGGTTTTCAGTTAGTAATTCAAATAGAGATTTTCTGGTAAAACAATAGCAAGCTGGAATCCCACCGCTGCCACCAATGTGAGAAGTTGGCCTGGTATATGCTGTTCACTAATTAAAGTGGACACCTTGCACCAGAACAATTCGACTCTTATGGTAGATAGGTTTAAGACAACCTGTATAGAAAGCTATCCTAGTGGTAGCTGTGGAGAGCAGCCTTCAGGCTAAGTCTTGAAGGAATGTAAAGCAGCTTGTTTTACCACACAATCTCTTGAATCACCAAATGAAAAGACACCACACAGGTATATATATCAAATATATATGAATTTATTAATAAACACTCTCTACTAATCTCTTTATGAGATTAGAGGTCAGGAACATATGTACAAGTCAAATATTATCAGGATAAGTTTAGCACAATTGAATGTTACAATCTTAGTTTGCTAGACCTAGGTCTAGGGCATCTAGAATCGAGGGACCACCAAGAACCACCCCAGGTAGTTGTAGGAGACCCACAGGGGACGGACGCGGTGACCTGGCACCGATGCGAATCCTGTACGAGTCTATGCACTCAGACGCGATTGAAATATCAATGTTAAAGGTCCCTTGCGTGTTCGAGGCGGACACTCCGATCGGTCCTTGTACGAGTCGAAGGACGCGGTCACAGATAGAGATGCAAGGGAGATGGATGCGCTGTGTCTAACACAGACGCGAACCTTGTGCGAGTCAGTGCAATGGAGATCTCAGAGTTACAGGCCCTTTGTGTGTTCGAGGCAAACACCGATCGGACTCAGTACGAGTCGAAGGATACAGTTTTAGATAGTGTTGCAAAGGAGATGGCCGCAGTGTGTCTAACACAGACGCGAACCCTGTACGAGTCCGCGCAATTGTCGCACTTGGAAAGTTAGAGTTTTAGGACACTTCTAGGGAAGCTACAAGCAAGTCACTTACAAGGTAAGTAGTTCTAGGGCCCACACCCACAGGAGCACCGTAGTGCTGAAGTTACCTCACCCAGGGGAGCCGGGTGCATAGGTGTTCTTTGGTGTCGGGTCGCAGCGTCGTTTTCAATGGGAGCCAGTGAAGACTTGCTGCTTGCGGCGACAGGAGAAGTGTCCGGAGGAATCCAAGCCTGGATTCGGAAGATGGAAGACCTGAAAGCAGAGGGGACAGTGTTCAAAGTCACTTGGCAGTGACTCGGGGCAAGGAAGATGGATGCCCACCGTCGTCGCAAGATTCAGGTCGTTCGTGGTTGCCTTGACTCTTCAGCCACGAGGTCCAGGAGGTGTCGACGATGACCAGGAGCTGGATTCGGCGTATCCCACGATGTGTGCAGCTTACTGCGGTGTCGGCAACTCGATCTGAGCCAAAAACCTTGGTAACAGCAAGTCTCGGGGAAAGTGTGAAGAGACAATGGCGCAAACCAGCAAGGTCTGTGGAACTCACCCAGCGAGGGTATGTCAGGGCAGGCCTGGAGCAACCAGGGGAGCCCTTTGGTTTCTTTAGAAAGTCTTCTGGGGACCCGCAAGCCGGCTGGCAAGGGATCGCAAAGATGCCTCTGGAGGATTCTCTCACAGGGGCCCACGGTCACTCGGGACATGGTAGGCCTCTGATCTTAGGAGGGATTCCTGCTGGAGGCTGGGACCACACTTGGTCCAAAGTACAAGTTCGTGGAACGTTGTGAAGGGGTTGCACTCGACAATAGTGCACGGTACCCAAGGGTCGCGGTTCCTCGTTACTCTTGGGGTCCACTGGCCTCAGCTTCGCTGGGGACTCACGATGGCCTTTGAGAAGTCAGGAAATCCACTTCTTGGGCTGCAGGGACTTCGGACTCCGGCAGGAGCGGCATAGTTTGCGACCATCGTTTGTAGTTTTTGGTGCCTGCCAAGCAGGGGAGTCACTCCTTGACTCCAAGGGAGATTCTTCAGTCTTCCAAAGGTAGTGGAACGTCGAAGGTCCGGGATTCTTCTTGTAGAGCGTCGTCCAGGGAAATCTAGGGTGCAATGCACAGGTTCCCCCTCTTATACTAAAAGAAGGGGAGGGACTAGCTCTATGACCCTACCTATGGGAGGGTCAGGGGAGTGGGTGGCTACACCCAATTCCCTTTGTCCAGTTTCGCACCAGAGCAGGGACAGGTAGCCCCTGAGCCGGTTTGAACTGGCATATGCACAGAGGAGCCTTCTGCTCCCCCAGTGCAGGACTTCAAAGCACTCTAAGAGTGCACCCACCCAGCCCCAATACACTAAACCCTGTCTGGGAGGTGGTCACACCCCCTTGGGACAGGATATCTATTGTTGGGCTTCCTCCACTGCGAGTGTTGGTCATCAGCAGGAGGGCAGCCCAGTGTCTGTGACTGGTGGCATCCATTTTGTGATGCCAGGGCTCTGCAGGATTCTACCGCGTTTCCACAGTAGGTACATGTCTATCCCTCTAGAAGGGTGGAATGCTACCCCCGCCACCAGGACTGGCGGGGGGGTAGTATTCCAAGGTGTTTGACACCAAACACAACATGTTTCGATGCAGCCATTCCAAAGTTAGCATTTTACCGCGAGGATATAATGCACTTAAAAGTATATGGTTTAACCGCATCCACAAACAGCACCAGAGAATGGACTCTGAGAGCTGCAGAGGGGCCCTGCTCAGGCAGAGGCACCCCCTCACATAGAAGCCAAGACCCCTGCCCTCAGGATTGATAGGGCCTGCCTTAGGGGTGACTGATAGGGTTATATGTGTGTGCAGGAGAGATATAGGGAACCTATATCTCAGTGAGGGGTGCGAGCACTTCCTCACTCAGGCTGCAGTAGCAGGCCTGTGGTGTCAAATTTAGTCTGCTTCCCAGGAGTGGCATAATACATGCTGCAGCCCCTGGTAGGCCTGTGAAGTACCTATGCCCTTGGTACCTAAGGTACCATATACTAGGGACGCATAAGGTGCCACAGTATCCAATCACTAGTGCACCTAGAGTGCACTCCAAATCGTTTAGAGAGAACATAGAGGCTGGGGCCCTGATTAGCAGGGTCCCAGCCTGACTATAGCCAGAAACCAGAGTAAACATCAGAAAAAAAAGTGGGGGCAACATAAGAGGCAGATCCTACTCTCCTACACCGCTACAGCCCAGGCAGAGCGCCCTCCGCGCGCCTGCAGGGAGGCTCAGACGCCGCTCTAGGCCCCAGCCACAGATCTCGATGTGCCGGAACAGATGGGGCCCCAGGGAGGCAGCAATAGACGCCCCAAGGTGAGGTGAGTCAGAATGACCCGGTGCCGGAGGACAGCACCGAGAGAGTCCGCAGGATTTTTTCGGATTATCGGCTTGGTCGGCAGAGCCCACTTAGAGCGCGGCCATCTTGCAGCTGGCCAAGCCACGCCCCTTCATATTATATATTTGAAGCACTGGACTAACTGGTTTAGTGAGAGAGGTGTTAAACTCAATTTGGAGGGTTCCAGCCAGTTGCCGGTGCTTCAATGAAGCCATAGCAAGCTGCCGGTTCCACCTCATATCCCTCTGCATAATGACCCTAGATATGTAAAATCAGTGACTTGTTCTAAGGGCCGCTTATTTAGGACTTTGCCTCCTCTAAATGCTCTATGGGGGTTAAAAGACATGAATTTCGTTTTTGACACGTTAATTTCCAAGCCCCGTAGGTGACAGAACTCCTCAAAAAGTAGCAGAGCTCGTTGGAGACCGCTCAGCGTTTTTTAGATAATTAAATTGTCATCCGCGAACATTAAAATAGGGATTTTAACACCGGCTAGGACATCAGTAGGAGTAGACTCCAGGAATTTTGCAATCCCGTTAATAAACAAGGAAAATAGTGTAGGTGCCATTACGCAACCTTGGTGCACGCCTTTCTCTATAGGGAAAGGATTCGTAACATTACCCTGTGCGCCCCATCGAATTTGGGCATAATTTCCCTCATGGAGTCTAGCAATAAGAGATAACAATTCGGAAGACATTCCCAACTCTTGCAGTACTACCCATAACTTGCTACGGGAGACAAGGTCAAAAGCTGACTTAAGGTCCACAAAGGCAGCATACAAGCTGCCCTTGTCCAAGACCACCGTCTTCCAATATAGCAAAATGAATCGAAATACCTGATCGATAGTACTGGTACGAGCCAGAAAGCCAGCCTGCAATGGGGATAAAATGCCCTGCTCATCAATCCAATCCTGCACCTTGTTTAAAACTAACCGTCCCATTATCTTTTGCAGGGAATCTATTAGGCTAATAGGCCTATAGTTTCCAGGGTGAGATTTATCACCTTTTTTAAAAACGGGGATAATCTCAGCCCCTTTCCAGGAATCTGGGACCGGCGCACCCTTGGCAATTGCATTAGCCAGTAACACTATGTACCGACACCATTTGATCTTATCATAAAGGAATATGTCGGCTGGGATACCATCTGGGCCCAGTGTTTTTCCCCCCATTACTGCTCCCAAGGCGAGGCTGACATCAGCTTCATCAAAAACTGATCTGTGATAGTACGAATATGGGGGCTCCTCCACCTCAGTTTCATCTAAACTACAGGCATATTGGGGTTTAAAATGGGTAACCCATTGGTCCTGACTTACATGATTTTGCGGCTGCGATGGCTGACCACCCCTATCCCACATTACTATGTCCCAAAACAGTTTGGAACTCTTGCTTGCACATGCCCATTTGAGATCCTGCCATCTATTCTCGTCCCAAGCTTTCTTGGCCTTTTCCTTGGCTCTCCTATAGGTTTGCCTCAAGGACCGTACTTTGCCAGGGTACCCTTCTCTAATCGCATCCCCTAGGGATCTGTGCGCCACTTTACAGTCATTAGTAAACCACTGACAAGCTTTCTTTGGTTGAGTGCCCCTAGCTTTACTTTGCTTAACGAAGTGAGTGCGTAACTGGGCAAAAAATTTATCGTGGATGCCAATTATGGACTCCGAAATCACAGGATTAGCCGTACACACCTCCAACTCTGCTATCGCACCATCAATGTCTAAAGAGATGTTGGCTAAAACATCAGGTTTCGCAAGTATGTTAACCCATTTAAGTCGCCTCAGGTCGTTTGAGGGAACCACTTCTCGGGTAAGCAATTCGCTACCTGGCTGAGAGAATTCTCTCTGTGGCAGTCGATCAAAGTTCGCACACAGCGGGTTGTGGTCACTCTCTAGCCGCTCTCTTACAACCATGTCCCTAAGATCATGCCATAGTTGCAAATTAATCAGTAGATAGTCTATGAGGCTAGCACTGTGGCCATTATTAAATGTGCTAGCCCCATGTCTATCAGATGGAGATCTACCATTAGCCGCCCGCAAGCCCTTCTCCAAGCAGATAGAATTTATTTGAATAACCACATCCAACCATTTTGTTATAGGTATTAGTTCTAGTTTTGGAATACCCCACAGAGCATCTTCCTCAGCAATGAGATCACATTTCTCGTTTGTAAGAGGCTCAAAAGACACCTTAAAGTCGCCAGCGATTAGGACATTGGAGCCCCCAGAGTACCGGTCCAATAAGTCATTGAGAGCCGCTAAAACTTCCGACTTTTTCCCATTGGATCCTCTCGCGTAGACGTTATAGATGTCAACTACATCTTGCTGGCCCCACTTCAACCTGATTATGAGAATATCCTTGCTCTGAGTCTGGAGTATCTGGATATCAAAACCAATCGCCTGGCGGACCCAGATTGATAGGCCCCCAGAGGGTCGACCTTTTCCCCCACTAATCGCTGGAACATGATAATTTAAGTAGCCTATACGGTAAAGGGGATCCACCTGCCAAATTTCCTGAAAAAGACAAATGTCAAAGCACTCGATAAAGGTATACCAGTCGGGTAATGAGACCTTTGTCCTCAGCCCAGCTATGTTCCAAGACATCACAGATATCCCAGAAGAGATATGGGAACCCAGCCCTTGCTCATAGGGAGTGTCAAATGATTCACCACTGGAAACCCGCGTCCCTACATGTGAAAGAGGTGGTGTCACTATGTTCCTAGGACCAGATCGGGGATAATACACGGGGACTGTATAATAGAAAAGATGTGAGAAGAGGTTTCCCTGAAAGTTGGCGGAACATCATAAGATCCCAGATGGTTTTGGGCCTTGTTCAGCAGTCAATCATTAACCTCCAGGGAAGAACGTCCCACTAGACAAAGAGATGGTTGCCCGGGTGGTTGCCAATGGGAACTACTAAGCGGAAACCGCCTGAACTGGATGGAACAACTTTCAGGAGGGCAAGAGCGGAATTCCAAGGCCAGAAGATTTTTAGCGAGGTCAGGCCCCATTAACGTAAGCTCAATACAATCCAATGGTAGGGCTCGGGAGGTAAGTCTGTATGCCCTAGTAATGTCTTCCCGTATGACTGAGCGGCAACCTCTAACATGACGAATCCAATGGATAACTTTATTAGTCAGGGAATCTGCGCTTTCATTGCCCCTTCTAATATCATATTTGGGTACATTAACCATGTAGATTTTAAGAGCTTGGGACGAGTTGGGACTAGGCAAGGCGGCCGGACGCTGTTGATTTTGAGAAGAACTATCCGCCAAAGGTAAAGGAGAAGGTCTGCTACAGGAGCGTTAAGCCTGCACTGGTGCTAAGTTTATACTAAAATCATCAGGACGCTTTGTCCATGTGGGAACTGACGCTAGCTTATGAGGTGTGGCAGCAGGGAGGAGCTGGGAAGAAGCCCTGTGACAGAAGCCCTTGTCTCTAGTACCAGACTCATATTCACAATAGTTTGCCTGACCGGATTGGGGTGGCTGTCTTGTCATAGAAATAGTATTCCCAGGATGGGAAGAATCCCTTTGTAGTAAGAGATTTACCATGGAGGTAAGACCCTCAATCATTGCTCGCATAGTCTCTACTTCTGATCTAAGAGTGTTAATAAGGCGGTGTGTTTCCTGAGATTCAGTGTTGGAACTTCCACCTGACTGCGTACTAGAAGTCTGAGGGAGGCAAGGGGCCAGAGTGGGAGGAGGGTGCTGCAGTCTATCCTCCCTATCACCCTCAAGCGGCTCCGCCAGAGGTGATAATCTGTTAGAACAAGGGATATCAAGACTCAATTGTTGGAGATTACTGCCTAGAGACTTGTTGGAGACCAGACATTCCCTCCCTGTATCTGATTTTTCCTCCCTTTGGGGTACAGAGCCCACTTTTCTAGTTGGCTTGTGGAACATGGCTGGAATAGCTGGCTGACGGCTTGGGCTAGAGTCGGAGGGTTGTGTGGGACATTGGGGAGGTTTGACACTATCAGGCTGCCTGGAAGATTCACCCTCTAAGATACCCTCACATTCACTAATGAGGGTGTCTATCCGGTCTAAAACACAATTACTGCCTGGATGTTTCTGCGTCTTCCTGGCCTTCTTCCCCTTATTGTTCCTCCCAGTTCCTCCCCCTCCGCCCCGCATCCAATTCCCTCCATGGTTTTCCTTTTTCCCATTCTTATGAGCTACGAGATATTAACAGCTGGCAACAATCCAGCCTTGGCAATATATGCAGTTGCTCAGCACTAGGACTGATCAGAAACAATCTAAATGAATCTAAATATCCTCATGCAAAAACGTTAGGCGAAATCAGACTATAAAATCAATATTTTAAAATCCCGACTTGACAGAAAAAACTGCAGATTTAGACAGATTTAAACAGTACCTGGTCAATGTCACAATAGGCAATGTGTGTCCAAACTAAGTCGTACTGCACTCCAATGTCCAGGCGCCAGAAGAAAGTGGGGTGGCCCTGTCCTGCCTCTTCCGGGCGATGGCGGGTGAAGGACATGCCCGCCCTTGGCCCGGGCACGCCCGCACGCGTCCCGCGCTGCGGGAGCCCTGAGCGGTTTTTAAGCGCCTCCTGGCGCATCCCGCCTGCAGGTCCAGTGCTCCTGCTGCTAAGTGTGCTGGAAGGTGTGGTCTCCTACCTCCCAGCACCGATGGTGAAGGCAATGCGGTGGCAGTGACGAGGGAGATGAGCACACGGGCTCTGCAGGCTCCCCTGTGGTGGCGGCTGAAGGCTGAAATGGCGACTTTTAAGCGCCTCCTGGCGCGTCCCGCCTGCAGGTGCGGTGCTCCTGCTGCTAAGCATGCTGGGAGGTGTGGCCTCCTACCTCCCAGCAGCGATGGTGAAGGCAATGTGGTGGCAGTGACGAGGGAGATGAGCACACGTGCTCTGCAGGCTCCCCTGTGGTGGCGGCTGAAGGCTGGAACGGGCTCCCGCGCTGCGGGAGCCCTGAGCGATTTTTAAACACCTCCTGGCGCGTCCCGCCTGCAGGTGCGGTGCTCCTGCTGCTAAGCGTGCTGGGAGGTGTGGTCTCCTACCTCCCAGCAGCGATGGTGAAGGCAATGCGGTGGCAGTGACGTGGGAGAAGAGCACACGGGCTCTGCAGGCTCCCCTGTGGTGGCGGCTGAAGGCTGAAACGGGCTCCTCCAATTTCCACTTTCCATTCCTTTGACATTTTCCAAAATATTCAAAATATGTTGGGTAATATTCTTTTCCATATTAGTGATCCCGACTACACACTTGGCTCCTACTACTGCGCACACACCACTGCTCTTAGCTAGGATAAAATCAATTGCATATCTGGTTTGCTCAGAATATATTTGTATACTTTCCAATTGGGTGGTGATGTCACTCAAAGCTGCTACTGTAGAATTAGACAGTATCTGTAGCTTGCATCCAAAATATTCCCTAGCCCTTTCAACCCGGGCCATAGCGGTACCACCAAAGGTGATAATAGAGGAGAGAATATACCCAAAGGTGATACCATTACTATCATTATTGACCTCAAGGTCTGTCACTCCGTCACAAAAGTTCTTCGTCAAAGTCCTTTTAACCCATCTTATATTCGGTTTACTGTACTTACAGGGCACACCTAGAGGAAGCACCATTCCCAAAGCAACGTCCTCTGTACCATTATAAATATTCGAGTAAGTACCATTGGACAGAAAGTAAAATCCTGGATGTGCATAAAGTGGACCTTGATAATCTACAGGAGCATATCTGGTGTTCATTCCCACTGTACTTGGATCCTTCTTTTTCACCAAAGACATTGTAGTTTTAAACAGTATTATTCCAGAACAATTTACATATAAGAAAGCATCTGTACTATTTACTATCAGACAACATGCAGGATAATAACCTGCCTTTTGGGTAACTGTCAAATCTTGATAATGCCAACCTACTAAGGTAATGTTCTGTTCATCCATATACAAATCATCACAATACATATTAGCATTGCAACCTGAATATCCCTTCCCTCGTGGCTTCCTATAATACAAACAAGGACCGGGTTATCCCATCCCGAACTCACCCTTTACCTCTACAAAATGGGGTGGGCGAACATATGTATAATTAACCAATGACAATGGGTAAGCAGTCCATAAACTTGTGACAGATTTAGTAGGGTAACAGGCTGTACCTTCACCAAAGAATTTCTTGTGTGTATCTAGAAACACATTGCTCAGGAGAGTTCTTTTTGTACGAACTTGAGAGACAATCTTATTTGCAGTACAGAATTGTGCGTCGTGATCACACTCCAAAACCCTAGACACCCCGCCCAGAACCAACAGCAGCACTAACTCAAGAACAGCACATAACGCTTTTTGTTTGGTAGACCACAATTCACGTGTATGAACAAGGGGAATTACTGGCTGCTCCTCGTCAGCAACCATTATGCCAAACGGGTGCATAGCGAATAATAAAAAAAGGGGGCAAATTTCCAGCAAGAGAAGTATACAAGTTCCCAGTGTCCATCAGAGCCTCACTGGTACAGGCTCCTATTGTTCATCAACGTTGGCGCTCTTGAGCACCAGAAGTGGAGCTTGCTCTGTCCTAAGCTCTGGATGCATTCCACGTCGATCAGGATAATGTACCCCCCGAAGGAGTACGTTCAATCTATCCTGTCCAATGTCTAAGCAATGCACCAATCTCACATCACCCTAAACTAACTCTGTTGGTACTACAGCAAAGTACACTCTAACTTGCACAATCCATCCCTGTCTAATCTGACTTCTCCTTTGGTGCACTATTCTTCATCCGAGGACGCAAATTGTACCTGGTAACTCCAGGCACAGAAGGATCAATAAAAAGGGGTTCCTGGATAGCTCGTATCTCTGGTGGAACTGCTGCATTCAGCACGTCATTATTCTCCTCATCCGTTTTGGTCCAAGTCAGCCTGGCATCACTGAAGGGGACAAACTGAGGCACCGTCTCACACTCAGTATCCCCTACTCCATCTTTAATCCATTGGTCATAAGGCAAAGGCAGGGGCACCCTTTTGCAATGAGTGCCATGCACCCAATTCTTTCGGCCAGCGACCTTGATAGCTGTGCGTGTAGCCAGAAGGACCTGTTCCGGTCTCTTCCAGCGCGGCTCCAAACTCTTCTTCTGCTGTAAATTTTGGATCAACACGAAGTCCTTAGGCTGAATGTCATGGCCGGGTCCCTCTGGTGCAGCTGGCAGGGACTCACGGACCTGTTGGTAAATAGAACGCAAATTTTCAGTTAACTGACACAGGTAATCTATTAACAAGGATCAGAAAATTGACGAGGACGCGGGACGCCCCAAACATTTGCCGGGCGCCCAAACACGACCTCGTACGGTGACAATCCTGTCCTAGAATGTGCTGTTGTTCTTGTTGACAAGAGAACTAATGGTAAAGCATCTGGCCACTGTAAACCTGTGGTTTCCTGAATCTTTGCCAATTTCAGTTTGAGAGTACCATTGTACTTCTTAACTAAACCTGCTGACTGCGGATGGTTTGCAGCATGAAACTTCTGTTTTATGTGCAGACCATCACAAATTAACTGAATAACCTTGCCATTGAAATGACTTCCGTTATCACTCCAAATCAAACGAGGCAAGCCGAAACGAGGAAAGAACTCCTTCAGGAGTACCTTTGCCGTCGTAATGGCTGTATTATCTTTAGTGGGATAAGCTTCAACCCATTTGCTAAATGCACAGATAACCACCAGGACATACTTTAAATTGTTGCATCGTTCCAAATCAATGTAGCTCATTTGTAGGACCTCAAAAGGGAAGGTGGGTGGCGCGAAATTACCAGGGGGTGTAGGAGTACCCTTTCCAGGATTATGCATCATGCACACCATACAGTACTTCACTAAATGTGCAGCTGTCCTAGAAATGTTGTCATTCTGCCATACAGGGTCTAACAATTTGCAAATACCCTTAGCACTAATATGCGCTTGGCCATGGGCCATAGTGACTACAGGAAGAACATATGCATCTGGTAACATCCATCTCTTCTTCCCTGACTTACTTTGAATCTCCTTCACATTCTCAAGTGTGTCTTCAAACATAGTAACCTCAGGCACCCACCTAGCAGGTCCTGTCACAAACATTCTTTTCATTTTGGTCCGGGCTGTTTCCTTAGCTATTTGATCTGCGAAAGCATTTCCCCTACCTACATCATCAGTGACCTTCTGATGTGCACTACACTTTACTATGGTCAATTTCTTAGGTAGCGCCAAAGCAGACAAAAGCCTCAATAGGAGGTGCCCATGCTGAATTTTAGTACCATGGAAAGTAAGAAACCCTCTTTCAGCCCAGAGTCGCCCAAAATTATGAGCGACTCCAAAGGCGTACTGACTGTCAGTATAAATATCGACAACCAGTCCCTCACTTAATTCACAAGCTCGGATTAGAGCGACAAGCTCAGCTGCCTGGGCCGATTGATAGGGAACTCGTGATGTCTCAACTACTGTACGCAACGTAGTGATAGCATACGCAGTAGTTGTAGTGCCATCTGGTAATTTAAAACAAGAGCCATCTACATATAAATCCCCTTGGGGGTCAGATAAGGGAACATCAGTCAAGTCTACCCGTCCTTTCGTCTCTTCTTCCGTCCGGAAGATACAGTCATGTTTATCAATTTCATCATGCTCAGAAGGGAGGGGCAGTAACGTGGCTGGGTTTAGAGTGGCACATCTTTTAATCGTAATGTGTTTTGCAAACAATGTTAATCTATAACCTGTTAGACGTGCACTGGTGAGGTGCTGTGTCTTTGTCTTATTCAAAAGTGTATCCACAGCATGGGGTCCCATGTCTGTGAGGTCAGTATCAAGTACGAGTCCAGCCGATTGTCTTATGGAGATGGCCACAGCCGCGACCGCTCTTAGACAGCTCGGGAGGGCTCTTGCGACAGGGTCAAGGACAGCAGAGAAGTAAGCACACAGCCGTTGCTTATCTCCAAATTTTTGTGTTAAAACAGAAAGCGCGCAACCAGCCATCTCAAGAACGTACAACACAAATGGTTTAGTATAGTCTGGAGTGCCGAGTACCGGAGCAGAACAAAGCGCAGTTTTCAATTGCTCAAAAGACTACTGACAGTCAGGCGTCCAAGGCAAGGGCTCATGCACATATTTTATCGTTAGGGCAAGCAGGGGTTTTTATTAGTAATGAGTAGCCAGGTATCCACTGCCGACAGTAGGATGTGATACCTATAAAAGCACGCACATCTTTCTGAGTTTGTGGAACGGGCATTTTAACAATGGTACTGATGCGCTCCGGGGTCAATCTCCTACCCTCTTTAGACAGTAGGTGACCTAAATAGGTGACCTCCTGTCGACAATACTGAAATTTAGAAAGGGACACCTTATGTCCATGTTGAGCCAAATGCAACAACAATTTAACTGTACTGTCTTTGCAACCTTGTTCTGTGTCAGAAGCGATGAGCAGGTCATCAACATACTGCACCAATACATTACCTGTGGGAAGCGTCAGAGAATCCAACTGACTTTTTAAAGCTTGACTATAAATACTAGGACTTTCAGTATAGCCCTGAGGAGCTCGACAGAATCTAAAGCTCCTACTAGCTAGAGTAAAACCAAACAAGTGCCTGCTATCTGGATAAATAGGAATACTAAAGAAAGCATTTTTCAGATCAATGACAGAGAAAAATTTAGCAGTAGAGAGGATCATGGTCAAAAGAGTAGTAATGTCAGGAACCACTGGAAACCGTGGAACCACTATTTTATTAACCTCGCGCAAATCAATCACGAAACGATAAACATCTTCATGGTCATCAGGAGAACCTGAGGGTGTCCTTTTAAGAATTGGAAGAATAGGGCTATTACAAATATTAGAAGTTGTCTCCTCAACCACTGCCTTCTTAATCAAATCCTGTAAAATTTGCAATAAGGCTCGCTCTCCTGCCTGCGGTATTTTACACTGAGGGATATGTGGCAAAATTGCACCATCCTTAACCTGTATCGAAACCGGCGATATCTGCAACAATCCCACATCTGTGTCGCCCGTTACCCACAGAGTGGGTGGCACATCTTTAAACTCAACAGGATGTGGTGCATCTTTGGACAAGCACTGCTTAGCACGTGCTACATCTGGACCCATTGTCATATAGACACCTGCCGGAGAACAATAAATGGTGGCGTGCAATTTTTTCAACAAATCCAAACCTATCAAATTTTCACCACAATTAGATGTCAGCAAGAATGGCGAATCCACAGTGAATGGGCCAATAGTCAATGCAAGAGGTTTTGAAATGGGGCTTAGAACCGGTACACCAGAGAAACCAACCGACACATTATTATGGCCAGACAGAGCCACCCCAGGGACCATATTTTGAGAAACAGAACTTTTCGGCGCACCTGTGTCCACCAAAAATTCCTTAGTCTAACCTTGTAGTTCTGCTGTTACATAAGGACCACGCTGGTCTACAGGTATCGGAACTGGTCCCCCACTCTGTCCCTAGCTGTCCTAGCTATAGGACATTCCTGTCACTTCATCCATGTCATAATCATCATAATAGTACTGAGCTTCATGAGGGTCATCAAAATAATTACTATCAGAACGACCCTGTGAGGCTGTAACACTCTGTGCCCTATCAGCCCCACTAGCTCCACAACCCCTACCCAGAGAACCTGGTCCTCTAGGGGCTGCCACCTTCTGCAAAAGCACAGGACACTCGCTATGCCAGTGTCCCTCCTCTTTACAATATGCACACTGATTCGGACTCAAAGGCGTAGTTGGTGGCTGCCTACTAGTGCGTGGAAGCTGTCGGGCAAGACAACCACGTCCTCTCCCATTCCCTCTAAAAGCCTGCTGTAACAACACCTTCATCTTTAAATCCTTATGCCTCTTCTCGGTCTTCTCCTTTTCTTCACTATCCCTATGCTCATAATATTGTGCCATATTCAAAATAACAGCGGGAGAGGAGGTGGACCAGGTACTCTCAGTAGCTTGCAATCGAGTCGCAATTTCAGGAAGCAAATTAGAAACAAATCTATTGACAAACAACCGCACACCCCCCTCGACGGATAAATCTTGTCTGCTATAATCCAAAAATGTACCCTCAAATCGAGTAAAGAAATCAGACACACTTAACTTTATTCTGTCGACAGGCTGACAATTTATCCCAATCCATCTTTCTTGGCGGAATAAGAGAATACATGCATGTAATTATGCGACCTGGTAAAGCAAGTATCTCTGCCCGAGGCTTATCACCTGGCTTTCTTTCCTGATCCCATGCCTTAATTTGATCCCAAGTACCTCCCAACTCCGGAACATGATCTTGAGTATGGACCTGTCTCCAAATATCAACCGCAACAAGAAGACCAAAAAACATATCAATGTCTGCAAGAGCCATTACCGTCAAAGAAGCAGCTTCAGTCAACTCTTTGTAATAAGCAGTAGGATTCTTTCTGGGGTCAGGCAAATGAGTTTTAAGGGATAAAACCTTGCTCCTTTTCCATGGAGTATAAACCCATTGTTCTTGAAACCGAGCCGCTAAACCCGCTTGAGTGACATTACCATGCTGATCAGTTAACTCTGGTATCTCTGGGTGATATATAGGATGAACCTCCCTCATCGAAAACTGGGACACTGACCTGGGACTTCTCTCATTCAATCTTCCCCTGTTTGCAACTTGTAACATTAGCGAAAAACCTGTTCTGGTCCCAATTCACTAATATATACTCGATCTCTAAAATCATATAAAATTTGAGGTGCTTCTGCTTCAAAGTGCTGCTGCCAAGGACCAATTAAAGTAGCAGACATATGTTTAAGGGCATGTTGTTGTATAAAAGGCTCAAAATATTTCATAGTCGCCCAGACATCCTCTACACTATAGATAGGATTACGGGCCCACTGTGCAGCCTAATTGGCTATTACCTGTTTCTCTTCCTCTCCCACATCAGACCTCACTAACGGTCCCATGCGTTCCCTAAACTTCGTCCAATCCATATTCTCAAATCTGCGCACTGGCGTCCCGCTACTCACTAAGGCCGGAGGATGAAAAACCACAGTGGGAGAGGCAACAGTAGTAACAGGTACTATCGTTGCTGATGGTTGTGTCGCAGGGGAAAGAGTTGGCAAAAGGGATGCTGAAACAATAGGTACTGCAAAATATACAATGGTTCTGTCGGGTATAACCACAATATTTCTTAAAGTACAATTCAATTGCAGGATCAAGTTATTTACTTCAGAGATTGAATATGAAAAACATTTTTAAGAAGGAACACACCACCAAATGATATATAAGTCAAAGATGCAAAGAATCACAATTAATTCAGGTTTTGCGGGTGTTAAGATCTTTATATAAATTTCATCATTTATAAACACCCATATATAAAGAAATTAGTTGCATACAAAGCTGCCAACATTGTGAAAATTAGAGTGAGTTGTGAATAAGTGACATAGTGTAATCAGTGACACAATAAGTGCTAACTATGTACAAGGTGGTTTAAAATCTATACATGTTCAAAAGAGGCCAGGACAAAAGCCACACAATGACCCTGCTACTCTGTTCAATTTCAGTATTTTTGAGCAGGGCCTTGAACTGGACCAGGATATCGTCGATGTTTCAACCCTAAATGTGCGATATTATAACATCTGGCGGGTTTTCATCAGGACTCAAATAAGGGAGAGGGCTGGCAGCCTGCAGAGTTAGTTAAAACGTGCGTTAGCATCGAAAAAAGGAAAGTGTGTTCCAATAGCCACAAAGATAAAATAAGGCCAAAAGGAGGAAACTCACCTAACGGTAACCAGTAAAAATCCAGGTTGATGGCCCATCTAGTTATTTCCTGGGGGTAAAGACATATCAGTCAAGATTGAACCGCTATTATGGAAGCTTCTGACATAGTCCACTAGAGAGAACAATTAATATACAAACAATAAATGAGAGTGAGACTCTCACAGCTCAAACACAAACAATAAATGAGAGTAAAAACCCTCGCAAGTCAACACCTGCACAAATTAAGCTCAATAGACAATGGGGTGACCCTGTGTCCCTCAGAACCTGGGTATTATAATGCAAAATATACAATGGTTCTGTCGGGTATAACCACAATATTTCTTAAAGTACAATTCAATTGCAGGATCAAGTTATTTACTTCAGAGATTGAATATGAAAAACATTTTTAAGAAGGAACACACCACCAAATGATATATAAGTCAAAGATGCAAAGAATCACAATTAATTCAGGTTTTGCGGGTGTTAAGATCTTTATATAAATTTCATCATTTATAAACACCCATATATAAAGAAATTAGTTGCATACAAAGCTGCCAACATTGTGAAAATTAGAGTGAGTTGTGAAAAAGTGACATAGTGTAATCAGTGACACAATAAGTGCTAACTATATACAAGGTGGTTTAAAATCTATACATGTTCAAAAGAGGCCAGGATAAAAGCCACACAATGACCCTGCTACTCTGTTCAATTTCAGTATTTTTGAGCGGGGCCTTGAACTGGACCAGGATATCGTCGACGTTTCAACCCTAAATGTGCGATATTATAACATCTGGAGGGTCTTCATCAGGACTCAAATAAGGGAGAGGGCTGGCAGCCTGCAGAGTTAGTTAAAACGTGCGTTAGCATCGAAAAAAGGAAAGTGTGTTCCAATAGCCACAAAGATAAAATAAGGCCAAAAGGAGGAAACTCACCTAACGGTAACCAGTAAAAATCCAGGTTGATGGCCCATCTAGTTATTTCCTGGGGGTAAAGACATATCAGTCAAGATTGAACCGCTATTATGGAAGCTTCTGACATAGTCCACTAGAGAGAACAATTAATATACAAAGAATAAATGAGAGTGAGACTCTCACAGCTCAAAAACAAACAATAAATGAGAGTAAAAATCCTCGCAAGTCAACACCGGCACAAATTAAGCTCAATAGACAATAGGGTGACCCTGTGTCCCTCAGAACGTGGGTATTATAATGCAAAATATACAATGGTTCTGTCGGGTATAACCACAATATTTCTTAAAGTACAATTCAATTGCAGGATCAAGTTATTTACTTCAGAGATTGAATATGAAAAACATTTTTAAGAAGGAACACACCACCAAATGATATATAAGTCAAAGATGCAAAGAATCACAATTAATTCAGGTTTTGCGGGTGTTAAGATCTTTATATAAATTTCATCATTTATAAACACCCATATATAAAGAAATTAGTTGCATACAAAGCTGCCAACATTGTGAAAATTAGAGTGAGTTGTGAATAAGTGACATAGTGTAATCAGTGACACAATAAGTGCTAACTATATACAAGGTGGTTTAAAATCTATACATGTTCAAAAGAGGCCAGGACAAAAGCCACACAATGACCCTGCTACTCTGTTCAATTTCAGTATTTTTGAGCGGGGCCTTGAACTGGACCAGGATGTCGTCGACGTTGCAACCCTAAATGTGCGATATTATAACATCTGGCGGGTCTTCATCAGGACTCAAATAAGGGAGAGGGCTGGCAGCCTGCAGAGTTAGTTAAAACGTGCGTTAGCATCGAAAAAAGGAAAGTGTGTTCCAATAGCCACAAGATAAAATAAGGCCAAAAGGAGGAAACTCACCTAACGGTAACCAGTAAAAATCCAGGTTGATGGCCCATCTAGTTATTTCTTGGGGGTAAAGACATATCAGTCAAGATTGAACCGCTATTATGGAAGCTTCTGACATAATTGTGATTCTTTGCATCTTTGACTTATATATCATTTGGTGGTGTGTTCCTTCTTAAAAATGTTTTTCATATTCAATCTCTGAAGTAAATAACTTGATCCTGCAATTGAATTGTACTTTAAGAAATATTGTGGTTATACCCGACAGAACCATTGTATATTTTGCATTATAATACCCAGGTTCTGAGGGACACAGGGTCACCCCATTGTCTATTGAGCTTAATTTGTGCAGAGTGTTGACTGCGAGGGTTTTACTCTCATTTATTGTTTGTTTTTGATCTGTGAGAGTCTCACTCTCATTTATTGTTTGTATATTAATTGTTCTCTCTAGTGGACTATGTCAGAAGCTTCCATAATAGCGGTTCAATCTTGACTGATATGTCTTTACCCCAGGAAATAACTAGATGGGCCATCAACCTGGATTTTTACTGGTTACCGTTAGGTGAGTTTCCTCCTTTGTCCTTATTTTAATCTTGTGGCTATTGGAACACACTTTCCTTTTTCGATGCTAACGCACGTTTTAACTTAACTCTGCAGGCTGCCAGCCCTCTCCCTTATTTGAGTCCTGATGAAGACCCGCCAGATGTTATAATATCGCACATTTAGGGTTGAAGCGTCGACGATATCCTGGTCCAGTTCAAGGCCCCGCTCAAAATACTGAAATTGGACAGAGTAGCAGGGTCATTGTGTGGCTTTGTCCTGGCCTCTTTTGAACATGTATAGATTTTAAACCACCTTGTACATAGTTAGCACTTATTGTGTCACTGATTACACTATGTCACTTATTCACAACTCACTCTAATTTTCACAATGTTGGCAGCTTTGTATGCAACTAATTTCTTTATATATGGGTGTTTATAAATGATGAAATTTATATAAAGATCTTAACACCCGCAAAACCTGAATTAATTGTGATTCTTGGCATCTTTGACTTATATATCATTTGGTGGTGTGTTCCTTCTTAAAATGTTTTTCACTATTCAATCTCTGAAGTAAATAACTTGATCCTGCAATTGAATTGTACTTTAAGAAATATTGTGGTTATACCCGACAGAACCATTGTATATTTTGCATTAAAATACCCAGGTTCTGAGGGACACAGGGTCACCCCATTGTCTACTGAGCGAAACAATAGGTACAGCAGGAGTACTAACAGCCACAGTTGCCACAGACGGCAAAGAAACAGAAGAAAGAGGAGGAGGAGGAGGATGAGCCGAAGCCACAGCCACTGATGTAACAACAGTGGACACAGGGACAGAAACAGTAGACGCAACTGTAACGGGTGGCTGCGAGGGCACCGGAACAGTTGGATATCTTCTCTGCGGGGCATATGGAGGTGGGGGTCGGGCATCCAACAATTCTTCCACAAAAGTGTCACCTTCCTCCTGAGCAACATATGATTTGTCAATATGTAATCAAACCTTCTATCCTCACATTCAATACCCTTCTCCTGCTTTTCCTTGTCATATGCTACAGCCTTCTGAGTCAATGTCTGCATTCTCCCTTTCCGGGCCTCTTTCTCTGCTTTCATTCACCTCTGTTTAGCTGCTTTTTGCCACGTCCTGAGGGAATCAAACATAGACTGCCTACTTCTTTTCTTAAACAGTTGTTCTTGTAAATACTCAATCTTTTGTTCATCAAAAGTGCCCGTCAACGGCCACTGCAATTCGGCATTGTCCCTCGTATATTTGTGCCATAATGTACTAAACATAACAGGACCAAGACCATGCTTCACGTACATATCGAAATTCGGAGTGCCTTCTGGAGGCGCCGGCTCACTTTCTTCCAATCGAGCATCCCCCACCCAGCCCCGCCACTGCCCCGCCTCACCGCCCCGCGGCATTACCTCTGCGAGCCGCCACTGCAAAATGGTACCATATCCACAAAGAACCAAAACAAACTCACCTGATGTATGCAGGTCAAAACAAATCTATTCTCCCCTGCCGACTCTTCAGACCAAACGGTCAGATCCAAGGGTTTCGTCGTTCAGGACTCCAGTTGGGATGACCACTGGGTGAGGCACCGACCTGTCAGACAGACGGGGCAGCTGCGAATACTAGAAACTCTTCGGGCAGGGGTCCCTGATCCACCCGTCCGACCCGACAATAGCCTCGACCTCCCCCCCATCCGTGGAAGGGACACTCACCCAAAGGAGTCCCTGTTCGGGCGCCAACTGAAGGAAATGGCCACTCGGGTCACCAATAACCACCTCTTTGCCTTCTACGAAATGAAGAGTCGGTCAGACAGTAGAGAATACAAACCAATAATAGTTTATTCAAAATTCGCTCAGAGCGAAGCCCTGTCTGCCCAGTCGCTAAGAGTGCTGCAGATAGAGTCTGACTTCGGCAAGCATAACGATACATTATGTACATTTCAGAATCAATGAAAACCCGCCCACCATGGAATTTTCCAGAGGGACGCAGCTGGACAGTAAATTACGAAGGAGTTAGTTTTGGTTTTGAGGCCGGGCACACATTATCTGTCTCTCAAGGTTACTCTGCCTGTGCCCACCACTAGACAAGTGGGAGAAGGCTTACATCTCAGAAGAAAGGTATGCGCTAACAAGAGCAATGCATTCATTAGTGTGGCAGGACCCAACTCCGAAGAAACATAGCCTAGAGAAGGCCGTTTCTCGGAAATAGAGAAGAATTAGTTTCAATTGTGATACAAAATGGCGCCCATACACAAAATGGTGCAGCGAATGCTAACTTACGTAAAAAGCAATACAAAAGCACAATTTTTAGTCTAACACATCCATGAAGCCCATGCAGATGTCTGGATCTGGTACCTTGTGACAAGGAGCTAGTCAGAGCCACATTCTCTACCCAGAGCAGGGTGCCGCCAGACTGGAGAGGAGTCTTATGCTCCTCCGGGCCAACCAGATCGAAGAAGCCTAAATGAGAGATCGGTGAAGCATGCTGGAGGCCTGGGGCTGGTCTCCAAGGCCATGGAGCCATGAACTGTCCAGAGCCACCTTCCTCACCCAGGGCAGCTTCTTACAAATCCCAAGGGGTTGCAAAATATAAAGCCATTCGCATGTTCAAGCTTGTCAGCTTTGGTTTGAGTTTTGCACAAAATGCCACCATTTCATTCCATTGGTTGATCCGGCCAATGGAGAATTATGGGTGTGGCAACACTGAGCCCCACCCATTACTCATGTGTTCTTTTGTCTACAAAATGACATCAAACAAACAGATGTAATAAATTTCACACACACACACGTAACTGAGACTTATTTTGCAAGCCTCAGTTCATAGAAGATGAAACTTAGAGCAGATGAAATGCCACACATGATGAATGTAAACCTTACATTTTCTGTATAACTAAAATGTTGACGAAGTATAGACAGTGCAGCTAGAGTTGGTCAGAAATGTTCCTTCTTCCTTAAAATGCAAAATAGGGAACGTGCATAATTTATAAAAACACAAATCTGTGAGTTGTGCCTGACATAACTTATTCTACATGTGTATTTCACAGAATCGCCAACAATGTGTCAGTGACAACAGATTTAGGAAAAGGATGTCGCTGCAACATCACCATATTTAAACATTCAAAATGGGAGTGTTCGTGCAGTTGCCAGGGTCAGGCAGCACAAATCTCTTTGACAACAAAAAATGAAAGACTTTAGCAAAGAAATATGTTCAAGGATGTGGCAGAGTGAGGTGTTAGCCGTCATGGCTTAATGCCTCACTCCGCCACATCAGTAACGCCTTGCGTTTCCCCCTGCGCTGACGCTACACTTAGCAGTGTAGCGCAAAGCAGGCACCCTTCTACCATAGTGCAAGGGTGTCTGCATGCAGGGGAAAGATTGTTTATGTACAGGAAGGTCCCCTTTCCTGTACATAAACAAACTCTAAATGCCATTTTGTCACTTCTATGTGTGCTGCTTAATGCAGCACGCATGGAAGTCACAAAATGGCATTTTTTTAAAGATTGTTTATGTACAGGAAGGGGGACTTAAAGTGCAAAAACGTGTTTACACTAATTATTTTTTTATAATTCTTTGTGGTTGGTAGCTAATAAATGATTCCTTGTAAAGAAGGTGGTTTGGAGATTGGTTTCTTTATTATAAATGAATTACACTCTGATAAACTGTATTTCTCGTCGTCTGAAATCTTTCTAGTGTTAAGCTTCCAACTTCAACCAAAGTTGCCCAACTATGGGGCATATTCTCAAGGAGCCATCGCCGATTTATCGGCACTTTAGCCCCGCAAAAGTAGCGATAGACTTATCGCCCCATTCACAAGCTGGTGCAAACTGTCGACATCGCCAGTTTTCCCGCGATAGCTGCCGCAAAACACATCGCCAAGGATGAGAGCGACAGACAATGCTAATGACATGCAGAGTAGGCGTTCACGTGCAAAAACACACGAAAACACCACTTCGCGATATTCTCAACGACCAGCCAGATCTGCGATGCCGGACAAAAACTGGCGATAAGGCGCGTTAGCAGCAGGGACTTAACACCTGCTCATTACTGGTCTTAAGTAGGACGAAAACCTACAGTACAGAGGGAGCCCAGGCCAGAGCCACATCTGAAGACCAACACATGTCATGGATCAAATGATCATGCCGCTCGGAGACCCAAGAGGAACACAACACCCACCGCCACCACCCCCAGCACCCCCCTCCCCCCCGGACTACCACCGAGGCAGCGCAGAACAAGACAGCTGACCTCCCAAAAACGGCATGGCCCCTCAGCCACACAATTGCAGAATGTGGGGAGAGGTGGGAACCAAGTATGTGTGAAGGAGGCAAGTCACCCATGAATAAGAATGTACACAATGCCAAGTGTGGCGGTGATGTGTTGGACAGACACCATTATGCAGAGCACAGACATGTCCCTGTGGACACATACTGCTGGTGTGTGCAGTGTTGTGCACAGTGTACGCAACCATCTTACCTCAGGCAGTGGGGAAGACCTCACTCATGTAGCTGCGTCGTCCCCCCTGTACGCGGAAGCGCAGTGGGCTGGTCCGGTGTACGCCACACCAGCTTAGGAGTGTGAATAAATAGACCGGGGCACTGGGCATGGTTCACTTCCGGGATGGCCAACACGTCTACCAGGGCGGCGCCCCTCACCCTGCCACGAGTCCGCCGCCATGACCGCCAGCCTCCTCAGCCGAACGCTGGCTTCCACGACACAGGCCCCCAGCGCACCCAGCGGCACAGCACTGCGGAGTAATGTGTGCGCTGACTACTGCCTTCTGCCTACACTGCGGTCAGCAGGGCTCACAATTCAAATTGAGACTTGATTTAATTATGGCAGAGTTCAGAAGGCAACAGACATTGCTTCCAGGGCGGCCCACCCGGACGACGCATCATCGCAGGCCGCGCACCCGCCGAGCGCTCCAGGTGCCACTAACTCTGTGCAGCTCAAATCATCGCCACATGGCTGTGGGCCCTTGCTGACCGCTGCCTCCGGCCTACACTGCGGTCAGCAGGGCGCTCAAATTAAATCCAATCCTGACCTGCGAGGACACGCCATCATCGCTGGCTGCACACCCGCTGAGAGCTCCAAGTGCCACTAACTCAGTGCACCACAAGTCATCGCCACGTGGCTGTGGGCCCTTGCTGACCGCTGCCTCCGGGCTTACACTGTGGTCAGCAGGGTGCTCAAATTAAATCCAATTCTGACCTGCGAGGACACGCCATCATTGCTGGCTGCACACCCGCTGAGCGCTCCAGGTGCCACTAACTCAGTGCGCCACAAGTCATCGCCACGTGGCTGTGGGCCCTTTCTGACCGCTGCCTCCGGCCTACACTGCAGTCAGCAGGGCGCTCAAATTAAATCCAATCCTGACCTGCGAGGACACGCCATCATCGCTGGCTGCACACCCGCTGAGCGCTCCAGGTGCCACTAACTCAGTGCACCACAAGTCATCGCCACGTGGCTGTGGGCCCTTTCTGACCGCTGCCTCCGGCCTACACTGCGGTCAGCATGGCGCTCAAATTAAATCCAATCCTGACCTGCGAGGACACGTTTGTGATGAGATGCCTATTTGATGCGGGACAGTTGACATTTCTACACCATCAGGGATGTGTGGTTGTACTTGTCCATTGTCATCTCACAGTTTCCTGCTATGCCAAATGCGAATGGCCATTTACTACACACAAGCGGCAGCAGTTGTGTCCTCTGTTCTGTTTTGAGAGTGTTGCAGTTTGTGCCACATTGTTGTCAATGTTGTGGTGCTCTGATTCTTATGTGTGTGTGCTGCATTGTGGGTGTGTTGCCCCTTCAGCTCTGATTTGGCTGGCCCTTCTCCCTTTCAGGCGGTGTGCCTTTCACTTCTGTTCTTAGACAGTGCTGAGATGTTGCAGACTTGGGTAAGTTGGGCTCTTGGTCGGTGTTGTGACTCTTGGGCATGGTTTGTCCGCAGATGTGCTCTGCTTACTTGTGCATGTGTGCCATTGCGCCCATCTCCCCCTGTCCCCCCAGTCCCTGGTTGTTACTCACCCTGTTCCTGTTGGCTCAGGTCATGTTGTGCATTGTCCGGTCCACCAACTCCTGCCACCGTCTCCCCAATGATGACTCGGGTCACCATTTCCTCCATCTCATCCAGCTCCTGGTGTGTCGCTGGACTCCCACCTCCAGTCTGCATTGCTGCTCTCAGGTTGGCAGCGGTTTTCAGCTTGGTTTTGCGCTTCACATCAGTCCAGCGCTTCTTGCAGTCGTCCACTTCCCTTCTCTCCACTCCGACTGCATTCACCTTGGCCGAGATGGACTGCCATATTGTATTTTTAGTTGCCAATGTCACAGTGGAGGTGATGAACAGTTGGAGGTGGTGTTCTGTTACCTCTGTAATGAGGATCCTGGTTCCCTGTGGACTGAGACGCATCTTCCTCTTCTTCTTCTCCTTGCCCTCCCCTGTCCCCGAGGTCCCAGGCTGGTCCTCCATGTGGCTTGTGGGGTTCTGGTTGTCCTCTGTACTTGCTCCGGCTCCCTCCATGGTGCTTCGCAGTTGTTTGTGTTTTGTAGCTAGTTTTTTTTGCAGCTTTTGTAGGGTTTGTTCCCGCCTTGCTTGTGGGATTTGCGGGCCTGGCGCTGCTTTTTGATGGATTTTTATCGCAGTTGGGCCCATGGCAGCTTTTTTCACGTTCGGGTTTCCTTTTTTATCGCCGTCACGGTAGTTGTATCGCGGACATTTGTGGCGTTCTTGGGAAACTTTCCATGTTACCGCTGTGTTGAGAATGAGACGTTGACACGGAGTTATTTTCCCGCGATAGACGGCGATATGAGAAATTGCGTTAACCTATTTTGGCGATGATTATCGCACATTCTTGAGAATAACCCCCTTTGAGCCACAGATCATTTAATTTCTTCAAATATCTACTCAACAGTTGTCTTCGGTTAGAGCTGAGGATCCACTTGGACGGATTGATGCTTGGGTACAGCTGTACTGGGCTAAATTCTCTCCTCTGGCTGCCAGGTGATTTTTAGTGAGTGGCTTGCACTTAGCGTATAATATACTGGTTATGTAACTAAGTAAGCTTGTCGTAACTTTACTAAACCCAAATAATTAAGGATTCAAAATAGTACAGATTTAATTACAAAAAACACACGTCCGCTAAACCTCAATATAATTAAATTTAATATAAAAACACACACACCAGCCATTCTCAGTAGGTGATTTGTTTAATTTGTTCCATGGAGGTTTCTCTGTCCATAGCAACATACTGTTTACTCTCTTTCCAACATCGTGACAAATAACTAGTTCAAAATGCTTTCAAAGATTAATGAATGCTTCAGAGTGTAGTATAAATACAAGCTAGCGACATATGTAAATATTACTGCTAAATTTATTTTGTTGTTGTGCTCCTGATAGGAATTTCAAGAGAACTGCCTAGAAGCCAACTCGATGACACTGTGGCGTCTTTACCAAATCATGCTCTTAAATATGAGTTATCTGAAGTTGCTCTTTGTGTCATCAAACGATTTGCAAGTGCCACACACCCTCACTTATCTGTAGCACTGTATCTCCTAAAAAGGAAGAAATTAAGGGGGATATTCCCAAGAACGTGTGATAATTATCGCAAAATTAGCTTAACGCAACTTTGCACATCGCAGTCTATCGCGGGAAAATAACACCGTGTTAACGTTGTATTCTCAACCCGGCGGTACCATGCGATAGTCTCACGACTAACGCGTCAAATGACCGCGATAAAATTACCGTGACGGCAAAAAAACGCGAAACACGAACGAGAAAAAAGTTGCGATGTGGCCAAACGCGAAATAAAAAATCAGCGACATGCCTGCAATTCCCACGCGTCATGCGGGAAAATGCACTATAAAAGCACCGAATAACACAAACAAAATAATTCAAACTGCGTAGCACCATGGAGGAAGCCAGAGCAAGTACAGAGGGCGACCAGAACCCCACAAGCCCCCAGGAGGACCTGCCTGGGACCTCAGGGTCACAGAAGGGCAAGGAGAAGAAGACGAGGAAGACAAGGTTCAGTCCGCAGGAAAACAGGATCATCATCACGGAGGTGATAGACCACCACCAACAACTGTTCGTCACCTCCAATGTGTCATTGGCAAATAAATATGCAATATGGCAGTCCATCCTGGACAAGGTGAATGCAGTCGGAGTGAGGAGGAGGACAATTGGAGAGGTCAAGAGGCGCTGGAATGATGCGAAGCGCAAAACCAAGAAGAAACTCGCTGACAACCATCAGGCAGCAATGCAGACTGGGGATGGCAGTCCAGCGGAACACCAGGAGCTGGATGAGATGGAGGAAATGGTGGCCACAGTCATCAGTGGGGAGACAGTGGCAGGAGTTGGGGGTCCGGACACTGCTCGACATGACCTGACACAACAGCACCAGGGTGAGTACCGAACTTGGACTGGGGGGATCGGGGGGAGATGGGCACAATGGCACACATGCACAATTAAGTAGAGCACACTGCACACCCACAATGACTCTGGATCATGTCCCTGATCCCCTTGGCACACTGCAGCACACATGCAAACAGCAAGTAGGCCCCCGTCCACTATGGGCACAAAGGGGTCCCTCCCCACACAGCACCAATCTCACAACCAACCCATGCACACGTGTCAAAACCAGCAAAGCTGTGTGTCTGTGAGCCACCATGACAATGCAAGTGACACTGCATGACGAATAGCATGGCTGCAGTCCAATTATCATGACATGGTGCACGCCACGACACTGGGGTGGCTGAGTGTGGAACACATCCGGAAAGGAGCAGGTCACACTCTGACACATCCACGTCCACAAACAACCCCTGACGTCAACAACACATCTGCGGATAAACCATGCACAAGTCCAAAATACGAACAAGAGCCAAAAATAGCCAAGTCTGCAACATCTCAGCACTGTAGAAGCACAGAAGTCAAAGGCACACCACCTCAAAGGGATAAGGGGCAGCAAAATCACAGCTGCAGGGGCGACTCTCCCACAATGCAGCACACACACATAGCAATGACAGCACATCAACATTGACGACAATGTGGTACAAAGTGCAACACTTTCAATACAGAACAGAGGACACAACTGGTTCCGCTTGTGCATAGAAACTGGCCAATCACATCTGGCATAGCAGGAAACTGTGAGATGAAAATGTACGTATACAACCTCACATCCGTGATGTAGTTCAAATGTCCACTGTCCTGCATCAAATAGTCAGCTCCTCCCAAACAGTCCCAATGTACATTGTCATGCAGTCTGTATGTAAACTAGAACAATGCGTCAACATACATGTCAACACAATGTTAACATGCATCTCCCCTTCACATTGCAGAGGGACAATCAACACCTCCTGCAGAGCAGACCAGACAACTCATCAGTGATGATGAAGAGGACCTCCACACCTTCGACACCGATGCCCTACAACAGCTCATGGACATCTTAGGCAACCCACCTCCAGGAGCAGGGCAGCCGAGCTGCATCGAGGAGACCCCACCCCCTGCACAGACCACACAGCAGGAAGCACCCACCACCACGGCTGGCTCCCAGCACCTCACCGAAGCACACATCGCATTCCAAGGCCAGGTGTTAGACTGCCAGAAGGAGGTGGCTGAACAGGTGCGGGTGGGTTTCGACCTCATGGCAGCCGAACTAGATTACATACGTGAGTGTCTAATTCCCATCAGGGACCACTTACACTCCCCAACGAACACCCACACTGCAACAGAGACACACGCATTTGCACATTCCCAGTACTGAACCACGCCCAGAGCCCCGGGATAATCATTCACACTCCTATGCTGTACTTGCGTACGCTGGCCCAGTCCACTGCTCTTACGTATAAAGGGGGGGACAAAGCTATATGTCCAAGGTCTTACCCACTGCCTGAGGTGACATTGTTGCGTGAGCTGTCCACAGCACAAAACTCAATCAGAAAGGGTCCATGAGTTGTGGTGCACTGAGTTAGTGGCACTTGTAGAGCTGAGCAGGGTATCAAGCTGATGATGGCATCCAAAACAGATGTGAGCAACTCTGATAGTCTGGCTGTAAGACTTTTTCGACTCTGGCAGTTGTTGGTTGGAGGTGGTCCTGGCGGTGGTGGCGTGTGCAGCCAGCGGTGATGCGTCGTCCGGGCAGG
This sequence comes from Calotriton arnoldi, assembly GCA_963921515.1. Lineage (NCBI taxonomy): Eukaryota > Metazoa > Chordata > Amphibia > Caudata > Salamandridae > Calotriton > Calotriton arnoldi. The sequence continues at coordinate 353,680 of CAWUFW010012140.1, forward strand.
TCAGGACTCGATTTGATGTGTGAGCCCTGGTGGACCGCAGTTGAGGCCGGAGGCAGCGGTCAGCGTAGGGCCACAGACACATGGCGATGATGACCCCCAGGCCATCGACTCAGAGGCCATCCAATATTCAATCAGACAGGGTCCATGACTTGAGCTGCACAGAGTTAGTGGCCCCGGATGCACTGCGGCCGGCACAGGCACACCGCCACGGGACGGTGACTTGCGGTGCACTGAGGTAGGGCCATGAGAGCTGAGCGGGTCCTCGTCGATGTCGAAGGTGAATGTCGCGGAGTGATTTGGTGGACAGTGGAAGGTGTTCTTTGAGGGCATGATGCAGAGGGCAGAACCAAGCAGAAACAGGCAATATGGAGGAGATGAATGCTACAGACTCATTTTTAACACCAAGTCAGTATCAGCTACATGATGATGAAGACAACCCCCAGGCCATAGACTCAGACGCCACCAAAGTTCAACCAGAGAGTGTCCATGAATTTCGGGGCACAGAGTTAGTGGCACCAGAGCTGAAAGGGGATGCAGTCTGCGATGAGGCCTGTACAATGGTATAAACTCTGCCATCATGAAATCAAGACTCAGTTCCAAATGTGTGACCTACTGGACCGCAGTGTAGGCCGGAGGCAGCGGTGGAGTACGTCAAAGAGAAAGGGGTGCTGGGGACCTGTGTCACGGAGGCCGTGATGGTCTGAGGAGGCTGCCAAGGTCGCGGGCCTTGGGCTTGGAGCTTGCACCGGCATGTGGTGGGCCCTCTTTGACACACGCCGGTGTCGGCAGGTGAGCAGTGAGGCCTGGTTGCGCAGGGGCGGCCAAGATGGGTCTGGGGACCAGCGGCCTGGGGTTCAGCAGGCACACAGGATCACAGGCACCGCCGCTCATGGCGTCGGCCTCGTGGCGGGCTGAGAGGCGCCACCCTGGCAGACAAGTTGGCCATTCTGGAAGAGAACCACGCCCAGGGCAACGGGCTTTTTATTCACACCCCTACGCTGGCCTGGCGTTCACCGGGCCAGCCCACTCCGCTCACGCTTACAGGGGGGGACGTAACAAGCTACATTTCCGCGATCTTCCCCACTGCCTGGGGGGACATGGTTGCGTTCACTGGCCACTACACTCCAAACACCGGCAGTATATGTCAATATGGACATGTCTGTGGTCTGCATACTGCAGTCTGGCCAGCACATCCACGCCACACTTGGCATTGTGTACATTCTCATTCATGGGTCACTTGCCTCCTTCGCACATGCCTGGTTCCCACCTCTCCCCACATTCCGCTATTGTGTGGCTGAGGTGCCATGCCGTTGATGGCTTGTGTACATGGCTAGCCCAGGTTACCACAGTAAGTTGTACTGTCGTGTCTGGTAGGTGGGCATGTTGTTTGGCATGTTGTATGTGAGTTTGTAACGTGTGCATTCCCAGAGTCGTGAGTTGCATGACTGTGGAGTTGAGGTGTCTGGTGTGTTCATTTGGTACTTACCAACGAGCAATGCATTCCCATAGGTGCCAGCCTCGAAACGCTGGTTGATGATGGACTGTCGGAAGATGAAGGAATCATGCACACTTCCTGGGTAGTTGGCGACGACATTGGGGAAGAGTCCCAGGTGGTCCACTATTGGCTGCACATTGATGGAATGCGTGCGCTTCCTGTTGCAGTAATTGTGTGCAGTGGTGGCAGGGGACACGAGGAGTACACGTGTGCAGTCTATTGCCCCCAACACGTGCGGGAAGCCAGTTATGGCGTAGAAGCCTTGCTTGGTCTCCAGCTGCTCCTGCACAGTGTGTGGGAAGTGAAGGTACTGGGGTACCAAGCTGATGATGGCATCCAAGACAGGTGTGACGAACTTGGATAGGGCTGGCTGTGAGACTCCGACTCTGGCAGTTGTTGGTTGGAAGGTACCAGAGGCCAACAGGTGCAGCACAGCCAGCAGCTTTGTCTGCGGAGGGATGTTGGTTGTCCGCTGTGTTGGTACCGTCAGCCTGTGGGCAATGATGGTCAGGATGCGGAGGATGTTTGTCCTTTTGAGCCTGTAGTGGGCAATGACATCCTCTGGTGTTAAGTCTGTGAGGCTGGTGCGTTTTCTGAAGGTCCGCTGTCTTTGTCTGCGCTGCCTCTGTGGTAGTCGGGGGGGGGGTCGGGCCTGGGTGTGGTGGCGGTGGTTGTTGTGGCCCTCTTGGGGCTCCGAGCTGCATGATCAGTAGCTCCATGGCATCTGTTGTTCTTCAGGTGTGGCTCTGGGCTGGGCTCCCTTTTGTGGTGCAGGTTGTCGTCCGACTTAACACCCTGTAAGAGCAGGTGTTAAATCCCTGCTGCTAACGCGCCTTATCGCCTGTTTTGGGATCTTATCGCCGATCTGGCTGGTCATTGAGAATATTGCGAAGTGGTGTTATCACGGTTTTTTGCACAGGAACGCCTACTCTGCATCTCATTAGCGTTAGTTGCCGGTGTCAACCGTGGCGATGTTTTTTGCAGCTGCTATCGCAGGATAACTGGCGATATCGGCTGTTAGCACCAGCTTGTGAATAGGGCGATAAATCTATCGCCACTTTGGCTGCGATAAAGTGCCGCTAACTCGGCGATAAGTCCTTGAGAATATGCCCCTAAATGGTTTCTTACCTGAAATCTTCCTTACTGTGAGTCCAGGCTTCTTCGACTCAATCCTAACACTTAAGGAGAATCCACACATGGAGATAGGCAATTTGTGTGCCCCCACCTCACTCGTTTAAAAAAGATGTTTTATCATGTTTCCCCCATTTAGCTCTAATGTATATTTAGCCGATATGTCTCCTGCCAGAGATAGTAGCTCGAGAAGCTAGCCGAGAGATGTAGCTGAGAACAGCTCATGAAAAGTAATCTCAGAAAAACATCAGACATGTTCTTCCGTAGAGGCAAGGATGAGGAACAGAATCCTCACTTTTTGTAAAAACCACAAAATGGCACTGGAAATCCTCAAATAATCACTGAACTGTATGTAAGTCACAATAGTCCTTCATCAAAGGCATTACAGACTGCTGTAAGACTTAGAAAGTCTGTAAAACCCTGATGTTGAAAACATGCAATGAGGTTCTCTTATGCATCTACCAGAACAAGTTGCGAAGACTACAGGATCTCACATAAATTCTGAAAGACACCATCTAAATTGGAACCTTGACATACAATCCCATGGGTGCAGCTTCTACCAGTTCTCAATCACTTTCACAGTCTGTTGGAGCATAAGTGGATCTGCACACAAAGGCAGTATAGAGCTGCAAATCCCTCTTCAAACCCGAGCCAATGGTCACCTGCAATTAGAATGAGGGAGTAAAATTTAAGGATCAGCCTATTCCATATCATCCAGCATTTGGACATTGGTGTGCATCCACTCAGCAGAGTATACATATCTCCCTCAGCATCATTGACCTAAGGAACAATGTAGGAAAGTGGGTTTCTGTTGCAGTAACCCCCCCATTTTTTTCCTGATAACTGATGCACTTTTCCTTGGTGTGCCCTGGGTCCCTGCCAATCAGGTACCCAGGGCCTGTGTTCCTTCCCTAAAAACTGTACTAAAGCCTAAACCCAATTGGCATCTCTGGCCACAGGTAAGCCCCTGGTAAATGGGACCCTAGGTACCCAGGGCACTGTGACCAGAGAAGACCCCTAAGGGATGCAGCACTTATTGTGCCACCCTTAGAGGCCCTGTACCCTGACACACGCACACTGCCCTTGCAGGCTGAGTGTCTTGGTGCAGAACAAAACAGAGAGTCAACATGGCACACATCCCTGTGTGCCATGCCCACAAACCCACTGCCCTGGCATACCTCAGTCACCCCTCTAGCTGGGTGCCCTATGCCAGTGGTGAGGGTACAGGTGCATGAGCCCTGTGCCCCTACAGTACCCAGGTCCATTCCTGGGCACTGTAAGTGCAGTGCTGCCATTCCGAGTATATGGTGCTGGGAGGTCGTCAGCACGAACTCCACAGCACCATGATGGCTGCACTGAAGACTGAGAAGTTTGGTATCAAACTTCTCAGCACAGTAAACTCACATTGATGCCAGTGTGGGATTTACTGTAAAATGCACGACAGAGGGCAACCTAGAGTTGCCCCCTGAACCTAACCTACAATCCACGTCTTGTCTGAGGGGCTGCCTAGGCTGCCACATAGCAGACATGTTGCTGGACCCCTGGGTAGAGAGCCATCCGCTCTCCCGGGCCTGCAACAATGCACGTCCTGGGCGAGGTGCTAGGTCTCCTTCCCCAGGATGGGCAGGGGAAGCTTCAAAGGCATTCCGCCTTTGTGAGCTTCCCCAGACCACTTGCTGTACTCAGCAACTGGTCCCCACCGGTTCTTCCCCCCATCCTGGCGGGAAGACTGGCGGGAAACACCAAGGGAGGAAAGGGGGTGTGCCAGCCTGTGCCAACCCCACCCCTCAGGTGGGGGAGGCGAGGTGAAGCACATCTCTGGGCTCTCGCCATCTTGAAGATGGGGAGCCCTGCCCAATCAGGACTAGGCTCCTGCCCCCTCCCACAGGAGAGTGGCAGGATAGGGGTGTACCCACCCCAGGGCAGGGACCCATTGGTCCCTGCCCTTACCTACCTGTAACGCCCCTAAATCTAGTATTTAGGGGCACCCTGAACCTTCCTTCCTCAGATTCCCGCAACCTAAGAAGAAAAAGGACGAAAGAAGACGCCCAGCAGAGGAGACTGCAGGGAACAACTGACTTGGCCCCAGCCCTACCGGCCCGTCTGCAGTTTCCAGAGATCCTGCGCCAAAAATAGTCTTGTCCTGCAGCCAGCGACCTCCAGAACCCCGGGGAGGACTGACTGCCTTCAACAAAGACCGGATCTCCTGTGAACAGCAGCTCTGTTCAAAAGAAACACCAAACAAAGACTCCGAGCCTGCTGAGGAAAAAGAAACCCGACGCCTGGAACCACCACTGCACCCATCGCCTACAGCCCAAGTTCAAGTGGCCCACCGGTCCCAGCGAGGTCCCCCAGCTCTCCAGAGTCCGAGTCCACCGTGGGTCGACCCCTCCAGAACTCCCCGACGTCGCCTGCAGCCTCTGCACGGAGACCCCCCCCAACCGCGAGTGGCCCGGTAAGGTGAAATCCGTCCTCAAAAGACACCCCTGCATCCAGCCGCCCTGCGCCCTGGAGAAAGGAACCCGAGGTGCACCTACGTCCCCGAGCCCTCCAACTTACCTGCCCAGCTGTTGGTTCCTACTGGAAGTCTTCCTGGACCGAGCCTGCAGCTGAAAACCAAAACCGAAAATCTCCATTGAAATCAACAGGGCACCCGACCTCAAAACAGCACCCTGCACCCGGCCGCCCTAGTGCCGCTGAGGGTGCCCCTTCTGTGCTAACTTGGTCCCCAATGTGCCGTGAGCTTAACCCTAGGAGCTTTGCTCCCACAACCCAGTGGCCTGCTTGCCAGCAGCCACCAACCGGAGTCCCCCTATCCTCCGTAGGATAACATTGGGCCTCAACACTCTGCACCCGGCCGCCCTAGTGCCGCTGAGGGTGCAACAACAGTACATCACTGACCCTGGGAGACCCGTGAGTCTAACCCCAGAACCCTAACTCAAAAGACCGATTACTTACCTCGAAACCGATAACTCATTTTTCCTCATAGGATAACATGGACACTTTTTCTTCCAAAAAGTTTCTAAGTGTCGACTTTTGAAAACTAAGAATACTCCTTAAAAATCGCACAAATAACCTAACCGAATTTTCTCAACTGTTTGCAGGAAAGGTCCCAGTGCTGAACCTAGGTGTCCAGCACTGAGTAACAAAAGTAATTAAAAAGTAACTTACCTGTGAATTGAATTTCCTTCCATAGGATAACATTGGTGGTTCTTTGTGAAAAAGTTTCTAAGTGTCAACTTTTGAAATACAAGAATATTCTTTAAAAATCGTACAAACTACAAAAACGTAATTACTTACCTGTTTTAAGTGAATGTCCCAGTGCTGAATCTAGGAGTCCAGCACTGGATTACAAAAGTAACGTTAAAGTAACTTACCGGCGAATTGAATTTCTTTCCATAGGGTAACATTGACTGGTTTCACTTGGAAATTCTTCTGTCGAGTTTTGAGACTTTAAAATATTCACCTAAAATCAGCCGAATTACAAAGCGAATTTACTCACCTGCTATCAGGAGAGATCCCAGTGCTGGATCTTGGTGCCCAGCACTGACCCTAAAAAGTATTCACAACTGTACTTACCGGTAACTTGAATTTCCTTCCATAGGATAACATTGCCTGGTTTTTGCTGAAAAAGTTTCTAAGTGTCGATTTTGCAAACTTACAAATATTCGTTAAAATTCGCCTGTATTGTGGTAGAGATGGTGATGAGGTTGAGATTTTTGCTTTGGATAGGGCGGCTTTTACTTTCAGGAAATAATAGAATTCTATAGGTTCAAGATGGTATGTGTTTTGTAGTTCTTTAAAGGTCAGAGGTTGTGCATCAGTATAGAGTTGGTGAGGGAAGATATTTTTCAAAACTAAATGCCCTAGGCCACCAAGTATCCTGGCTTTATAAACTGCTAGGCCCCAAACAATCTAAACTCAATGCGAAAATGTTATCTTCTTGGAATATGAAGTCCACCGCCCCGCTCTCTCATACTCTGACTGGACCTGGACGTGGAATTCAGTATTTAAGAACAAAATCAGCCCTGTACTGTCACAAACTAAATTCTGGCTCCTTCACAAAGTATTCTGGACACCCTCCCGCCTACTCAAACATAATCTTCGAGAGGATGATATCTGCTGGAACTGCAATGATTCAGTAGGCGACCTAGAGCACTTACTATTACTTTGCCCATGTGTAACATCTTATTGGGACAAGATCTTCAAATTCATCTCTAATTTCTTTCCCGTTACCACTTGTAAGGACCTCTCGTCACTTTTGTTTGCACCCATACTAACAAACCCCTTGTGTGAAAATGACAAAGCTCTCCTTGACCTTCTCATAATAGCGGCTATCAAAATCATCATCAATAACTGGAAAGACACCAGTAAAGCGTCCTTTAAATGCTGGTTAAACTGGATCACCAATCTGAGAGGAGCTGACAACATTGTGCTTCACAACTCGCCATGGAAGAACCCAGGTAGAAACCTATGGCTTCCTCTTGACACCTTCTTTGGATCGCATAAACCACCATGATTTCTCCCCACCGACTATATACATTAATATATAACCGTTGACAACACCTACCGGCGGTAATCATTTTTTTAGCTTCGATTATAGTAAGCTTAATATCAAACCCATCAGGACCCCTAGCTGTCCCTTAGGCCCAGCTTGAACAAGAATACACACAATTAATGTACGACAGTATTGTATTTTTTGGTATGTGACCTTCCTTTGACCTAATCATTATCGCAAATCTGGGGAAATTGTTAGATTGTATATCTGTTGACGTCAGGTTCATTGCTTTCAATATGTCACCTGTGCCTTATAATTCCAATTTACGTTATTTTATTAGGTATTGTTATTTACGGTATTGTATCGTATTGATCAAAAGGTATCTATACTGAACGCTATTTTTCTTTCCATTTGTGCTTGTGCTTTTCTTTTACTGTGTGGAATACTATTTATGTTTTTTTTTGTCATTGTACACTTGAACAACCAATAAAAAACTTTTGAACTTGAAAAATCGCCTGTATAACAAAAACACATTCTTTCAACTGTTTACAGGAGATGCACCAGTGCTGGATCCAGGATCCAACACTGAGTAAGAAAAAGTAACGATAACACTGTAGGAGAGTAGGATCTGCTTCACATGGGTACCCCCACTTTTTGCTGATGCTTCACTGTTTTTCGACTATTAGTCTGGCTGGGGCCCTGCTAATCAGAACCCCAGCCTAGCTGCTTCCTCTCTAAAATGGTTTTCATGTGCCTTAGGCACATCTCTGATTGGAATCTGGAGTGCCCTTATAGGTCCCTAGTATATGGTATACTAGGTACCCAGGGCATAGGTACCTCAGAGGCCTGCCAGGGGCTGAAGCATGTATTATGCCACCCCTGGAAGGCCAGCCAAAATGACACCACAGGCCTGCTACTGCAGCCTGAGTAAGGTGGTGCATGCACCCCTTACAGTGGTATAGGCTACCTATATCACTACCATTGCACACACCTATAAACCTATAAGTCACTCCTATGGCAGGCCTTGACAATCCTGAAGGCAGAGTGCTTGGTTTTTATGTGAGAGGGTGCCCCTGCATGAGCAGAGCCCCTCTGCAGCATTCGGAGTACCTCCTCTGATGCTGTTTGCAGTGCAGCCTGACCACATACTCTTAAGTGCATTATATCCTCGCGGTAGAATGCTAACTTTGGACTGGCTGCACCAAAACATGTCGAGTTTGGTGTCAAACATCTTGGAATACTACCCCCCGCCAGTTCTGGTGGCGGGGGTAGCATTCCACCCTTCTAGAGGGAGAGACATGTACCCACCGGCCTACCCGGTAACTTCTTTCCAGAGCCCTGGCATCACAAAATGGATGCCGCTGCCACAGACACGAATCTGGCCTCCTGCTGCTGACCGAAACTCCGGCAGGGGAGGCCTGGACAATAGGTTTCCTGTCCCAGGGAGGTGTAACCACCTCCCCAGACAGGATAGTGTGTATTGGGGCTGGGCGGGAGCACTCTCTGGTGCTTTGAAGTCCTGCACTGGGGGCACATTTGGTGTCCCTGTGCATACCCCAGTTCAAACCGGCTCAGGGGCTTCCAGCCCCTGCTCTGGCACGAAACTGGACAAAGGGAAAGGGGTGTAACCACCCCTCTGCCCTGACCCTCCCATAGGTGGGTCCCCAGAGTATGTCCAACCCCCTAACTTGGTATAAGTATGGGACCCCAGTCCTTAGGACTTTAGATTTACCTGGATGAAACTCTGACACAGAATCCTGGACCTTCGACGCTCTACTTTAAGATTAGAGGACTGAAGAATCTCCCTTGGGGTCAAGGAGTGACTCCCCTGCTTGGCAGGCACCAACAAAGCAATTGTCCGGTCTGCATCGCTGAAGCTCCCGCCGGACGCCGAAGTCTTTGTATCACCAGAGGTGGATTTCCAGACTTCCCCGAGGCTGCCCTGAGTCCCCAGCAAAGCTGAGGCCCGTAGCTGTCGTGGGTAACGTGGAACCGTGACGCCTGGACACCAATTGCATTTGCAAGTGCATCCTCTTCTGGGTCTCCCACGAAGTTGTGCTTTGGGCTCCGAGTAGCCCCAGCCTCCAGCACCGACTGCACCGAAGATCACTGGCCTCCACTCCACGAGTGTCCCGTGAGCCAGCTCTAAGTGCGTCCACTTGAGGCTCCTTCACGGTCGCTAGTCTGTTGGCTAGTAGGCCCTCCCGAAGGCCAATCTTCTTCTGCTTGGGCTTCCCTGGTTGCTCCAGGCGTGCCCTGACTTACCCTCGCTGGGTGAGTCCCTCAGACCTTGCTGGTCTGCACCACCGTCCTTCTTCTATTTCCACAAGACTTGCCGTTGCCAAAGCTTGTTGGGTCCAATCTGATCGCCGACACCCCTGCAATCGACAGACTTTGTGGGACAGCTCGAATCCAGCTCCTGGTCATCGTCGACACCTCCTGGACCTCGTGGCTGAAGAGTCAAGACGACCGTCAACCTACCTGAAGCACTCGACATCGGTGGGCATCTGCTCATCGCCTTCCTGGTCGCTGGCTAGTGACCCAGACTCTGTCCCCTCTGCTTTCAGGTTCTTCAGATCTTTGATCCACCTTTGGATCCACCCGAACACTTTCGACTTGGCCGCCAGCAGCACTTTGCAGCAGATCGCCATTGAAAACGACGACGAAACCCGACCCCGAAAGACACCTATGCACCCGGCTTCCCTAGGTGAGGTAACTCGAGTACTCCGGTGCTCCCGTGGGTATAGACTCTAGAACAACCCAGTTCTAAAGGGGTTTGCTCCAAGTCCTCCTCTAAGTGTCCCTTTTCTTTAAAATTCCAACCGCGACTTTCCCCATAGAAGTCAACGGCGATTCGCGGCTGTGTTCTCACACTGCACGCGTCCCCCGTGGGTCCCCTTGTCACTACCTTGGGTGGTTCCTTGTGGTCCAAGCACTTCTACAGGCTCTAGGCCTTGTGTCTAGCTCAGTCGTGGTTCTTATACCACTTTATTGGTATATGGTTTGGTACGCCCCTAGGGCTCAAACGTGTATTTGTGCTATTACTGTTGATAACTAACTTATAACTTATGTACTTCGAACTCTAGCCTAATAAAGAGACTAGAGGGGTGTGTTTAGCAATAAATACATATATTTTGAATATATACCTGGTGTGGTCCTCTTTCATTTGGTCACTCAAGAGATTATAGACTGGTAAAACAAGCTGCTTTACATTCCTTCAAGACTTAGCCTGAAGGCTGCTCTCCATAGCTACCACTAGGATAGCTTTCAATAAAGGTTGTCTTTAACGTATCTCCAATAAGGGGTTGTTTGGACTGGTGCAAGGTGCCCACTATAATTAGCGGCAGCATATACCAGGCCAACTTCTCACAAACACTACTTACCTGCTAAGTGAATTTCCTCCCATAGGATAACATTGGTGATTCTATGTGAAAAAGTTTCTAAGTGCCAACTTTTAAAATACAATAATATTCCTTAAAAATCACAACTGTAACCAAAACGTTTTTACTCAACTGTTTACAGGAGATGTCCCAGGACTGAATCTAGGATCCAGTCCTGTGGTTAGAAAAGTAATCCAAAAAGTAATCTATTGCATTTAACTAGAAATTCCCATTGAGCTCAATGTATTATTGTGTTTGAAATTGTGTTGCCTAATGCAACAACTGTAACTACTGTGTTCAAAAGTCTATTGCCTATTGAAAAGTATTTAACTAAAGCATCTCATTCTGAGAAAGTATATTTTGATACCTATTGTTGGTTCTAAAATAAAACAACTGTATTTTTATATACAAAACAATTGGCCTAGAGTTCAGTTCTTGAGTGTGTGGCTTCATTTGCTGACTGAGTGTGTACAAAAAATGCTTTACACTGTCCTCTGATACTGCCTTACTGCTCGACCAAGCTACCACTTTAGAGAGTAAGGTTATATCTAACTTTAGCCTCTGCCAAACCTCTGGGGACTGTGGACTCTGTGCACACTGAACCTTACTTTGGTTCAGTATATACAGAGCCACTTTCTTACAAACAAGAACACCAAAACCTCAAGGATAACTGTAAGCGAAGATATGTGCTTCCTGCAGTTCTGGGATTAACCTCTAGCCTATCAACCTGAACTACTGTGGTTGTGTAACAACACCAGACCTGCCATTGTCGGCATGCAAGGATTTGGCATACCTGGGAAGTGGCTCATCGCACGATCTATCCCTGCCCCAGTCACACCCCTAAGAGAACAAACTGTGGGACCAGCAACCAGGGGTGTGATACTGGTACCAGGGTGCAAATGCTATCCTAGAGCCAAACTCAGAAGATATGGCCACAGACGAGACACAGTGTCCTAAATGATACTGACAATAACAAGAACAAGGCATAAACACAGCTTGCTAAAGGGAATATAGCGAAGCCAAGTTTCTGAAGGTGAGACAAAAATAGGAGGTGCTGAGGCTGAGGGAGCAAGGTATGGCTAAGGTGGTGGAGAATTAAAAAATCGTTTGTTTTTGTTTTTTTTTAAATAAAGGGGCTTGTAAATTGCCTGTCTTAAAGGTGAGGCCTCATCTCATGTGGTAGGACTAAGACAAAGAAGACAGAAAAAATGGTAATGTGCTCCAAGATACCATTAGGTGAAGCCTACACGTTCAGTCCCTGTGCCTACAAAAGTATAATTACCAGTTGGAAAAGGTCCTTTGGGAAGAAACACAGGCCAATGCAGAACTCGTATGTAAGTTGAGTCAAAACTAACCAATGAGACTATAAATTCTGTAAAGGTCAGATGTCATTGTAATCAAACGATGGTCAATTTTATTTACATAAATCAGTTCAGATTTTAGATTTTAGATCCTGGTATAAAACTGTTTGGTAAGCTGTGTGATGCTCCTGGTGGATCATGTGATCAACATTTCTATCATTTGGACCGGCTTCTCATAATAACCCATTTGGTATGGCATCTGTCTGCTATTTTGACTTTAAATTAGCCTCAATAGTGAGGAACAGTGCTAGGATGTGCAGATCTTAAAGCACACTACAAACAGACTAGTTGGAGTGTTCTCTCACGCACATCTTTTTGCAGTAATTTGTCATCACCCCTAGATGGTGTCCTATGGCTGCTGCCTCATTGCACCTTTTTGAAGGACTACCTTTGACAACAGCTTTTGGATTACCGATGAACTGTATTTGACTGCAGTGAGCCTTTGAACCGTTTAGCTCAGGGAGTTGAGAGGTCCTTTAAGTACAAAAATCTCTTTTCCAGTTGTAGAACATCCATTTAAAATATTGCCTAACTTTTCTTATTCGCATTTTCCTCATATGCCCTAAAGGAGCCATTTGATGAACGGTTTCACAAATGGATTCACAACCCAATCCAATAAGACATCATCAATCAAAGGAACATTATAATTCTTGTATTTTTGTGTGATTGTTTATGATGTGAGATTGAGTAAAAGGGCATGGTTTTTCCTTTCTGATGGATGTCGACTTTAATTCCAGGTAGAAAACTCCAGATAATCATCTGCATATAATAGTAATGGTTGTATTTAAATGATTATGAACAATTTTTGAAGGCTTACAATTGCAATGTGAGTGAAATGATAACCTGAAATTTTTAAACTTATGAGCTTGATGTACTAGACACTGATTGTAAAATACTAGTCACGATTTGCGACCAGTGTTTTTGCAACCAGTGTGGTATTTTGCAAACCAATCTATGTAGTAATAGGTCTGTTCACATTAAAGCAAATTGCAGTGGCTCACTATTCGACCTCCTTCATGGGTATTAATGAGGTACATGCAAATTGCGACGTGCTACTATTTACTGCCACAACAGGTATGGTGGCCTGCTAGAGTCAGCAGACCACCACGTCTGTGATTGCTTTTTACTAACGCAGTTTATTTTTAAATGCTGCCTGTTTTTATAAAGAAAATGAGATGGGACTGCCTTTAAAAATAAAGGTTTGCAAGTAGGGACACAAATACGCGGCCAGACATACCGGCTGGCGAGAGAAGCTTACAGCAACGGTTTGGAGACTGCTTAGGCATAGAGGAACATCCACACCAACCGTCTCAGAGAAACTCCCAGCGGCTTGAGCTGGCAATGGGGGTGGCTGCACACGCAAAAGGAGCCGCACTGGGGCTCAGGAGCGGCAATGAGCAAGCCAACAGCCCGGGGACAGGGAGCGTGAACACCCGCTTCTGCCAGGCTTCAAGGGGGCGTACGACCTTCCGAGCCCCTACAGCAGTCCCAACAGCACGAGTGCTAACCCACAAGGGAGCCCACAGTGTCACGCCCTGGAACAGTCAGCGGTATAGAGCAACAGCAGCTCATTGATCAGTAGAAGAAAGAGCGCGGAGGGGAAGGCCCACTCCAGAGCGCACACCAAACACCGCCGGCATGTCCTCGATGAGGGGGAAAAAGGACAGGTCCCTGAAGGACATGTTGACAAAAACACCACAGCTGGGCAGTGGCGGGGGCCGTTCGACCCCGCCTTTACAGCGCTCCCCCGAGAAGGAGGAGGCGGAGGCCCGGTCACGCGCACCTTCCTTGAGACACTGTTCAATAGCTTGCGGGAGGACTTTCAGACACTTAAAAACAAAGTGGCAGGCGAAGTGAAAGAGATTCGACGCGATGTGGACGCGATTGGTGAAAGAGTGGCAAGCATGGAAGAACAAGAGCAGGCTAGAGAGGAAGAGGTGGTTCAGCTCCAGCAGGAGGTAATACGATTGCGGGAACAGCAGATCGACCTCCAGGCACACACAGAGGACCTCGAAAACCGCTCCAGGCGGAATAACATCCACATGAAGGGAGTCCCTTTGGACGCAGAGGGGGCGGACATGGCCCAGTACCTGCAGGAGATGTTTCGGGACATTCTGGGGGTCCCGCCGGACTTCGAGATCCGCATTGACCGCGTACACAGGGTGGGGTTGAGAAGAAAGCCCCCAGCGACCCCACCAGATATCCTGGCCTTCCTCCCAGACTTCCCCCTCAAAGAGAATATACTGCGGGCGGCCAGAGCAAAGCAACCGGTCAAATATATGGGGCACTCAATAGCCCTATATCAGAACTTGGCCGCCATCACTCTACAGAAAAGGAGAGAGTTTAAGGAGGTGACCACGCATCTGAGAGATCAGGGAGTGGCATATTCTTGGGGTCACCCATTCAGACTGATCTTTAAATGGGACGGCAAACTACAGCAAATTAGATCTCTACAAGACGCCTGTAAGATACTGGGCCTGGAGCAGCGGAGCCAGGAGACTACGGCCAGCCAGGAGCGCAGGCTCCCATGGGAGCACTGGCAGAGAGTTGGACGGAGGCGCCCTTCTGCTAACTCTATGGGGCCAGACCCCACAGCCATGGCGCAGGAACGGCAGTCAGCTCTAGAGACGGTCCTCAAGGACACAGCATCTCAGGACAGCTCATGACCTACAGGGGATGCCACAAGCAACTGAGATAAGCAGGGCCGGGGGGGGCTGCTGGGGGCGGAGAGGCGGGGAATGTCGAGCCACAATATGCCCCTTCTAACCTTTTTTTTCCAGGTGCACGCGACTACGTCCGGTCGACTTGGGACAATGCGGTTGCGCACTGCAGCTCCTGGACAATACCTTGGGCTAACTGTTGTTTGGTTTGTTGGGGTTAGAGAGGGGGGAGGGGGGGTCCGATGTCCAAGTCACATCCTTACGCAGGGTCCATGGAACTCACAGAGTATTCATGCAAGGGTTCACTTACAGACTCACACAATTCCGACCCGCAGAAAGGTGGTTCCCATATGACGGAGGACATGTTACACTATAGTGGCCAGCATAGCTCGGCCCGTAACCAATCATCATGGCCCGGGAGGTAGTGAAAATCGTTACGCTTAATGTTAAGGGGCTCAACAACCCAGTAAGGAGACGCGCATTCCTATTATACCTAGAACACGCAGAGGCAGATGTATGCCTCCTCTAGGAGACGCACCTCCTTACCAAGGACTGTCACCGCATGCGCTCGAGGGCGTTCCCTCAACAGCACTTCTCTTCCACAGGGGAGAAAAAAGCCGGGGTAGCCATTCTTCTATCCAACCGTTGCAAGGAGATAGTGAAGGAGAAAGTGGCTGAATTAAAGGGGAGGCTCCTGGCTTACACTATCCAGTTTGGTACCCAGTCCCTAGTGATAGGCTCCATTTATGCCCCTAACTCGGGACAAGAGAGATTCCTTCAAACGGCTCTAGCGGACGTCATGACCCCACAAAACCGCATGACACTGGTAGAGGGGGACTTAAATCTGGTCATGGATTCGACCAAGGACAGATCACACACTTCCTACTTTCATAAGGGAGAGATGTCAGGAGATGGGAAGAAATGGCTGAAGGAAATGGGTTTTGTGGACATTTGGAGGGAGGCCCACCCCAATTCAACACAATATACATTTTACTCTCACGCCCACAAGTCTTATGAATGCCTAGACTACTTCCTGGGTATGGGGGAGATTAATAGGGTGGTACAGGCAGCGAATATTGAACCAGCGGCCCTATCGGACCACGTCTCACTGACCATACAGATACGGATAACACCAGGACCACACCACTCTGGAAGCTGGAGACTCAAAGAATCCATGCTCCATAACAAAACGGTAGCACAGCAAATCGCCAAATGCATTGCCGAATACTTCACTTTAAATGACACTCCAGGCATGGCCGCCACCACAATTTGGGAAGCAATGAAAGCAGTAGTACGGGGAGAGCTAATAGCAATCTCAGCTGCCCAAAACAGAGAACGCAAGGAAATACGAGCAAATCTAGCAGTACAGGTGCAAGAACTGGAGCGGGTGCATAGTAGGACGGGGGCGCCAAGGGTTTGGCAACAACTGAAGGCAGTCAGGGCACAGCTAGCTGGTATTGATTTAGATAGAGCGGAGTACGCAGCAGTCCGATTAAAACACTCCTATTACATAGGGGGCGACCGCACGGGCCAACTATTGGCAAACAAGTTACGGGCCCAAAGACAGAGGACAATGGTCTCCTCATTATGAAGGAGTGGCCAGGGGGACGCCATAGGGGACCAAGAGATAGCCCATACTTTTAGGGAGTTCTACGAGAATCTATACTCCGCAGACATACCATCGGAACACGACATCGCAGCTTATTTACAGTCCGTCAATGTATCCCCACTGACTCCAGACCAGGCAGCAACATTAGACGCTCCCATTTGCATAGAAGAGGTCATCACCGCGATTTCACGCCTCAAGGTGCTTAAGTCTCCGGGCCCAGACGGGTTCCCCGCCCTTTTCTACAAGAAATTCTGTTCCATTCTAGCCCCGGTATTGACGAGGCTGTTTAATTCCTTTGGGAACACACACCCGATCCCGGCCACGATACTGGCGGCAGCAATAGTGGTCTTACCCAAACCAGGTAAAGATAAACAGCAATGTGGCTCATACCGCCCGATATCTCTACTTAACGTAGACTTTAAAATATTTACTGGTATACTCGGAACACGCCTCAGTCCCCATATGCCGAATATAATAGAACCTGACCAAGCCGGATTTATTCAGTCTTGACAATGCGGAGATAATACCAAGAGGATACTCCACCTTATAGACAAAGCCCATCAAACACAAATGGATGCGCTTTTGCTAACAGTAGACGCTGAAAAAGCATTCGACCGGGTGGACTGGGGATTTCTGGGGCATGCAATGGCAAAATTTGGGTTGGGGGAGAAATTTCGGGAATGGGTGCGATGCTGCTACAACGGGCCTACAGCATCCATCACAGTCAATGGCATCACCTTGCGACCATTTACCATTCAAAGAGGAACCAGACAGGGGTGCCCGCTGTCTCCGTTCCTGTTTGCTCTGTACATAGAGCCGCTGGCACAGAGGGTCAGAGATAACCCTAGAATTAGAGGCATCCCATTTGGGGGGGAAATGCACCCCGTAAGCTTATATGCGGACGATGTGATAGTGGCACTGTCGGAGCCGAAGACCTCACTCCCCGCCTTCCTAGAGGAGTTAGAAACATTCGGCAAGGTTTCGGGTTTCCGGGTCAACGTGGGTAAATCACTGATCCTGAATCTGAATCCGACGCATTCAGCGCCGGATCCCACTGAAGGATGGCTGTCCGGCTTAAGAGCGGTAGACACTATCCCATAACTAGGGCTGGGATTAGCGGCCACAGTCCATCAGACGACTTGTCTGAACTCCGCTAAGCTAAAACGGCAGACCGAAAAGGACCTGGGAGCCTGGAGTAAACACCGCCTTTCCCTATTAGGGAGAGTAGCAGCGGTTAAAATGTCACTGCTGCCAAAGGCGCTGTACTTGTTTCAAACCCTACCGGCGCTGCCCCCCGAGGGAGTGTTTGTCTCACTACAACGCAGCATCAACAAATTCGTGGGATGGGCACGGCTTTAGGGTACATGCGCCCCGAGAACAGGGGTCTGGGGATACCGGACCTCCTCAACTACTATAAAGCGGCCCAACTGAGATATCTTGTGGAATGGGCGAGACCAGAATCCGAAAAACTTTGACTATTTCAGGATAGAGCGCTGGCAGGTATCCCACTGTGGAAGGTCCCCTTCCTGAAAAGGTCACAGCGCCCTCGCGGTCTGATGGGCTCGCCGATCACCAGGTCAGTGCTGAAAATATGGGACGGAGTGGCGAGAACCAAGAAACTTACGACATTTCCGTCTCCCTTAACCCCCCTATTTGGGAACAGTGATTTCACCCCGGGAATGTCAGATAAGGCATTTGAGGAGTGGCGGGGAACCCCCTGCCATTCGGTAGGACACCTCTTTGACCTCTCAGGCATAATCCCATTTACTCAAATGAAACTAGATTACGGGATCCCCGAATCCGAGAGATTGCGGTACTTGCAACTGAGACACTGGGTGCTTCAAAAGGGGATGAGAGAGCAGGGGAGCCGCAAACTGACCAAATATGAAAAATGGTTAATCACCAAACACACTGATAAGGGGCTGATCTCCGAAATGTATGATATGATTCGAACCAGCCCACCGCCCCAGGCCACGCCGAGTCAAAGGAGATGGGGGAGGGAACTAGGTGGTGACCTCACACGGAAGGATTGGGAGGGGATCTACTACAGAGCAAAACACACAGCCCGTAATGTGGCCAGTATTGAAACAGCTATGAAAATAGCTACGTACTGGTACCTTACACCGGCGCGCCTCCATAGAGGTAACCCAAATAGGAGCCCCACCTGTTGGAGAGGTTGCGACAATGAGGGTACACTGCTCCACATTCTGTGGGAATGCCCAGTGCTGTCTAATTACTGGACTAAAATTCTAGACGAGGTGGATGAGCTATTTGATACACAGATCCCGAGGCTCACTGTACACGTGGTCCTGGGCCTCCCTAACCCAATCACATTCCCACTCAAAAGTATGAGAGGCCGTCAGATGGGGCTGGCACTGGGGGCAGCTTTTCAGAACATACTGACACACTGGGGGACATCCACCCCCCCTACATATGTAGGCTGGCTCCACCGGATATGGCACATCTTAGGGATGGAACGCATATCAGCCACACTGAACAACTCTGACGCCTCTTTTCAGAAAGTATGGAGCCCCTTCTTGAAACTGCTCTCAACAGAGTTCAACGAAATAACTCAGCCCAAATATCTGAGAGTGCTGCGGCTCACGGACTTAGGGACGGAACAACAACCATCTTCAACGGCTCAGTAGGGAACACCAAAGACAAGAGACAGGGACTTGACGGACAAGAACTACGGACTATAGGACGGGGGGGGGGGAGTTCAAGTTATTGATTCGCAGCACTAGGCTGACCCTTCAACAAAGCAATTCATTTACCGCTTCAGAACTGTTTGCATTGCTCGATTTACAGCAATGGTACTATGTTCAATCTGGCACAAGAGCATGTGAGAATTGTAAACCAAGCAGCAAGTTAATGCCTATTTCTGTGTATTGTTTTATATTATCGAAAATGCCAATAAACACATTTAAACATAAAAATAAAGGTTTATTTTTCTATTGTTTGTTTAAGTGGAAGCAGTGGTCCTACTGTCTCCTATTAAACAAACCTTTTTCAGAATTCCTCTCTTGCAAGTAGATTACCACTGTTTTGAAGTGTCAGTAAAATATGAATGTTTTACAACCGGATTTCAGACAGAAAGCATTGATATCTAACATACGGATTCGGTATTTGGAACAACACGCCCCTTCCAAAAATCGAATCAGTATCCATTTCTAAACACAGTTAGAGATTCAGAAACTTTCCCAAATTGATAAATGCAGTTAGTAAATAGAATCTGTGCTTTAGACTTCACAACCCCACTGATTTACAGATACAGAAGTTTTTTCAAAATCCTTTGTACATCTGATTCTATGTAAGGAGGGGCCAAGTAATGACCAATTACATGCCCTCATTTTCATGACTAAGAGTACAGCCTTTCTTTTTCCAGTCCTAATGTCACCCCATGGACAAGCAATTTCCTTGCTTCTTCTTTAAAATAGTTTTATAGCCCTTCCCACTTGGCTATAACATATTTCGCTGGTCACAGCACATTCTTTAAGTATCAAGCCAAAAGAAATAGGAGACAAAGTCGAGAGTGGTCAGCAAACAGAACTGGGATGATTGAGACTGTAATAGGAATAAAGAAGATTAGCAGAAAGGCAATGGGACTCAACCACCTCAAACATCTTGCTTGCCTCAGTCATAAAACACGAAGAAGTACCTTGCACTAAAACACTGCCCACTCATAGCAATAAGAACCTGGATGTCAGATGAACTGCATTACAGTGAGAGTATTTTCAAACTGCAGAATCAGTAGTGCACAACTCCACATAAATTCGTTTCCAAAAGCAACAAAGTGAGGATCCCTAACAACTAACTTAAGAGGCGTAACACGGCATCAAGGGCAGGACTTGTAGAAACGCCACAAATGTCCAAAAACTCAGCAAGGACCCCTACCATCTATGGAACAACTGTCAAAAGGACCAGGATAAGGAACGCTAGAAGAAGTATGAGCTCCCAAAAACCCAGATTGACGAAAAAAGTTCTTCTCTTATTTAAGGAACCTAATGTAACAAAGAGAGTAAGGCTTTTATTACAGACAGGACGCAATGCCCCTTTTTGCACAACGGAGCACCTTTAAACAGGTGTGCTGCTTACAAACAGGGACATTGCACCAGGGGCGGCCGGCATGGCTCGTGGGTGGGGGGGCAGGAGTGGGGGGTGGCTCGCGGGATGCTTTAAAGAAAAAAAAAGAAATTAACTAAAACTTACCTTTCCACAGCCGGGTCCCTTGTCTTCTCTCTGGCTGCCTGTGTCCGACTCCAGGTCGGAACAGGAAGCAGGCAGCCAGGCTCCCACCTCTAAGCCAATCACAATGCTCTAATGGAGCATTGTGATTGGTCTGAGCACTGTGACACGGTGCACAGCCAGGGGCTGTAGGAGTAGGCATGTTCTCCATGTAGGCTGAAATGCAGCCTGCATGGAGAACAGGGGAGTGCGCATGACTGTTTTGGGCGGCCCAAGAGGGCCGACCAAACAGTCATTGTACACAGAAGTGTCTACCACCCCTCCCCTGCATCTCCGCCCCGCCCCCCTCACGCACTGCCGCAGTAGGAGGAAAAAAATAAAATGATAATCACATTCCGTTATTATCATTTTATTTTTTCCTTTCTTTGTTGCTCAAGGCAGTGGGGCGACCCTCCTTTGCCTTAGTGGAGGAGCCACCACTGCATTTCACCCAATTATGATGAATGCCCTGCCCTCAGGGCAACCACAAACTTGTGCTGCCCTCTTGGAAATATGGTGCTGCTGTTTGAAAGCCGTCTGTATTTCTCTGTGTAGTCGGCAACCCACCTGCACTTTCAAAGAGGTGTCAAAGATTCCCCTATAGGCAGGTGCAGTGACTGCACCCGCCTGCAGGGGGATGCCTTGAAGTTCCATTGGACCCATTTTCTCCTCCAGAGTGCTGTCCTCAGGGGGAGTACTGTCAGTGGGCCTCCTAAGCACCTTTGGGCCCCTGCACTTTTGTTCATAATATGGCACGGGTGCAGAAGCAAAGTGAATCGCTTCTTTGCACGGGCCATGCACCCATGCAAACGAGTGAACACCGTTTGAAGATAGCACTAGCACTACATGTGTGCCAGCGTTATCAGTATTACAAAAGAGGCTGCACAAGTATCTGCAGCCCCTTCTGTAACACCGTAGTGCCCCAGGGCCTCACAAAGCGGGCACACTTGCCCGTTGCGCCCCTGAGGCAATATGGGGAATATGGCCCATGGATGACAAAAGGAAACTGTGCAACCCCAAAACACACAACGCAGTGCAAACCTCCAAGCTATGCAACAAGGAGTTCTCAGGAGAGAAAAAAGATGGATCGAAAACATGCCGAAATAAAACTTAGTTGAAAAACAGCACACAAAAGAAACTTTGGCAGGAAGGGAGCCCGGTGTGTAGAACAACCTTATGAGGGAAGAACCTATGGTAAGGCAAAGCATGCAAGTCACAAACCCCTCCTCTTCTACTCCATGTTAGAAGTAATTGCAACTTGAGGAGTACCTTAGCAGACAGAAGATTTATTTATTTATTTATTATTAGATTTATATGGCGCACAGCTACCCGGAGGTTTCCCGGCACCTACGGACATACAAGGCGAGAGAAAAGGTCAAAGCTAATAATAAAAGGTTCTACTGATTAAAAAGCCATGTTTTCAGCTCTTTGCGGAATTTGAGGTAGTGTTTTTCAAGGCGGAGATGCATTGGAAGAGAGTTCCAAAGGGAAGGAGCTAGGTAGGCAAAAGAGCGTCCTCCCATTCTGGCTCGTTTGATCCTGGGTACCTGGAATTTTAATTGATTGGAGGAACGTAGTAAGCGTGAGGGACGATAATGGTGCACCAAAGCACTTAGATAGTGGGGAACTGAGCCTATATTTATTTTGTGCATATAGCAAAGGGCTTTAAATTTGGCGCAATTGTCAATTCCCAGCCAGTGTAGTTTTCGAAGAGCCCCTGAAATGGAGGCCATTCTGGGTAGTTGGCAAAGCAATCTTGCCGCGGAATTTTGAACTATCTGCAGCTTCTGGAGTACTTCCTTACTAGCACCCAGGTAAAGCACGTTGGCGTAGTCCAACCTGGACACTATCAAGGCCTGGATGACAGTTTTTTGTGTAATGGAGGGAAGCATCCAGAGAATTTTCCTAAGCCACTTCAGGATAGCAAAGCAAGTGGAGGCGACCTTGATCACTTGCTGCCTCATAGACAATTGGTTGCCAATAATGACGCCAAGGTTGCGGGCCGATTGTGATGGATGCGGAAGATCGCCCATTTGCGGTGGCCAATGTTGGGGACCCCAGAGAGTTTTATTACCACCGAAGATGAGGAGTTCGGTTTTCCCACCGTTGAGTTTTAAATGCATCCAATCAGCGATCTTTTTTAGCCCCGTCTGGAGAGAGGATGATTTCGGGGTCTCCTTGGATGAAAGCGAAAAGATCAACTGGGTGTCGTCCGCATAAGAGTATATTGTTAGCCCTGCTTGCTCTGCTATCGTAGCCAGAGGGCTAACGTAGATGTTGAAAAGCAATGGGCTAAGTATGGAGCCCTGAGGGACTCCATATGGGGAAACCTGAGTCTTGGAATGAGCAGTAGAGAAGAAGACCTGAAAGGTCCTTTTAGATAAAAAGCTAGACAGCCATTTAAGTGCCGTACCACAAATGCCCTTAGCTTGAAGGATTTTTATAAGCGAAGTGTGGGAAACAGTGTCAAATGCGGCACTTAAATCAAGTAAAATAAGAGCCACCGTATCTCCTTTGTCGACCTGTTGACGAATGTTCTCAGTGACTCCCAGAAGAGTCGATTCTGTGGAAAAACCTGCTCTAAAGCCCGATTGAGACGGATGTAGAATATTTTGTGCTTCAACATACTTCGTCAACTGGAAGTTGATATGTTTTTCTAGAATCTTAGAGAAGACAGGAAGTAGGGAGATGGGGCGAAAGTTAGAAAGAATCTTGGTATCAGAGTTGGTTTTTTTGAGCAAAGGGAGCACCATCGCATGTTTTCAGGCCACCGGAACTCTAGCTTCAGATAGTGATGCATTAAGGAGCTCCATGATGATAGTAACTATTGGGAGGTCTAATTTTTGAAGCACAGAGGGGGGAAGCGGATCCTTAGGGGAGCCAGATTTGATGCTCGTGAGAATACTACGGAAAGCAGAGATGTCAAGAGGAGTCCATCTGTCTAGCACAGAGGTCTTCAAACTGTGGGGCGCGCCCCCCTGCGGGGGCGTGGATGGGTTCCCAGGGGGGCGCAAATGCCTCTGCAAGTATATGTAAATGAAGATGGCCTGGAAGTGCGAGCGATGTTTATTTGCTGCATTTCCAGGCTGTCTTCATTTATTGCGAGCCCGTGATTTGAGTGCCGTGGGGGCAGAGGTCAGTGAGTGTGGCTGGCAGGGTCAAAGAGATTACTAACAAGCATTTGGAATGCAATAGGTCTCGTATTTGTCGGAATTTAAGCTACTGGCATTGTAAATGACAATGCCTTTTATTTATGTTTTAAAAACCAAAACATAAATAAAAGGCATTGCCATTTACAATGCCAATAGCTCAAACTCGCATAAATGCGAGACCTATTGCATAGCAACTGCTCGTTCTTTCTTCACGTTGAGATTTCATCTATTATTCATGCCACTAATTTCAATTAAGGTTTACTTAAATATGCAGTTACTTGGTTCCGGGGGCCTATGATTTATGCTGCAAAGGAAGGTGTTGCCAGGAAACCTGGGCGTTGCAGCGCTTACTGTTCACAATTAGCCTTTAAAGACCGTTAGTGAATAGACTTTGAAACTCCATTGAAATAATGCATATGTTTTATTAAACAGACGTAGTAGAAGAACTCTCGGGCATGCCTAAATGTCCCAAATTGGAATAGCTTTGTATTAAGCACAACACAAGTGAAACCCAACAGGGGCTTGGACACGGAACATTTTCACTGGTGCAGAAACATGTCAAGTCTACCTTCACCCTTGCTCATCCTTCTGCTCACCTAATGCTGCATAGATGAAGAGGCATTGATAAGTCCATGTTACATAAAGGTTTTTGCACCAGGGTGAAATGAAGAAACGGGTCTGAAACCGCATGAGCGCGTATATTGTGATTGACCCCTGTACATAATTTTAAGTGAGTTATAGACATATTATCAAAGAAGCTCTGGTCAATGAACGACCCTCAACAAAAACAGAGGAACCAATTTTGCGGTGTTTGCAATTTGTGTAATTATGAATGGACAGACTTATTTTGCCTGAAACATGTATTTTCTCTATGTTTCAATAAGTAAAGGCTGCACAAATACTTAATGTGAAATCAGTTCGTGGTGTGTTTTGTCCTGGTGAAAACTATATTTGTTTGAGAGTTTGTTTGAATATGCGTTTTAACTGTGCAGTAATAAATACAACTTTTGTACTTTGAGTTTTTCCTCGTTTATTTTTTGATGCTTTTGGTTGTGTTTCACGAGGATGAGTCTTGCTGGTCAGTGTCTTGGTTTTGAGCACGAGGAGGGATTGCTGCTTTCACTTGTCTCGGTTCACGGTTGTCATATTATATTATGGGATGAAGAGTTAATAATTTTTTGTTTCAAAAACTTTATTAACATTTAAAATGCGCACATCAAAGAGCGGGTAGTTCTAATATTCGGTAGGAATGTCATAGGTGCCTGAGAGCTACCGGGCCTAGTTCTAGACTTGGCGAGCGCCTGTACCTCACATGAACCTAGAATGCTTAGCTTGAGGTCCAGGGTATAAGCAAGGCCACTGGAATCATGCGGCAGAAGAGGGCCAAATTATGAGACAGAGTTGAGTAAATGATGCGGCAAGAATAGGCAAATTATGCGGCACGTTTTTTTAATAGTATTGCTTCATTATTTTTTCATTTTAAAACTTGGTAACACTGTCTTGGCATTGATTGCACATCATTAGGACCAGTTTAATACCGAAATATAACTATAAGCAACAGAAAGAAGACCAGGCCAGCTTTGCAAAGTGCCTTCCACCGCGCGGCACCATGTGTCATAGCATTTTTACTAACTTTGGAACCGTTTGAGCTAGAACCATTTTTTTGTTGTTGTTAATATCAGCAGATGATGCGGCAAATGGTGGATTATGTGTCAAATCTATGAAAACACCTAAATACAGCAGTAAGCAACTACAAGATTACCAGTCAATCTTTGCAAATGGCCTTCCACTGCCCTGGAACACTTTGCCACGTTTTAAGTAAATTGTGTTCCGTGGGAGCTAGAGTCAAGTTTCTTTTGTTGGAATCTGCAGATTATGGATTATGTAGCAAATGCGGTAAACTCATAATTATGTGGAAAACGCTGCTGCTGCAGAAACTCATAATTCCAGTGGCCCTGGCTTTAAGTGACTCAATCAATTAACGGCTGGTTTCTTTTTAACTTTCTGCACTACCTCCACACCCTTCGCTTTCAGGCAGAGGCACCTCAAAGTCAGCATTAACCATTCAGGGGCAGTTTTTTTGTGAAAGCTGAGTCCATGGGGTGGCAGGTAGAAGGCCAGCAGGATTGCATTCAGATGCAGAGCCCTAATCCTCTTGACCCCTGGGGCCTCACAGTAATGGTCTAAGAGACAGAGGAAAGGAGTGAAATTCATAGATATTGTCAAAGAGAAGGCCCAGCATAGGGAGCACTGTATGGGGACTCATTTTTATGAATACAAATGGCCAGAGACAGCTTTTTCAGAGAGATACCCCAAAGAAGGGGACAATATAAGTGTCTTTTAACTTTTTTTTAAAAGGTTAATTCATTAGTGAAGCTGGAGCTGCTGCCAGGAGTGTAAGTGGCCACTGCTGATTATCATTAAGGACGCAGATGCAGCAGGACTGGGGCACATGGGTTTGAGGGGCCCACTGCATCACAATTATGACTGTCTACCTTTAAAAAAGGGGCATGGCAGCTTATTTTCCTTTCTAGCATTAGGACCGAGGTGATGGTCCGTCATGGTGGGTAAGAGGTAAAAGATGCAGAGGAGTAGCCTGCTACTCAGGACTACAGTTATCATTAGCGCAGCAGGTGTAGTTGCTTTGGGGTCCAAGAATGTGAGAGGCTCACACCACCCCAATTATGGGGATATGTATGTTTGGGGTAATGCATGTTTTTGTTTGATGCATTTGCTGTTTTATAAGTCTCATATTTAGAGCAGTGTATAAGCTATAGAAAAAGTACTCCTGAAATCATCTCATAAGACCTGCCACTTGCATGCAACCGTGTCCCTCCTGCTCCCCCAATCCTTGCCATAAAGTTTTGGAGGGGGGCCCCGACCTCAAAACATTTTGCTTAGGGGGGCTCAGAGCAAAAAAGTTTGAAGACCTCTGGTCTAGCAGGATGTCATTGTTCACTTGTACGACTTCTTGTGGGAGGCATAGTGTTGCCAAATCATTGGTTTGCAAGTTTGTTGTTATAGGCGTGTGTTTGTTAAAATCCGAGTAGATTTTATCAATTTTACCCACAAAAAATTCCGCCAGATCATCACACTGTTTAGAGTTGAGACCCGGAGGCTCAGGTTGACAGTTGGCACGAGATAGTTCCTTCACTACTTTGAACAGAACTTTGGGACAATTTTGTGAACGTAAAATAGTGTGATTGGCGTGTTCAGCGCGAGCCGTGTTGCACATGGAGTGATAGCTATTTAAAGCTAATTTATACGTGTTTTTTTTGTCTAATTCGTAGTTTTTTCGCCATTGTCTTTCTAAATTTTTACATTTAGTTTTTTCTATTTTAAGTTTTTCTGAAAACCAAGGAGCTGGGGGGCGATGGTGACCCATTTTTTTGTTAGACAATGGAAGACAAGCATCAATAGAAGAGGTTAGCCATTTATGGATAACCTCATCTTCCTCTATGCTAATTATTGAAGTAAGCGGCATGGTGTTATTATAAAGGTTCAAATCATTAACATCTAACTTTTTCCAATTTCTACCAATTCTTGGCCCAGAGAGAGGAGATGAGTTCTTAAGGAGCCGTTCCTGTTTGACCTTAAATTCCACCAGAAAGTGGTCAGACCAAGGAATAGGAATAGCAGGCTTACAAGAGATAGAGGTAAGGTTGGAGAAAATGGGATCCAATAGGTGTCCTGCCTTATGGGTGGGGCCTGAGTTGTGAAGAGAGACATTCATAGCAGCCAAATCGGCAATGAGCGTGGAGCTAATATTACAGGAGGCTTCATTGAAGTGTAAGTTCAAGTCGCCTAAAATCAGGAAGTTAGAGGCTTCTAGCAATAGGGGGGCAATAAAATCCGGGAGAGCAGCTGCCCAAGTTCCTGCTGGCCTCGGGGGGCGATAGATTAGGGTCCCGGATATAGTGAAATTAGGGGACAATAAAAGTTTAAACAGACCGGCCTCACAGTCCTTGAGGCCTAAAGATCCCAAGGAAATAGGGGACAGAAGTGGAGGCCTAACTTTCCTGGCAGGAGCATAAAACGATGCACTATATCCAAAGAAGATAGCCAAGTTAGAATGTCTTGCACTAGGAGAAAAAGTTAAGAAAAGAAGTTCGAGGGGCTATTTGAAATTGTCTGAAATAGAAAACAAGTGAATTGTCTGGCTCTAGGCAGAGACCTTACCTTAGGTGTTAGGCCTGGGATGTGGAAAGGGGATGAGGTGGTAATGAGGCTCGCACAGCATGCTTCGTCAGGGCTCCAGGTTCTAGAACAAATTTGTGGAAAATTTCATAAACTTCATTACATTTTACGGAGGATTTTAATTTTTTAATTTAACTACCGGAAGAAATATTTCCACAAATAAAAAAAATGTTTTAATAAAAGACAGACCCCAAATAGACTTTTTACAAATGTGTTTTCTTGTAAAATAAGTGAAATATCTGTAGGGATATTTTTCAACTTTGCTGAAATAAGAGCCTCACCTAGGGACTTTTTTTTGTAGAGAAATTTTATTCACAGAAGATGTTAAATCTAATCAGAAATTATTATGAAATAATACAAATGTTACAATTCCATGAAACTGCAAAATCACTAATTATAACGCAGCACCCCCAAAAATGTATCTGCTGTGACTTCACTGCACTCCCCTTCTCTGCCTAGTCGATCACTAAAGTACGTTTCCCTTAGCATTAATTTGCCTACTTCCTTGCTTACCTACTTTTAGTGAGCTTACTCTACAGTCTTTTAATTAACTCCGCCAACCCAATGAACAGTGATTTTAATGAGACGGGGTATGAACAGTGGCAAAAACCACTAATCACATGTGATGAAACGACCGGTCAGCTTCCATTAGTACAAGTTTGGGGTTCGCTGCCCTGCTGGAGAAGTGGAGAGTGGCAACAACAAAGCACTTCACAAGGGCAGGATTGCACAATCGTAGTTATTTTAATTAGCAACTGAGGGGCAGATTTACAAGCCCCTTGCGTGACTTTTGCGCTGCAGTTGCGTCACTTTTTTGACGCAACTGCGGCGCAAACAATGCGGCCTATTTACAATGTGACGCCTCTAGGGAGATGCGTCACGTTGTAAAGCCCTGCGTCACATTATACCTGCGTCAGGTATAATGTATGCAGGGTGGGCGTTCCCACGCAGGAAGGCCTCGTAAAAGTGACGCAGTGAAATCTACAAGATTTCACTGCGTCACTTTTAGGACGCCACTGCGTCAAAACCTTACGCCTGCTTGAAGCAGGCGTAAGGAGTGACGCAGTGTATTGGTAATAGGCCTCAACACGCATTGCTGGAATTGCGTCGTGCTTGCGACACGACTCCAGCATTGCGTGACTTTTCCACCAACAGATGCGTCAGAATTTCTGACGCATCTGTCAATACTTGCGCCATAGTGCGCCGTATTGTAAATACGGCGCATCTATGGTGGCGCAAGGGTTTCTAAGGGTGGCACAGGGAAAGTGACGCATCTATACAGATGCGTCACTTTCTTGTAAATCTGCCCCCTTATGTTTTGAATGAGCAAATGAAAGGTTTAGTCCTTGGAATGAGCAAGTGAGGGCACTTGTCATTTAGAACAAACTTCTTCAGATGACGAGTGTTTATTACAGAGAGTACGGTAGCTTGTGTAACTTATCTGTAAGATTCCATATTTAGGATGTCAATTGTGGTGTGGGCAGAAGGAAAGTAAGTTCACTATTTATTTTAATCAATGCATTATTTGCAGACAACCTTCAAATCGAGAAGCATTGGAAAATATAAACTGAAAAAATATATTTTGTAAAAACATACATTTCAGAATAGGGACTTCCCAAATGTTGACCTTATATACATATCTTCCTACTAAAATGTTCACCTGCACATAACGCCACTGTGAAACAATTGCCCCACAGTATGCTGTGACTGGAGTTATGTAGGAAACTAAGCCAGCCATAACATATGTGAGAGGAGTTGAGTACCAAATAATTTATGCAGATTTTGTGATTCTATATTTTGAAATCTTTAGCGGTATATTTGCTCATTTTTGTGTGGGCGCTCTCGCAGGCCAGCACACTTTTGTTTTGTATCCGCATTCCGCAAAACCTTTTCTTAAGAATAAATAGATGCAGCCACGTGTGCCACATTGTGCAAGGCCAGCAGTGCCTGTGCAACATTTTCGTAAATCTGCCACTATGATTTTGCAGTCCATGAGTTACGAGGCTCAGTGCCAGTTTTAGGGTAAAGGCGTAAAAGGCAGCTGCTTTGGAAGTAGGGGCAGCTAGCAAAATTTCACTTTGAAATGGGATTGGCAGGACTGTGTAACAAGCATTGGCAAAACCAACAGGCTTCACCTATGTGAGATCTACTGGTTTTGTCAATGTTTTTCAGACATGTTGCACAGTTGCGTGGGCTGCTCTTCAATATGGCTTAAAGAAAAGGAAAAAAAGTGCTATGATGTGGTCAGCATTGACTGCGCCATAGCGTTTTAATCCCTTTAAGCTATGTTGCACAATACCACTGGTACCTCAGCTCTAGCTGGACTGCTCAAAAACAACGGTGGCCACCATAAAGGATGGTGGGGCAGGTGAAGTCGCGCAGGAGAGGTTGCGTTGGGGTAGCTTACAAATATATATATTTTTTTTTTAAAGAAAAACAAAACGTACCTTTTGCCGACACCCGCCTCCAGCTTTCACGTCTCGTCCTGCCACCTCTCCTCTTCTTCCTGGGTCTCAGCAGCCCCTGGGACCCACACTCCCATCCAATCCCCGCGCAGCAGAGCAGCGGGGGGATTGCTCTGAGCAGGCAGGAAAGACACCCTGCTCAGACCAGGGAGTCTATGGGATTTCTCCAGCCCGGCTGCTCAATGCAGTTCGGCTGGAGAAAACTTAAGTGGGCATGTGTGTTTTGGTCGACCTGAGACAGCCAGCCAAAACTCATAAACGCACTTACGGAGTGGAGTGCACTAGCACTCCTCCTCCCCCCTCCCATACCTGGGCCCTGCCCCTCCAAACACCACTGGCAAAGAGCCGGCAAGTGTAAAATAAAACAATGCAAGAGCATCGTTTTATGTTACGTTTGCTGACTCTGAGCCAGGCAGTGGGGCAACAATCCTCCGCCATTGCAGAGGAGCCGCCACTGCTCACAAATTCCATGAGAGTAGCAGGATGCGGTGCTGTCATATCACCCATGAACCCACTGCAGAATGGTGTAGCAGTCACATGATGAAGTGATAACAGGGCCCCCACTGGCCTGGCACTGGGCAGCATAACAGACTCTCCAGTTTTGCCTTGGCACCTTTCAGCACCTTAACCGGTATATGTCAAATTTTATCAACACCTTTGACAAGAGTGCGAAACATTCTGACGGGGCACACACATTCACTGAAATGTCACTTATCTGAAATGTACTACTGCTCCTGATGGAAAACTGACTCTTATATGGACTCAGATTACTTTCAAGTCACAAAGCCCTCAATAAGACACTTAGCGAAGCGGGAGCATTTCAGACAAGATGCCTACTTGCCCCAGATTAACTCCTTTGAAAAATGGACATGTCACACCACTGAGGCGTAACTATAGGAGAACACCTTTGATTCCTGGGAAAATAAGGCAGTGCTGTGACTGGAACTTCAATGAAGAACACAGCAACCTGTCCCGTTGAAGACAGGCTTTCTACTTCTACATGATACCGAAACTGTGACGTTTAGTAAACCATTCGAAAACAAAGAGGGATGTTTAAATTATGCAAAACAGAAAAGGAAGATTCTAGGTATGCTAACACTTGGGTAGAAACATTCCAAGAGAAAGGCATTTTCTCTATTTTGCCTGCTCAAAGGCCTGTTTTCTGGCATAGTCCCTTTAAGCATTAGATTACTGAAATATCATTGACACACAGCTAGAAAATGGCTTAAGCATTTACCTTTGGAAACAAGGTTAATGCGTCTTTTAGATTAGTACACCTCCTTCCATGCCCACTTGGAATGGAGTAAAAGTAACTTCTGACAAGCAGCTCACAGTCAATTCTCATCAGAGGGGTACAGCTTTGTCCAAACCTGAGCAAGGCACCCAGTGCAAGTGACACATATATAATTTAAAGCATAAAAAGGAGATCAGGCAGAAGGCATTTCAAGTAATATGCATCAGCCCGTGAGTGGCACTCCAGATTTCTGGCAGTCTTCATGTACTAGATTAGCAAAAGGTCAAAAAAGACAAACTTTCACCATTCCAGTCAAAATATTACTGATGATGGACCGGGACATAATGGAGGATCCCGCGGGAGAGCCCCCAAGGTGTCTTGATTTGGAGGGGCCCCCCTCACCCTCTAAGCCATGCCATGCATACCTTGCAGAATGCGTTCAATGGCTTTACAGAGCAGGCCCTATAGCGTAGGGGGGCCCAACTTTCAGGTGCCCTATTGAGCACAAGACCAATGAATGTGCGAGCTGGGAGACGCCAGGGTCCCTCATTAAATTCTGCAAGGTGCCCTATCATTTTGTCTAGCGATAATATGGGTAGTGCCCATCAGGGTCACTACAAAATAGGTACCTCGCTGGGCTAACAAAAACAAAAAAGGAAAAAAAAATATTTTCCTAAACAATTTTGTGCAGATTGACATCTTAGATTCCTTCTGCCCCTACAGATCCTTTGGGCTGAGCTGGTCTCAACCTAACCTTCCCTATCCAAGTCTATATACCTGGATGCCCCGCACTAAGGTAGATTACAGTATAGATATATATATAGATAAAACTCTTGGGTTAATCCATGTCACTCAACTCATACTTCTGATCTTCACGGTGAACCTGGGTGAGTCTTTTTAGTCTCTTGGGATTTCGGGTATTATTCTTTGTGCACGCTCCTCCTCATCATTAAGTGATACTTAAACTTGATCATCATTAAATATGAAAAATTGTTCTCGTATCCTCGCTGCTAACTTACTATCCCCTTATTTTAACTCATCACCTTCTGCTAAATCTGTATGTAAATCTAAAAATTGTATTGTAGATTGTGATTGTTTTACACCACTTTATTATTTTTGTAGGTTGTTTTTTCCTTGTGTCCCACTTTTGATCTGGTCGACCTGATGAAGGTGTGACCCACATTGGGTTAGACACCAAAACGCGCGTTGGCGCTGGATAACCTCGTGCCTCCAGAAATTTCTACAACCTTCCATTGAGAGGACGCACGATAGTTGTTTTTGTTAATGTTAATCCCTTGTATAGAACCCTTAATTGCCTTGGTCTTTGGACGACATTTCCTATGATGAATTGCTCTTGAGTGGTTAGAGTGTATGAGTATGTGTGTATTTGCGGATGTGAGTGTTTTTTGAGTATATGAGTGTGGGACCCTATTTATCTGTTTTATTTGCACTAATAAAATTATGTCTTATGTTATTGTTTTGCACACTTTGACAAAATGTTGAAAATACCAAAAATAACAAAATAAAAAATATATCTATTTTGTCATATATATAAAAAAATCTTTTCTATTTTTTTCGGGGGAATTTGTTTTTGTTAGCCCAGCGAGGTACCTATTTTGTAGTGACCCTGACGGGCACTCCCCATATTATCGCTAGACAGGTTGGGTTCTTTGATTGTTATTGGTCCTTGTTCCCCTGTCCGACCTGTCCATTATTCGCCTCCAGGGGCCCCTTTGTCTCAGTGGTTGCCCTATCATTTTGTGTTAGGCCACTGATGATGGATCAGTAAAATTTCACCCAAGCCCCCTTGTCATGGAGTATGCTCCACTCCCAGCGTGCTTTGCTTCCTATAGACATCAACAAAGGCATATCTCAGAAGCGTAGGGTGAGCCATAAATTATGAAAAAACTAAAGAGGAACTTTGGGTAATGTCCCATTGTGTTTGCCCCAAACAGCAGTAATTTATTGTTTCTTTTGTACAGTGGTTTTTTAGTTTTAATAATGCCCTCAAAAAGTGATCCGAGCTGTTCCTGTGTTTTCTCTGTGCCTGGACCTTGATGCTGCTATAGGTGAATGCTTGGTATGTGTGGACGAAGGTGATCTCTAGATAAAATCTCACACAGAGGACGGAGAATGGTCCAATAAAGAAATAGCACCAGCACAGAAAGTTACGCCATGCAATTTCTACAACTTTTCGGATGTCAGTGATGTTTAAAAACGTCTTAAGATCACGCTCTTTCGACCACTCAATTGCAAATTTTAGATGGCATTGGCATCCTAATTAAATTAGGATGCGGTATGAAAAAAAAGGCAGAAAAGTAGAGCAATCCTTGGCTAACTGGATAGGGTGAAAGTCAAATTTTCCAACAAAAAGAGAGATTTTGACCCCGTGTGTCTTTTCCAAGCGCGGCAAATATGTGTCAAATGTTTCAACGCAATGATTCTGCCCGAGAAAGGGAACTGTGGGGTCGTAAATCAAGAAACTGAAAATATTTGCTGGCTCACTCACTTTATTTTGTGATTTGAAATAACCATAGAAATTATCTATGGAAATAAGCATTTTCTGTTTTCCTTTTTTTCCCTTTAAAAAATTAGTTGCGGACTATTAGTTTTTAACGCTTGAGGCACGCACTGTAAATAAATGTATTATTATTTCGCGAGCAAGAGACACTATTTTACCGATCTCGGAGAGATGGAAGCCTGACAAAAGTCTCTGCAGCAGGTATAATAGCCACAATAAAGCTCACAGAGATTGGAATAAGCTTTTTCACTTGTATGTGTCGGGAAAGGGGGCCGATGTACAGGCCTAATTTGATGACACTGCTTGGCTGAGTGGTGAAGACACAGTTAGAACCGGGGCTCAAGTCTTTAAAAACAGAAGAAGTGTGACTCACCAAGTTGGGCAGAATGGGTGTGACATCACCACGTGGGACATCACGGAGTATGACACCTCAGGAAGTGACATCACTGTGTGTGACATCACAGGAAGTGACATCACAGCACATGACATTGCATGTGGCATCACAGGAAGTGGCATCACAACCCATGAACTCACAGGAAGTGACATCAGAGATTAACATCTCAAATATGTTTAGCAGGTGTATCATGAGTACATTTGAGCACATTACAATATTTAACAAATTAGATTTTTAATTGGGGTTGTGCCAAAATATTGACTCAACCACAACGTAAAATCTGGGCCGTCATTTATGCCTTTATTCTTTTTAAACCCTGCCACAAAGAAATTGGCAACAAGGAGAAACGTGGCAGTAAATATGTTCTGCTTAATTGGCTGCAATGTCTGTATTTTAAAGTATCTTATGGGGTTAAGGCACCTGCTGCAGAGATATTTGTGTGCCAGCTAAAACTCAGGGAATAATAATAATGGCAAGATAACTCTGGAGGATAACGTATTTGCTGGAGAGATCCGAGTTTTGCCTAGTCCTAGTTCTGAATCAAAGTAGCATAGAGGGTTAATAAGTCTCCTGCAAAGCACATTATGTAAAATGCAGATGACAGATTTTTATTTTATGTAAATGGGTAAGTGGAATACTGCTTGTAAGACAGAGATCCTTTTGTTACGTGCAGTTCATAAATTGTAATCCTTCTAATATAGCACAGTGGGGTATGAAGTACATGTGTCTCCTACACCTTGTAACCCTCACTGTCTTATGTAACACCTCCTTTATATTGATGTGCACACATATGATTTATAGTCAATGTATAATCTGTATGTGTGATGGAAAATGCGCTTTGACACCCTGCGTTGGGATGAGTAGTGCTAAAGCGCCATAAAAGAAATGTAAAAAAAATAGTGGTATTTAAATTGTTATTTGTGAAAATACCTGGGCGAGCAACACATCTGACATTCTTGCAGTGTATGTGTATCTCTTATATACAGGGACTGAACAAAGTCAAAAGCATTTTTCTCTTAAGTACCTGTGAAGTGACAAGATGCAAGCCTTTGTTACCCCTCCATTGCATCTAGGTGTGAGACTCCCAAAAGCTCTCAGCCATGATACTCCAACAAAAAGAGGCATAATGGCCCCTCAACTCTGGCTTTTGTTATGTGTGAAGCTGGAATCTGATAAGCCCCTTACTCGCCTGCAGGTTGCTGCTCGGAACAAAAGCAGATAACGTGCAGGTGCAGCTGAAAGTGTCCCAGAGTAAGAAAATTACACCGGGACGAGTTCAACATATTTCTGTGAATTCCAGGAGAAGCAGAAAAGGAACGTGGCACTCCGCTGAAAGTGGCGAGCTTTGCAGTAGGGTAGACGCCGTCTACCCTCTGAAAATAGTGGGTAGACGCGTCTACCCGCATCTACCATTGACTTGAGCCCTGGTTAGAACTCAGTTTCTTGGTGCCCAAGCTTGGCAACATCCCCGGGTGTAGGCGCTGGCCATTGGTAGGTTCCGTTGTGCTGAGACTGGCTCACGTGACACACACACAGAACTAAGATTGAATCAGCATGTACCCGAGCACACTAGGTAAAAATGATCTGTTTGAGATCACACGGAGTGTCAACCCTTTGATTATAAACGCGGGTCTACACGTAACAGAATGCCAAGGGGAGGTGCCTCTTGTGGGAAAATGCTGATCTGTAGCGATAATACAGAATCTGCCAGGGACTGCACAAAGTGCTACCTCTGCTTATAAATGCAGGACCACACTTATCAGAGTGAAAAATAAATGAGGAATTATTCACCACCCCCTTTCAGTACAAAAAAGATGCACTAGGGTAGGTCAGGAGATGGTGCACTCACTGCATAAAACATATATGTAAACTGTAGGGTTAGAGCGCCACTTGCAGAGAAATGTGTGTGTATAACCTGCAAAGGAATCTCCCAGTTCCAAAAGGGTAGGTAAGTGTGTTAATGCACCTTTGCTAAGACTTGTGTGTATAGCCAGTGGCACACGTTAACCAAGAGTGATACCTTAAGTGGGATAATGTTTGCATTTCAGATATCTGTACTTTGCCTGCAGGACAGAGGATCCAATTGCAATACAACAGCTGGCAAAGCCAGTAAGTTTCTGGGCGGGGAAGGAGTGACGTGGGTGCCAAAAAGTAAAAATAAAAGAGTACCTGAAGGAGCCTGTGGCCAGTGGAAGGACACTGGCCACAGGAAGTAGTACTTGGTCCATGGTCCATGGCAGGGGCAAAAACTGAAGCCCAGAGGCTGAGGAGGAGGCGCTAACCAATAGGAAGCAAGGAAATTAGAGTGATGTGAGAGCCAACCAATCGTAAGCAAAGGTAAGTAATGAGTGGACTCTAAGCCCTTTTTAAGCTTTTTTTTTTAAAAAGGACAATAGCTGTCGCTGACAGCTTATGAGCGCTGTAGGCAAAACCTAAAAATGGCACCTAACCTGGGGGGAAACATCTTTCAAATAGCTTAATCTAGGAACCTCTGTGTAATTACACATCAGTGCCCCAGAAGATGAACTCCAGAATTTCAAAATCTTTTATTCACTTAGTGACTCCTCTATCGTGAGGCGCCTGGGTACCTAATACTCGGGAGAAGACCCTTTGCCACTTGGATGCTACTGCTCTTCAGACAATGAGAAAGGATGTGGTGTAATGGCCAGAGCTACTGACTTAGGAGCTGGGGATTCAGGTTTGAATTTCGGCATCTGCTCAACATCCTGTGATTCTGGGCAAATCGCTTAATCGCCCCTTGCCCATGGACAGCTCCTAGAGACCCTCATGGGTGATTAGCCCTGCTATACAAATCCAAGTACTATTATTATTACAAGGAACGGTTGCACAGGAACCTGCAGAGCTTAATCTTTTCTCACACCCACCGGAGCACTCTGTGATAACCCATGACCTTTTTTTGCACAAGAAAAACTTTTATGCTGGAAATGACTTTGGTAAAATTGATACATCCCACCTCAAATGCGCTGCACTTCCTTTAATGCCCAGGAATTATGAAAGTTAATCAATTATACTACTGACAAAAATAAATTTTTACTGTGGTACCAACTCAACTCCAGCAAAAGAACTGCATTTAGAGCTTGGGGTGGCAATACGATGTCCCCATGAAAACAATGTGAGTGTGATTAAGCTATCGCAATTAAAGCAGAGCAGAAAAGCTTTTACCTGAGTGTTAATGATACAATCTAGAAGAACCTTTTAGGAATCAATCAAAAGCTGTCTCAGAGATGCGTCACCTTTTATTGAAGCATTCAAGACGTCTCTTTGCAAGTGCAACAATGGATAAATGATGCTCACATTCTTCTGCATATAGAAGGCAAACATTTGTAAAGGAAAGTCATCAACCATCAAGTACCCACAACACTGCCCATGTCCCTTTCAAGATCCAACATACCCTCCCTTTTCCCTAAGTTATCCACTTGAACCTCACAGTTAGGAATCTGGAAATTATTTTTTATTCTGAAACATTTTTGAACTTTTGGCCACCACATTCATCAAAGGTACCAAATTTCAGCTGTGCCATCATAGAAGTCCTATTGATTTCTCCCTAAAGGAGGGCTCAGCCACCCATTTTAAACCAATCTCTGCCGCTAACGTTATACACAGAACTGCCATCAAAACTTCTTCACTATGATTGGAAAATTACAGACAGTAGCAGTACACAGGCCTGAAGTGAAAACACCATAGCTACCACAGGTGTAGATCACAGCACATAATACGAGTTAAGCACAACAGCATCTATAATGTCCTCAACATCCTTTAAAAAGTGGTTTCTCTAATTCCCTAGATTATTTGGTTAACTAAATTCATAAATGCAGCCATTTAATATTACTGAAATCTGCTGATTTAGCGCCTTACAGTGTCTATATGCTTTTTCTATATCAAAGTTTGAAAAACATTTTCTAAAAGCATTTGCCCAACAGTCCAATCTATATGTGTTGCACTTGCCTGAAGTCTGTATATTTTATTTGACCAATTTATATGTGTTCTGGCATTTTTCCTAAAGTCTACAATTTTTACGTCTGACCTTTGAGACAGCTTTAGCTGTTTCACCAGACTATTGCTTTTCCAAAACAATCATACACAATATACACACAAAAAGGGACTTTTTGTTAACCAGCTTCATCCATTGGTCTTTTAAATTGCCATTCACATTTTGCTTCCACTTACACCCACCAGAGTATCCAGCATAGGGAAATGGGTCAGTCAGCTTTACCTTTTGGCTCCCTTAACTTTGAGTGATTGTTCAAAGCGTGCACACATTAAATTGTTTAATAGAAGTTCCCATCTATTCAGTAACAAAGCTGATTCAAAGTGTGCATTTTTATTTTATTTTTACATTAACTTCAAATACTGGCTATTTATTTTGCCTGCACTCATCTTTAAAATGTCTGTTATAAAGTGTTCAAGTGACATTGTGATATTGTGGCTGCCTGTAATTTCACTGTCAGGTTAGGTGGTAATTCTTACTTGTCTTCTTCAAAAATAAAAATAATAAAATTAGTGTCACAACCAAAAAGCTTGTTTAAACAAGCATTAGCAAAGCCAATAGGTCTCACTTGTGTGAGATCTATTGGCTTTGCTGGAGTGGAGTCCTGTGGACTGGCATGGTATTGAGTGGAGTGGTTTTGTGTGGTGTGGCGTGGAGTTGCACTCTGTGGCATGAAGTGGCATTGTGTGGCATGTGGTGGTGTAGCATGGTGTGGCAAGGAGTGGAGTGGCATTGTGAGGTGTGGAGTGGAGTGATATTGTGTGGACTGGAGTGGAATGGCATTGTGTGAAGTGGAGTGAAGTGGCATTGAGGAGAGTGGAGTGTCTTTGTGTGGAGTGGAGTAGAATTTTGTGGTGTAGATAAGAGTAGCATTGCTTGGGGTGGTGTGGCATTGTGTGGCATGGAGTGGCGAGGCATTGGTTGCCATGGAGTGTCATTGTGTGGCGCGGATCAGCATGGCATTGTGTGGTGAGGAGTGAAGTGACACTGTGTGGTGTGCAGTGGAGTGGCATTGTGTGGCACGGAGTGGCATTGTGTGGCATGGAGTCAAATGGCATTTTGTGGCATGGAGTGAAGTAGTATTGTGTGGCTTGGAGGGGAGTGGCATTCTGTGACATGGAGAGGAGTTGCATTGTGTGGATGGAAAATTGCCCAAGTTGCCACTGAATTTCCCTTTAGCGCTTCGAAGTATTGTGCTACATAAATGCAATTATAATAGTGTTACCAATTATCTTGACCTACAATCTATGTAAACATCAGATGCCTTATTGCCTTTAATCGGATGCATTAGCTTATTAGTAGATACAATGCTTCTGGAAGAACTGGTTTGTTTACAAATAAATGCGTTGTAGACCAGGAGTGCTAGTGGGTGAAAGAAAAACATATATTGTACTGGTTAGGGAAAAGGGGATGGAGCCAGGTGGCAGCAATGTTGTGGAGTTACAAATGTTAAAAGCCTTTTCCAAACAGGAGTAGCAGACGTGCTCAGTACTCAGTCATGATAAAGAATTATAGTGGGTAACAATCTCCTTGTTGTGAGAAGAGGCAAACAGAACAGACTGTTCAATCAATCAGGATTGGTAAGGCGCAACTACTCACCCGTGAGGGTCTCAAGGCACTGGGGGAGGGGGCCGTGGGTTAAACCACAGATATTCCAGAATTGAAAATCAGGGCGTTCTATGACCTCTCTCTCAGACGTTGTGGTGGGGGGTGGCAGGGGAAGAAGCCCGGAGAAGGTATGAGAGGGAGGGGGAAGAAGCACCACTGCCAAAGGGGATTGGAGGGGACCTAGAAATAATACCTCAATTAAAGTGCAAGCAGTTGATGGACACTAATTAAAATGAATCAACCTGTGTTTGACCATGCTCCACGGACAGAAAAAGAAGTGACGCCCGGCATGTGCTGGCCAAGTAGGAGGCAGCAAAGAAGAGTGACAATGATGCCAATGAATGCTAAGCAATGGGCAGGATCCAATCCCTCTGTAGTAAAGAATACCCCTTGCTGTGACGACTGTGCATGCGGTGTTGGCAGACAAGACCTAAAAATGTCACTAATGAAAGAGCCTCATCAGTGAATGTTTTTTCAATTTAAAGTTTTTATTGTAAGCATATGATGGCTACATTTAAGTGGCAGTTTGCTTTCTTTTTTCTTTTTACTGTTTATGCTTTCAATAAAAAAAGAAATAGCCATGGCACCATCTTGCCAAGGTCAGACCTCTTGGCTTTGCCAATGCTAGTTTATTAAGTCCTCCTTATTCCTGTCCTTTGTCCTAGTGAAGATCAGTGGCTAGAGTGTGACTGTCTCCTTAGAAAAAGCTGTATAATGTCAATGAAACTGAACAGCGACAAATGGAGTTAAAGGCAGTCTCTTGTTTTGTCGTTCAGGGTAAGTGCCCTGACTACAAATTTCAAGATCAAAGCAAAATTTAGGACATTGTCTGAATGAATTAGGACAAATGTTCTCAAAAGAGCTCGCTGACTGTTAGAGACGTGGGAAAATGTTAGAGGTCCAAATATGTTATGGAGGTTAACTGTGTCAGACTCAATTCAATTACAGGAAAAAGGGAAGCAGGTCGACAGACAAGACTAAATGACAAAGGCATAGCGTGCTGGTAATTAAAGGGCAGTTCAATGTCGGAAGATGGAGCAAGAATGAGAAGAATAATATTATGAAGCTGAGACTGCTCAAAGAAGAGGTGAAAAACCACAGAAATGATTGCCATTGTAAAGGATGAATATACTATTCTAATACAATTTATATGATCCACTACACTAAACAATCTTCATCTCATAAAAGTATATGTTACAGATTAAAATGTTAAGAAAACAAACTAGCCAGCAGGAAATGAGTCACTTAGAATACCTTTCCACATGAAGTACATCCTTACTAAAGTAGGGAATACATTCGTTTTTGTGCAGCTTACTCAGAACAATTCACCCATGTGGTCTGAAATGCCTAGCACGTAACACTTTTTTCCAAAATGAAA
Organism: Calotriton arnoldi; assembly: GCA_963921515.1. Classification (NCBI taxonomy): domain Eukaryota; kingdom Metazoa; phylum Chordata; class Amphibia; order Caudata; family Salamandridae; genus Calotriton; species Calotriton arnoldi. The sequence goes on from CAWUFW010012140.1 coordinate 394,996, forward strand.
AACATTGTCTAACTAAAGTATCAGCTCCGAAGTGTTATTTCCACTGAAGTTTTAATCTTGTGTTTATTAAAATGCACCCTGTGAGAAGTGACAATCATAAGATCTGAACATGAGTCTCCTGATTGCAAGGCATATATTTATCCCAACTTGCTTTTTTGTCTAAGAATGGGCAAAAACATTGTGAAATACAATGTAAACTTAACATTGGTGTGCCATCTTAGGTATTTACCCCAAAGAATACATATAACAGTTCACTCACTCAGATTTTTAATAATTTGCCTTTTGTTTGATTGTATAAACGCTACACAAAAAATACAAATTGTTGTGTGGTTATGTGCGAAGTCAGATTGCTTTTGAAGTGAAATTTGTTCGATACACAGTGCCAGGGCCGGATTTAAGGTGGTGCGACCTGTACAGCTGCACCTGGCGCTAACCTGGGAGGGATAAAGGGGTGACACTGTGTTTAAAAATAACTTATGGGTTAAAAGCACGTACTGCAGAGTTCCTTGTGTGTCCAGTAGTTTTCAGCAGGAGCGGTCCGTGTAGGAAAGAGCGGTGGGCCGGGGTGGGAGGGGGCCAACAGATGACGACGAGGGAAAATAAACTAAAAAAAAGAAAACCACTTACCCTGTACTCGCCGCATAGCTGACTCGCCGATACGGCTAACACAAGGTAAGTGTTTTTCTTTTTTTAATTTTATTTTCCCTCGTCTTCCGTCAACTTCCTCCCACCCCACCGCTCTTACCTGCATGGGCCGCTCCTGGTTTTCAGGTAACAATAAAAATGTCAAGATAAATCTGGTGGTTAATGTTCCTGCTGGAGAGAGATCGAAATTTTGTCTAGTGGCAGTTTTGACTCATCATAAAGTAGTTGTGGGAAAGGGCCTCTTTTGACATGTTTAGCCCCCCACTTTTGCCTGGAAAATTATGTGGTTTCAATTGAAAGTGCACAGGGTCCCTGCCAACCAGGTCGCCTGTGCCAGAGCTCTTTCCCTAAAAACTGTAAAATGATTGGCAGCTTCAGACCCCCTGCAAGTCCCTAGTAAATGGTACCTTGGTACCTAGGGCATTGGGACAGAAGAGGGTCCTCAAGAGACCCCTCACCAAGGCCATGTAAACTGTCACTGCAGCCTGCATGCCTTGGTGCAGAGAAAAACGACGAAGTTGACATGGCACACTGCCTGTGTGCCATGCCAAGCAGCACTGCCTAAGGTAAAGGTAAGTCACCCCTCTAGCAGACCTTACAAGCCCTAAGGCAGGGTGCATTATATCTCAGGTGTGGGCATAGATAGTAGATACCCCTAAAATATTTAGGTCTATTCTTAATATTATAAGTAACAGTGAAGCCATAGAGAGAATATGGGCTGGAAACTCAACAACTCGAGTTCCCCAGCACCATGATGGCATTACTGAACCCAGGAATGTTTGGTGCAAACAACTCCTCTCAATAAACCCACACTAATGTCAGTGTGGGATCTATTGATACATGTACCCAGAGGGCACCTCAGAGATGCCCCCTGAAAACCTACCAACCCTGGTGTGGTCTCTGACTGGCTTTAGGCAGCCTGCCACCACCAGGCATGTTTCTGGATCACTGGGTCGAGAGCCCCTGCTTTCTGAGGCCAGAAACAAAGCCCATACTGGGCGGAGGTGTCCCACTGCCTCCCCAGGATGAGCAGGCCTTGCCGCCTTTGTAATAAGACCCCAGCCTCTGCTGATAGCAGCAGATGGCAGCCCCTGGTTCAAACCCAATGTTTGGTGGGAGAACTGGTGGGAAAAGGTAGTGAGAAAAGGAGGTGTGACCCCTTCGCCAACTCCACCCCTAAGATGCTGGAGGCAAGGTAAAGCACATTATTCAGTGCCCACCATCTTTGAGATCGTGGGACTTATCCAACCAGGGCTAAGGCTTTGCCCCCCTCCCATAGGAGGGTGGCATAATAGAGGGTGTAGACACCACAAATAAGGAACCCATTGATCCTACCAGTTACTCCCCTATTACCCCCTAAATCTAATATATAGGTGGCACCCCCAGACCCTGAAATCAGATTCCTGATGACCTAAGAAGAGCCAGACACCACAGCGTTGCACCAGCAAAGAAGAATGCAGACACCAAATTACTTGGCCCCAGTCCTACCAGCCTGTCTGAGGCCCTTGACGAACCTGCGCCAAAAGATGACCTGTCCTGCACCCCAGCAACCTCCAGGGCCTTAAGAGGACTGCTTGCCTTCGACAAAAATCAAGATCTCCAGTAGACAGTGGACCTGTCCAGAAGAAACCAACATTAAAGAGCAAAGATATCTGCCCTGAGGAACCGAATAAACATCGCCAGACCCACCTCTGCACCCAAAGCCCGCAGCCCGAGTCCCAGTGGCCCACCAGTCCTGTGAAGGTTCCCCAGCACTTCTGAGCAAGAGTACACTGTGGGCTGACCCTTGCCGGACTCCACCTCTATGCCTGCAGCCTCAACTCAAAGACTCCCCCTGACCGTGACTTGCCAGGTAAGACTTTTCCGATGCCTAAGGACACCCCTACATCGAAGCTTCTGGGCCTTGGGGAGCACAACCAATGGTGCCCCTACATCCCCTAGCATCTCTACTTACCTGGGCAACTGTAGATTTCCTTCGTCTGGGCTCCTGGCCTGAGCCTGCAGCCTTTCTTCAAAACTGATCTCTCCCAATGTTTTTCATCGGGTGCCTGACGCTGTGCTGGCACTCTGCACCCGGTCACCCCAGTGCTGCTGAGGGTGTAAGTTTGGTGCTTCCTTGTGCCCCCCTCTGTGCTTACCTTAACCCCCAGAGACTGGGTTACCAAACTGTGTTACTCACCTGTGAGCAGCATCTATTTGATTACCCCCTTTCTCAATTCGATACATTGGCGCCAGATTCCTAATTTAAATCCTGCACCCAGCCACTCCTGTCCCGCTGGAGGTGCAAATTTGCTACTTACCTGAACCTTGCCTGGTGCTGATTCATCATCCTGAACACCAAGACTGTAAGTTGTATACTTACCTGCAAAAAAAACACATTCTTGTTTTCCTCCCATAGGTTAACATTGTTGAACTGAAAACTGAACTGTGTCCACTGTAAAGAATTTCTTATGAAAAACATACATACCTTTTACATATTTCTTGGTCTTAAATAAACTTGAAAGAAGCTTATTTTTATAAAATCGGTGTGGATCTCCTTTTTAAGTCGTGTGTCAGTCAGTCAAAAACTTTATTCGGCAACTTAATGCTATAAAAGTGCACATACAAGACAGAACAAAAATACATTTACATTTCCTTTGCCTTTTCCTTAAAAGAGAGTCTTGTAATTAAAATAAAAAGAACACAACGTTCATAATAGCAATCAAGACAGCCAAGTTTCTGGAGTACTTATGATGCAAAATACATCAGGACCCTGATAAAGTGCGATGTGCATTTAGTGCAAATACATCATATAAAGTGCAAAATGCAATGTACAAATAGAAACAAGGAAAAGATTTAAAAAACCCTGGGATATAAAACTTACGATTTAAAAAGAGACGGCCTCTGAACTGTCAATCTAAAATACATTTAGAGCGAATACATCATATAAAGTGCAAAATGCAATATGCAAGAAAACAAACAATTTCCATACAGTGGGCCTTAATAACAGCTAAAAAGGACAGAAATCCTGAATATAACAGTCCTATAAAAATTAAGAAATTAAAAGACCAGTTTTTTTCTATGTCTAATGGATCCTGTTAAAAAGCTCGCAACCCCAAAACAAACCATAGGCGAGGATAACATTTGGAGGTACAGTAAAGCGGGCCTAACTTGGGTAAAGTGACAATCTCTGATTAGTGGCAATATAAACCTTTTTCGTAAAAGCGCATAATAATCACAAAAAAAGATAAAATGAAGGGTGTCTTGGTCAGAGAAATTGTCACAAGGACAAGGTTTTAAAGATCCTGGCTTTGAAAATCCTTGGGGAACCACCAAAAGCCAGGGGATCATATGCAAGCGAAATCTTATTAAAACATATCGATGGAATGGATTGCTGACAATGTGGAGATACGGCTGAATTTGGTTATCCAAAGATAACATTATATAACTTCTCACTGTTGGTTTTGCCAGCTCCTTCTCTTCTCTAAGTCCCTGGCGTTTGTACAAAAATGTATATTTTACCTTTCTAATTTCGGTTTCACCTAGGGGATTTGGGCTAAGGAATAACTCAGGTCTTCCTAACCATTTTACCATGTCCTTTATGTATTTTAGCCACGAGATGCTGTGACCTTTATCCAATGCCAAGCAATCAGTAATTATTTTCTGATTCAGATTAGTAGTGGGATTAGCCCAAACTCTTAGCCAGCGAAGCAGAGGAGCTACCGCAATTTGATCGGATATATATCCCACTCCCAGCTCTTCATGTAAAATGTAAGCAGGGGTGGAATGCGGAACAGCCAGGATCTTACGTAAAAACTTATCTTCCTCACGCTGCATGTCCCTACCTTCCTTATACCCCCAGATATCGCTGCCATAAGTTGCCATGGGGATACATTTCTCTTTGTATATCTTCATCAGAGCAGGAATTGGTTTGGTCCCTACTCTCTTGGCAAAGTTTAATGTGGCCCTCGTCGCTCTAATAAGAGTATTCTTTTTTTGTATCAATTGTGGGCACCACGTTCCCCTATCATCAAAAAGAACCCCCAGATAAGGGAAGGTCGGGACTCTCGTTAATTCCACCCCTTTACAATAAAATTTATGTTTCTTTTGGGGTTTTCCAGGGCCAATTGACATAGTGTGCGATTTCTTAAAATTTGTAGAAAGATCTAAAGAGTCCATAAAAGTTATAAAACTATCTAAAAGTGATTGAAGACCCACTGCGGTTCTAGCTAATAAAACAGTGTCGTCCGCATATAAAAGTGCCGGGACTATTACCTCACCAAATCTCGGGATGTCTTTGCAGCTAGTTTGTAAAAAATCTCCTAACTTATTTATGTATAGTGTGAATAAGAGGGGGCCAGGATACAACCCTGGCGCACCCTCTTTTCACATCCCAAGATGTTGTCAGACCGCCTGCACTATTATATCTCACTGCCGCCGTATTATTCTCGTGGATAGTATATAAGAAAGAGACAAGTTCTGATTCTAGTCCCATACCTTTTAAAATTACCCATAGTTTCGATCTGTTAACACAATCGAAGGCTTGTGTCAAATCCATAAACGCTAAGTGTATTAGGCCTTTTTTAGCAACTGTATACTTGTTTATCACCAGATGTAAATTTAGACACTGGTCCAGAGTCCCCTTTCTTGGTCTAAAACCGTACTGTAGATCCGAAATTACGTTACGTTGATCCAACCAAGCTGTCAAACCATTAAGGACAACCTTGCCCAATATTTTTGCTGCTGCGTCTAGCAGCGAAATTGGCCTATAACAAGTGGGTTCGTCCCTGGCGCCCTTTTTAAAAATGGGGACGATCACTGCCTTTCCCCAGGATGCTGGGTACCCATATAAACATGCAGCATTAAAAACATTGGTCAGGATATTAGCCCAAACCTTGGGGTCAGCTTTAAAAGGTCTGCCGGGACCCCGTCGGGGCCCGGGGCCTTTCCTCCAGATGTAGATATGATTGCTTTTTCAACCTCTTCTACACTACAGTGAAGCGACATCCTTTTTGCCCAGCTTCTCTATGATTTTTAGATTCTTCTAGATTTGCGTCACTGAAGATATGACCAAAGTGTAAAACCCATTTTTCCGCTGGGATTAAGCAATCAGTATTAGAGTTTGGGGTTTCAGAGAGAAAAGGACTATTAACTACTGTCCAAAATTTAGAGCTGTCTTTCAGGAGACTCACTTGTTGTAGAGCGTCCCATGCCTGTTCCTTTAGCTGTTTCTTTCTACTCTGGGTTACTATCTTGTAAGCCTTTCTTTTTTCCCTGATGTTCGGTTCAGATCTGGGAACCGCTTTTAGGGCCTGTACAAGTTCCATATGGGCCGTGGAACAGGCCCCATCAAACCACCTTGGAACTTTCGGGCGAATCTTCCCACCCACCACCGTGAGATCAGATTGTATTTGTTTTGTCAGCGTTTCAAAGGCTGTTAGGATGCGACTACCCTGCATAATATGATCTGAACATACGTCAATTTCAGGGGCACAAGTTATATATAAATTACTTAAAAACTGATCTGGAATTATGGTATCCCACTTCAACCTACGTGCCTGGTCTTTAGTGGAAATAACTTTGTTTTTTAAACAGGTGGTAGGTTCTTCAATTGTAGCACCAAAAAGGATATGGCAACAGTAAGAGGATTATGATCACTGAGGCCTTCCCAGATGACAATTAGGTCCTCAGTAAATAAAGATAATGGAACAGATACTAAAATATAATCAATGATACTTTGCCTTCCATTTCCTATATAAGTGGGTACCGATGTCATACTGATATTTTGCTCCAGGCAACATACATTTTGGTCCGAAAGGATGCCTTCAAGTAAGCCACCCGAGGGTGTATGTTCAAAATGGATAAACGAGGACATAGACTCCTCTTGGCCATGATTTGCGAGACAATTTAAATAACATTGATGAACATTAAAATCTCCCAGGATCAAAACATCAAAATTCATTTGTCTAGACTCTTCATAAAATTCCAGGAACTCCCTTAAATCTTGTAGGTGTTCTACCTCATACTCTCTATGAAAGGAAGTATAAAAGTTTACCACTAACACCGAACTACGATTCTTAAAACACAATTCCACTGCCAACACATTTTGCGATTTACATTCAACCAATTTTGTCCTACAGGAAAGCTTCAATGATAACATTATGAGCAAACCTCCTCTAGCTCTCCCCATATTCGATGGGGTTGCATGTTTACAATACGAAACAAACCCATCTAAATAAAAACAATCATTTGGTTCCCATGTTTCCTGCAGGGCGATAATATGATACATAGATAAAAACTTCTCCCAGTGAGTATTCCCCCTTTTAGACCTAATTCCAGCTATGTTCCACGAGAGAACCATTTTACGTGTCTCCGGGCTATATGTAGTAGGTGGAACAATTATCGCACAGTTGTTAATTTTATCGCCATGGGCCAGGGTTGGTAACATAGAAGCATTTAAGGTTGCATTTGTTAGGGAAACATCCTGCCTTGTATTGCTTTCTCGCCCTAGTCAGTCATTGTCATCCAAAAGATGTGGACTGGCTAGGGGTTGGAAGCGATTACTCGTTAGTAATGTATTATCTATAGGATTCTCCCTAATAGACCTACATGGGTTCCGAGGTGATTGCCATTTCAATGATCTAGGGTAGGAGGGTAAAAATGTTGTAAGGAGGCTACTGTTATTAAGGAATTGGAGCTGTTCTTATATGCCCCACCCGTTAGCATCTTAGCCTTGTCCGGATTCCGGAAATTTACAACTATGCAGTCTCCTCCCCCGGATTTTTTTGTTTGCTGACCTATCCAGCCCACCCTTCTGGCCATTATAACATCGCCCGCTATACTTGGGCCATTTAATACGTTTTTGCTACACCAGTGGGTAACTTTATGTATAAGGTCCTGGGTGGATTCCCTGGATTTTTCAGCAAGGGGGGGAACGTCCAATAAAACTGCCACTAATGGTGCAGATGCGGGAGGCAAATCAATTTTACACTGGGTCAAAACCTTTACTATGTGGTCCTGTTCTCGAGTACATGAGGGCAAAGAAGCCCTCTCATTTGTTTGGGGCGTACACATCTGCTCTGTCACGGGGTTCTGAGCTACATACCGCTTTCCCTCGTTCAAATTTGGTTTTCTAATTCCCCTGTCTACACCCTTGGGCTCTAAAGCGATCAAGGCCGGGTCCTGTTGAGATGGGATCAGATTCTGGGTCGCATTTGCCGCCCCTCCCCCCATGGGTTTTAAGACAGATGGGACCATATTTTTAACATGGTTAACAAACATATCATGCACTAGTTTCTCAACCAATTCAATCTTATGAATTACTGGGACTAGGAGGGCCTTTGTCATTGTCTCAAGTCTTATGAATAAAGTCTCCAATAATTGTTCCAAGTCATCACCCTGTTGTGAAAGAATTTGTGTCCGGGTTTGTGCGCATGATGGCATCTTTGTAGCCTTTGTAGCCTTGTTACAGGCAACTCGCTTTCTCTTGGGTGGAGGTAGGTCTCGAGCCACTTCATTCTCCTCAACTGTGGTGACCACAGATTCCGGTATTGTACAAAGTTCCTTTGAAGTAATTGTTGGGCATAAAGGCACACCCATCATAGTATCGTGCGATGGCCCCAGCCCGTCTGCAGTATCTACTACATCATTATTATCTGCGGGGTCTATTTGAGTCCCATCCCCGTCCCTAGTATGAATCTGGGCACACTTCACTACCTCGAGTGAGAGCCTTCTTTCTGTCAGTGCAATTTCTTGTGAGATTGCGTGGGCGGCTTTTGTTAAAAAAGAATCTATTTTGCCATTCATACAACCCGCCGCGGCCCCCCCTTGTGATGCGAGAGTTTTCCTTTTACCCATTGCACCCGGTATAGACAAATACAGATACAAATAGATGTTCCAAAACCCTCGAGTACCCTATTGTCAAGGTCTTTATCTATCATTACATTTGGCTGTGAACTTAGAAATACAGTTTGGTACCTTAGTTTTGGCTAGTTTCTCTCATTCTTTCATTCCTTCCAGTATGAATATCAGGACAAACAGACAATCCGAATAATAACAGCCAAAGGGATTGGCCCAGCTCGGCCTCCCTCGGGCTCTGACGGGCGCAGACGGGCCCGCACGCGTCCCGCGGCTCGGGAGTGCTGCGCGCCTCTTAACGCACCTCCTGGCGCGGGTGGAGCGTCACTGTGTGTGCAAGGCTCAGGGGGTTCTGGGGGTTGTGGTTCTCTGGCCGGCGGTGGTTTGAACGGTGCCGTTCCCCTCACGGCAAGCAGACAGGCAAGTGCGCAGGATGGCCATTCCCCTCACGGCAGCGGTAAGTGGAAAGTGCTTCAGGCTGGCGTCATTTATTAATCACTGTGTGCATAACAAATGTCTTACCCTCTGTGTTAGGCCTAAAGCTGCTCGACCACACTACCACAAATAGAGCACTTTGGGTTTACATTGAGCCTTGTACACTTCTGGGGGGAATCTCTTGGCTCTTTACACAATATACTTAGTTATTGGTATACCAGATAAGGAGCCAGCTTCCTACAGTAGTGCAGAGGGATAGTGTGCTTGCTGCAAAGAATGTGTATCATGCAGATCACCGATCTGAGTGTGAGTGAACTATGAGGTGCGCTATAAAAAATGAAAAGCATGTCACATAGTGACTATGGAGAGACAAGGGACACTGTTGGAGAGTGGTAGTACGAGAAGTAGTGGAGAAGGAGGTCTTTTGGGGGAGGTGCCAAAAAAGACGGTTGCACCAGGCACCACCATCACTAAAAGCCAGACCAGCACTGTGCATAATTTGTAAAAGAATATGCGCTGGATCCCATAGGTTTACTCAAAAGCCCACCATCAGCTTCTGAATGTTGAGGTTGCTGAATACCAAGGCTCTCTAATGTTGTTTCCACCTCATTCCTCTTTCACCCACCACCATACACTCCTTGCCACTTTATCTCAGTCTTTTTCAATCCTGCTTTTCCCCTTTTCCACTGTTTTCCCTTTACTCTGCCTCCTTCTTTTCCCCTTTTCTGCCTTTTCCACCGTTTTTGTGGGATAAAGTCTGAAAATAAAAATAAGTCCTGTCCCCAAAAATGAGTGCAGGTGGGCCCTAGCTGCAACTGGAATTAGCATACTGTAATAATTGTACCTACACTTTGCTGCTTGAAACAGGTTTTGCAGATGACAATGCATTCTCTTTCATCCTTAGTGCATTTAATTCAATGTGAACTAACATCTGGCATGAAGGCCATTTAGTTTTCAGTAAAATATATTTTTAGCTGAGAAAAGTGTTTAACTTGAACGTTCGAATTCAGCAGCTGCTTGGTGTTGACAGGAATTGTAATTTGATGGAATAGGAACATTTTTTCTATTTTGGATGACTCAGGCAATCCTCAATGTCCCTTCACTTTCAGGCAAAATATTGTGCTTGACTGGATAAATAATTAATTGTTATTTCTGGATGCTCTCAATGTCAGACGTGACTGCCGAGACGAACAAGCATCGGTTTCCAAAATACAATGAAGGAGAGAGGATGACTATGTGTACTAAGGGACATATTTATGATCCGGTTTGTGTTGCTCCTGCACCACCCAACGCAAACCTTAAGTCAGATTTCTAAAGCCATGCAAAGCCACTTTGCGTGGCTTTGAGTGGCTCCAAAAATCTGGAGTAACGCAACGCAGCGCAGCGCAGCGCAGCGCAAATCACTGCGTTAAATTAATCTGCCTTGGGTAGGGTGTTACTACGCAACTCCCATGGTTTTTGACGCATTCACAGTTTTACAAGACCTTGTAAACTTGGGAATGAGCCAAAAAGATACACCTCCCCAGGTGAGGCGTATCAAGGAGAAATATCTTTATTTCTTCTTGTTACTTCATCTTTCTGCATACTGCATTCTGCAGCACGCATAGAGAGAGGAAAAAACCTCTCAGGATTGTTTTTGTGCAGGAAGGTGCTCCTTCCTGCACGAAAACAATCCTGCTTACAAAACAGGCACCCTTACACCATGGTGCAAGGGTACCTGTCAGTGCTCAATTTGAAAAAAAACTAAGTGTCAGGGCCCTCAACAGGAGGCAACTGCAGCTTGTGACACCTACTGCCGTTGCCAGCGCTGTCAATGACAGTACCAACATACAGTGGCGGCTGGTAAAGTTTGAAAATGGTGAGCGTAAAATGAAGCCACCAATTTTCCATTAGTGAGCAAACATGAGCAGGCATAAGCTAAAGATGTTTGAAGGCTGTAGCATTTGCTGAAAGAGAGGCTAGGCCTTGAAGGGAGGCATGGTATTTTGTTGACTGGACAGGATAAGTCTGGTGCCAATGGTGCAGACTAAAATCAACAGTTTTATAAAACAAAAGAGAAAAAGTCAAAGAAGCTTGGAACTGGGTACTTTTATGATACATTTTATGGGTCTACCAGCACATTACTCTTGATACTCTTGACAGATCAACAGGACAAAAACATATGTCATAGCTAGCCCTTTAAAATTATTCACAAAGGAACATTATTTTGCACTTCATGTGTCTTGTTTAACCCAGTTCCTCTCTTCGCTGCTGCAAAGCGATGAGAAGAAAGACTTCCAAATCACTTCTTTAGAAAACACACACAGCCATTTAACATTTCAGCCAGGGCAATGCCAAAAATCTTTTAAACTGCAAAGGAAAAGCTCAGCCAAGCACAAAGAGACAGTCAAAAGGTTTGCACGGCGTCCTGCAGTCAGTCGGACAATTCCAACCCTTCTCTTATGGTTGGTGTTCAGATTCCTACCTGGCTCTTCTAATGCACCTCCTCAGATGGTTAATGGAACCAGCAGGCTGTGCTCGCCACGCAGTGGCACTTCACCAGTGCATCTGTTTTTAAGTATTGAAACCCATTTTGCTGGCGAATTTGTATCCTGACTGGAAATAAATGCTAGCTTACAGCAGCACCATGAAGTCAGAGAGGGAAAAACAGGCACTGTGGCTGGTGTGAGGGAAAACACAGTGTGGCTGTTGTGAATTCACTTTGGTAACACGTAATTAAATGCGCACATGTGGGCACCCCAAACTAAAAGTGTGTGCCAGGAGTTCCCGATACAATTGTGCCACAGCAGCATACTGTCTGCACTGACAACTGCAAGATATCGATCAAGCTCACTTGGAAAGGATGATCGGTGCTTCAGAAGTTGCTGTGCATTCAGAGAGATTGCGCAGATAACTAGCCAGTATTCACACTTACTTATTTGTAGAAAATAAACAGCGCTGGTGGCTAGAGTCCAGGGTTGAGCTTGCCGCCTCCAATCCTCTAACCCCACCCACTCTCTCACAATTCGTCACAGGATAGGGGTCAGTGAGGCTTGCTCCCACCCCATCCTGTGACGAGTCCCTGATGGACATGAAGTCCCTGGAGCTGCAGGGCTTCAGCCAGAAACACCCATGGACAAACTTTCCACCCATGTTGTCAGGAGGTGGAGCTTAGAGCAGGAGGCAATGATTTTGACGAGCTGGTGACATCACAGGCCTCAGGGCTTTGAGCTCATCCGCCTGGCAAATGGTAATTTGATGCAAGCCTTGCTGAGTTAGCTGTGCAGGTGCAGCAGAGGACTGCTCGAGGAGTTTTTGTCTTATGGCGAGTTATTTCCAATACTGCTCTAAAGAAAATCTTTCATTTTGGAATGGTAGATTTAATCATTTTTTCATTAAGAAAAAGCTATTTTGGGGAAGGAAATAAAGGGGGCGGAGCCCCAGCGCCCACGTGAGGGATCCGCCCCTGCCAACATAACTGCTAAACATCACACTGCTACAAGTGTGACAGTTCAGACTATTCCGTGCCCCCAATGCTATAAGAATGGCTTGGGCGGCAGGTATTAGTCATTTTTACATATTGAACGAATAAACAACTGTTCTTGCCCTGATCTATAAATAAGATATACAGCGCCACCATGTGGCAGACTGTCAAAAGTCCCGGTGCTGACAATTAAGTGCCAGTGCCGAGTACCCGAAACCACAAGGGCAAATTAAGCACTGGTGCCTGTGCTGGTGCTAGGCTGCTAAAACAGTGCAGGGAAAAGGACAGGAATGTGGCGCATTGGATAAATGTGGTGCATTCCTTCCCTTTCCCTGTTACACAGGAAAGCGCAGCAAGGTGAGTTGCTCTGCTGCCCTACGCCACATAATATATAAATATGCCCCTAAATTTGTTTCACCAAATTGGCTCAATATTTATTTTTTTAAATCCCTGAAAGTAGTAAAAATACAAGCGCAATTTCTTAGTCGGACAGCACATCTGAACAAAACGTTTAAATTGAAAGTCTAAGTAACATTTTACTTTCTGCTACCAACCTATAACTTCATAACAACAAGAACTAATTTCATCAAACGTAATATATGCATTAGGATCTATCAGATGAACTTTATTTGATTATAGTGTCCAGAAATTCCTTTGCTTTTATTTCTGATGCGAAATACCGCGTCTGCCCATCATGGATCACCTTGAGTTGAGCCGGATTTATCAAATAGGCCTGGATACCTTTCTCCTGACACGGTTTGATGAGCTGCCTTAACCTCCATCTTCTTTCTACAGTAGTATGGCAGAAGTCCGGGCGCACAAAGTATGATATCTCCCCGCTTATTCTCTTAGAGTCAGGTCTTGCCTTTTCTGATATTGCCTGACGGAGGAGAAAATTGCCAAAGTACACAAGAATCGCCCGCGGCTTAGCTCCTTCCCCTGCTTGCACCCTTGGTTTGAAAGGAGTGCGATGTGCTCTCTGGACTTCTACTGCCCAATTCCATTCTGATAATTCAGGGAGCGAGGACAATTATGTATGTCCTAGTGTCAGACCCCTCGACCCCCTCCGGGATCCCTAGCACCCTTAGGTTATTCCTCCTCTGTCTATTTTCAAACTCTTCGAGTTTCCATTGGATATCTTTAATTTGCGAGCCTTGAGCCTCTACCTGTATTGCAGCACCTGAAGCCTCTGTTTCCGTTGACACAACCCTTTCTTCTAAGTTGGTCACCCTCTCCCCAATCTTCATATAAGACTTAGAGAGTTTCCTAACAACGCCTTGCATTTTTCGAAGAGCAGCCTGCGCCTTGCGGCTATCTTGGCGCGTTTCTTCCCTGTGTGAGAGGATAGCCTGGTGTATTACCTCTAATGTTGGAGAAACAAAACTAGCCTCTGCGGGGTTGCCTCTGCCTCTGTACCAGATAGCTGAGTCGCTGCTGAGTAATCCCATTTCAAATCCTTTCTGTCTCGTTTTTGTGTACTGAGGCGCTGATTATTTTTTTTTACTGTTTTAGATTGAGCCTTATCACTGTCCTCAGGGTCGGTATCTAAGTTGCTCACCTCCGATGATGTACTAAGACCATCCTCCGACCATTCAGCTCCTTCTGAGACTGAAAAAAATAATCGCTCGGTTCTTTTTCCCCATTATTTTTGTCCCCTGCATCCAGGTCCGCTGCGACATTTAATTCACTTCCCAATATATTTTCCGCCCTTTGTTGTGCCTCTGGACACACCATTACTATCTTGGGGCCGACCACTCCCTGCTCCACTGCTGTACCCTGAAGCTCCAGAGTAACCAAAGATGCCTCCTCCAATTCCGTGATTTCTTCACCAACACCAACTCCATTATCAACCCTCTCCCCACTTCCATCAGTCCCTCGCAAGGGGGGGACGTCCTCTCTCAATTGCCTCTCATTTGGCACAGTACCTTTCACCGCTGATGAATCCCGATTCTCCTTGCGGCTCACCTCCCGATTTTGTCTACTCCTTTCCCCAACAGCCTGTGATTCCTTTGGGCGCTGCAAGAGCTCCACCACCGATAGACCGGGCGGACGGGGTTTCCCAGCTCCCCGCCTCTTCCGCTCTTCACCGCTGGAAGCTCTTTGCTGGGAGTCTGAGACTGCGCTCGTCCCATAACTAAATCCGGGATCCATGCTCCGTCTCCGCTGGGTTCCGACCTCGCACCACACGACTTCCCGCCGACTTTGACATCCCGGCATTCGCGGCTGCTTTCGGACCCATTCTATCACGGCTCCCGTCACTCCCAGGTAGACGATGCCTCAGGCAGAACGGATGGGCCGTCAGGGCGCGTTTCAAAACCTGAATCCCGGACTCGATCCAGTTAGTCCAGTCCTCGCAGCAGCAACAGCTCCGGGATCTCTGCATGAGGGGGCTTCTCATTCAGTAAGCACTTTTCCTCAACTCATACGAGGTCTCGCCATACCAACAGCCAATTCACTGATACTGCTATCGGCCTTCTACGCGGCCGCCATTTTTTGGTTAGAGAAGGCGAAGGGGATATAGGAAAGAAATGGTGAAGGGGCAGTCTTGTAAATGTTATAAGTGTGTATCATTAGATTAATGATTATATAAGATTAATAGGGGGTAAGTTGTAAGGGAATTTTTGGAAGAGGATCAGCCATGTCACTGATGCTGTAATCATCCTATGCACAGACTAGAGTCTGAGCGCTTCAAAGGGAGGTGGAGGATCACGGTAGAAGGGAGGGGGAGGGAGGGAGTGAGAAGGGGAGTGGGGGTGGGGGAGGGGGTCACGGGGAGAAAATGAATATCCGGCATTTGATAAAGAGATGGTTGAAGGGCCTGCGAATAAAACAGTTAATCAATGAAAGTAGTGTAGGATGGAATAACTCTATAAAGAAGAATGGGGAAGCTTAAGATATGTACTGTAAACGTAGGGGATTAAATGATTGGAGAAAGAGGCAAAGATTAGGGGAGTTTGTAAGATCAAATTATTTCGACGTGGTGTGTTTACAGGAAACCCACGTACCTTGGGCCAAAAGAAATATGTTAAATATAAAAGGATATGAACTATTGGCATGTTCCTCTCAGACTTCTACTATTAGGGGGTAGCGATATTGGGTAGAACGGCTCTTGGTGGTGTGAAGCGTAAAATAATAGATACCCTGGGGAGATGGGTGGTGGTGGAGCTTGGAATTGGAATTACTTTATGTACTATATATGGGTCTAATCAAGATGAACCTGAAATTTTTGCTCACCTTGAAATTGAATTGACAACATGGTCAACTCCAATGATAGTATGTGGAGATTTTAATATTGCAGTCGATCTGGCTAGTAATAAGCCATATACTGGACGAAAGCCAAAAGTATATCGGGCTTTGAGTGCATTAATCAGTAGTCATGGGCTGATAGATGTCTGGGGGAATAAAGAACCAAATAAGGCAGGATTTACCTATTTCTCATGTCCACATAAAAAATATACAAAGCTGGATTATTTTTTAATATCAGCGACAGTAATAATGAAAGTTAGGATTGAGATATTACCAAAGGTAATATCAGATCATAACCCATTGGTTTTATATTTGGAAATTGATTCCCATCATAAACGCTATGCAAAATGGACTTTTAATAGGAAGGTATTAGTAAACCCATATTATTGTGAGTATTTGAAGACGTGGGCCCAAACTTTTTTTGACATGAATAGATATAGTGCCTCTCGAAATATAGTCTGGGACACATTCAAAGCTGCTCTTAGGGGAGAAACAATTAGTTTTATAGCCAGACTAAGGAAAGAAGGGGAGATGGAAAGTGGAAGATTACTAAGAGAATTAATGGTAGCAGAGGAACAACATATAGAAGATATAGGTCAGGGAAAGAGGGTGTATAGATCCAGTATAGGATTTTGACCCTAAAAACTGAGCTGCAAAAATGGATATCACAGAAAGCTGCAGACGATTACCAAATTCATAGGGGTCAGTTGTATGAGACCGGAGAACAGGCAGGTAAACTTTTAGCATTAAGAATTAGACAACAAAGTATTAGGAATACAATTATAGATATACGGGAAGAAGATCAAGTATATACGGAGTTAAAAGATATCCTTAGGGTATTTAAAGATTATTATCAAAAGCTATATAAAGAAGAGAATATCACGGAAGCTCCTGGGATGGAGGTAGAGGATATAGGCCCTCAGCTTGACAGACAGGCAAAAGAAAGAATTAGAAAGGGATATTACGATAGAGGAAGTGAATGAGGCCCTTCAAGAACTATCATCAGGGAAGGCATCGGGCCCCGATAGCATCCCCTTAGAAGCTTATAAATGTATTCAGAGTGTGATCGCCCCTATTATGTTGGACTTGTTTAATGGTATATTACATACGGGTAGTATCCCAGAATCTTGGAAAGAAACCAACATAGTGGTGTTTCACAAAAAGGGGAAACCAAAGGACAATCCAGCATCATATCGTCCAATATCCCTCATTAATGCAGATACTAAAGTGTACTCTAAGGTGCTAGCGAAAAGGTTGGGAGGGGTCATTGGCGGTTTGGTCTCCCGTGGCAGCATGGTTTTGTACCGGGGCGTGGAACAACTGACCATGTAAGGCGTGTCATTACGCTCTTTGATGTCCAGGCTGCCACGGGGGGCGGAATGGCCATGATCCTTCTCGATGCGGAAAAAGCCTTCGACCGAGTAAAATGGACGTATTTATGGGGGATATTGGAACGAAAGGGGTTTGGCCCAAGAATGCTACAGGCTATTAGGGCAATGTACTCAGATCCAAAGGCCAAAATTCAGTTAATGGGGGATAGCTCCGATAGTATCTTTATTTCCAGAGGGACTAGACAGGGTTGTCCCTGTTCACCAATATTGTTCGCCTTATATATTGAGCCATTGATAATAAGATTATTGGGTTGTAAAGATATCAAGCCCATAATAACTAACGGTTATGAGACCAAGTTGCTGGCATACGCGGATGACCTGGCTGTATTAACTCCGGATCCAGTCAGAGCAATTAAGGCAATAACTGAGATAACTAGGGAGTTTGGTCAGAGGTCTGGCTATTTGTTAAATGAAAGTAAGACCCAAATAGTGTGTACAGAGAATATTAAAATGGATGATACAAGGTGTATAGAAGGAGCAATGTATTTAGGAGGTAGAATCAGTGCAGCAGTGGATAAAATAGTAAAGGATAACTTTGACCCGTTGGTAAGATCAATCTCAGCGGATCTAAAAAGGATAGATGGTATGCGTCTATCATTAATTGGGAGAGGTAACGTACTAAAGATGACTATGCTACCTAAGATTTTGTATCTGTTCCGATCTATTCCAGTTATGATTGATGAATTAACTATGAAATCAATTGAATCAGTTTTTATAAATTTTATGTGGCAATACGGGAAAATTAGACGTGCCATGAAATATCTGTCCTTACCGCTGCTAAGGGGGGTTAGCAATCCCGAATGTCAGATTTTATCAATGGTCTTGCTTAATAAGCCAGATGGCAATATTACTAGACCCAGAAAGGAACCAAACGGTTATAAATACAAGTAATTATATCCTCCCATCAATATATGAGTTGATATTAGGTGGAGAGGCCATGGGGTTTCTACTTCGTATGTCAGATAGGCGATACTACAAGAAAATGCGGTATAAGGTAATGGTAAATGCATGGGAGGTTTGGAAGAAGGCATGTAAGATTTTGGCAATCCCAAAAATAAATTACTATACCCCTCTCTGGAAAACAACTATATTGCCGCAACTATTGTATGATAGGATGGGTAGGATTTGGGATCAACAAGGTATAAGGAAAATAGGTGATATATATGAAAGAGATCAAATGTTGGGATTTAGTGCTCTACAGCAGAAATATGGGCTCCCGGCAAATCAAGGCTTTAAATATATACAAATTCAGAAATATTTATCGGGTTTAAGGCCACGGATTTCTCCGGGGACAGAATCAATCTTATGGAGTACTTGGTAGGGGGTGGAACTAAAATAAAGATGGTATATAGTACCCTGCTCTTGAATTTACAAGACGATATGGCAAAATTTGAAGCAACTTGGGTAACTGAATTAAATGATTTTGAGGTAGATATGTATAAAGCATTACATTTAGCAGGAAAGCTATTTCGATCAACTAATTTAAAAGCTCAACAGTATAAAACCCTATTTAATCTTTACTACACCCCAGCAAAATTGTATAAGTGGGGAAAGAGAGTAGATGATAAGTGCCCAAGGTGTGGAGAAGGGCCAGCTGATTTGATACACATGTTTTATCAATGTGGAAAATTAAGTATGATTCAAGGAGAGATTGAGATCTTTTGGGAGGGGCTGCTAGGATCTAAGATTGAACTATCCCCGACCTTAATGTTAATAGGGCATGATAGTAATCTGGGCCTTAGTAAGGAAAATGAATCTTTTGTTTTTATATGTATAGCAGTCCTCAGGCTACTTTTAGCAGCAGGCTGGAAGGACCCAATTCCCCCCACCTTTCAAATGTGGTTGACACGTCTTTTAGGGATGTATAACCTGGAATCCACCCTCTATATAAGGAGAGGTAGGAAGATGAGGAATTGGGATTGAGAATTTGGGCCCCTATTAGGAGATGGAGAGATAAAGCGAAATGTTATCCGACCATTGAGAGTGAGGTCGCTTTTAATATAGAATGAACTGTAAGATAATGGAATATTAATTATGTGCTCCCCCTATGTTTTAGCTATTTTTTAAATGTTTTTTTTTGATTTACTGATTTTATGTATAAGCAGGATTTTATATGGTTTATAACATAGTATAAAATGAATTGTAAAATGTATGTATTGATTTGCCGGATATTTAACTAATAAAAAATTTATAAATAAAAAAAAAAAGGATCTATCAGATGAATGTAACTTTCTCTATTGCCTTGTCACTTGTCCAATTTTCGTTTATGACTCATTCACTTTCCATATTCACCTTTCCTCCCTTGACCTTACAGCCAACTTTACATCAAATAAGTCAACACATAGGCTTAATCATCTGTTGTGAAGAGGTCTACCTAGGATTGAAATGTGACTTGTAGACCATATTTTTGAGAAGGTAATATTGCAGCACAGGCTGTGTTTGTGTGGTAGGTGATCCCAAATCAATTTCGCAAGACTAGGACGAAATTTCAGTTATGCCTGCATAATCGTTCTTAAAAAATATGCTATTATGCCAGGTCACAAAATTACATGATTTTTACGATAAAAAATTAGCAAGCAGGAATAATGTGAACGTTCAGAATGTAGACATCGGGTGTTTCAGGCACCTATGCGTTTTTCTCTTTTTGCGTGAAATGAGTCCCATCTAGATTAATGCAGTGATGTCTGCCTCACTGCCTGCCTTCTGCTGTAATACCAATGCATACCCCTAACTAGTCCAAAGCAATTCTGTCAAAATGATCGGTGAGCTCTATCACCGAGGGCACATCTCACAAGTCTTTAGATCCTTGAACTGGCTCCCCATCTGCAAACTTACCCTCTTTAACACCACGACTATTGTCCAAAAGGTCATCTACACCAACACGTGTTTTGTTTTGGTCAAACGGCTTATCTACTTCGTTCTCTAGGCTCAGCCAATCATCGCCTTTTGTCTGAACTTTGACTTCATCATATGGTACTAGCGCCTTTTCAGTAGTTGCATCAAAAGAATGCAGCTCACTCCTTCAAACCTTGCAATCAGAGCAGATTCTGCTATTGTTCCGAAAAATGTTAGAAAACGTTTTTAATTATAAAAATCTTTTTTCTTGACTGTAGTTTAGTTTTTATCTTTGGTCCACTGATTGCGTTGTTATTTATGGTCTTTCTACAGCAACAAGAAGCTTTGCAGATGTGTGCCATAAAGAAACATTTAATGCAAAATACCATACCATTGCATAACACTGCGTAAGGACACTTGAAGAAATATTATGCAGATAAGGGATGAGTCAGCCTCTTTTAAGTCCAATTTAGGCAAATCGATTTCTTTCTCTTAACCTGCTCAAAGGCAGGTTACACATGATTTATTAATGATAAGAGGGAATCTTTTTATTTTATTCAGAAGTACCACCAACAGTTAACTAAGAACAAGAATAGGCACGTCACAAATTACACTGGTCAGATATATTCATCCCAGGTTTTTTAAGATTTGAACAGAGATTTTAGACCTCTTCTTTGGAGTGTAGGATGTTGACCATGTTTCAGCCACATGTGCCCTGTTAAAGGTTTGCTTTTTGTGCAGCCCTTGGTAGCACGAAACTGGCCCGCCACTTTGACAAGTGAAAAGTCAGATACTGTGATGTATTAATATTAATACCTAGCACATTGCAAGCTGACTATCGTACTACAGACATCCTGCCAAGTTCCACATGTGTTCAGTTCTGTGACAGGGATGTAAGATATTTTCCTGTAAGTCGCAGAGTTGCACTTTACCTTTGTGCTCTGTTTCCTTGGCTAATGGGAAACAACTGGTATTTATCACACTACTCCTTCAGATGTGGGCCATTCCAGACTCTGGCTTCCTTCTTGGAAGTTGGTGAAAAGTCCTGCTGTGCCAACTAGAAGGAAACGAGTATGATTGTCACAGCTTCTAGGCTCAACATCTGCTCCAAATATATGTTTTAAAAACTGTGAGAAACAGACTGAAAGGGATACAGGGCCTCATGCATTAATATTAGGCACAGCGATTAGCTAATTGCGATTTTCAGCTAATCGCAATTAGGTCATCGCTATTCCTAATGTATGAAACTCCAAGAGTTTCATTTAGCGATTCCTAGGGGGTCGCAAATTGACCTACCTCATGAATATAAATGAGGTAGGAATCACTAAAATCACCGGGAAGGTGGCCTGCTAGGGTCAGCAGACCACCATGTCCGTGATTGCTTTTCAATAAAGCAATGACTTTTTTATAATGCAGCCCGTTTTCCTTAAAGGGAAATGGATTGCGTTTAAAAGAAAAAAATTAAACGTTTTCGCCACCATTCCCTAGGGGACCTCTTTCCATTTGCGAATGGGTTACCACCAACTTGAAGATAGTGGTAAAATGCGAATGTTTTCCGACTGCAGTCACTGTCACAAAACATTCATACATACCGCTGCGGTTCGGTATTTGGAAGGGAACCCTAAACACGCCCCTGCCAAATACCGAATTGCAAACCCATTTTGCGATTCGGTAACAGGTTACTGAATTGCAAAATAGGGTTTGACACATAGGAATTGCCTTTTTGAGTCGCAAATAGGCCGAATCTGCGAATTGGCTCTTTTGCGAGCGTAAAATAGGCTCATACATGTGGCCCACAGAGATCTAGGTCTGTTGGTAATGATCAACATTGCCTGCTGCTGACATTGCTGCTTGGATCCTTGAAGTGCTGCTTGGAACCCTGAAATATGCTGTTTCATATGTGGCTGCAGACCACCAAATCTCCAGTTAACTGGTGAACTCCAGGGAATCGCAATTCAACAAAGAGATTCTACTACAAAAACATATAAACGCACGTAAGTGTGTGCTTAATCTTACTTGCGGTGTTTTTAAAAAACGGTGGTGATTAGAAAAAAGGAATATTTTCTCATGTTTGTAGGAAGGACAGTGTTAAAAAAATTGTAAAATACCCCTCACACACTGAAACCTGATTCAGTGTCATGCTTCATCATTGGGGTCTTCCCGCCCCTCTACGGGACGGGGCGTGCTACTACCTATGTGGACGCGGGAGCACTTACTTTAGTGATTAGTGTATATGTGTAGTGCATGGGATCGTGAAATATAAATATATGTGATGGTTTAAAAATTCCCTGGCTAGTGGAAAAGAATACACTTTATTAGCTACCCTAGCTGAGAATGGTAAAAAAAAAGGGGGGAAAGCAGATGGTGTACTATAATGGGTCACTTTCTACAAGGTCGACATGTTTCAGAAGCCAACCCCTAGGCTTTCTTCTTCAGGACCGAAATGATCCCTATAACGCCTCACTGGGCTGTATAAATGTACATAGGCCTACTGTAGGAAGGTGGAATCTGACTACATGGTTGCCCCCACTTTTTTCCTGGTGTTTTGTTGGTTTTTGACTTAGTTTGGCTGGAAACCTGCTATTCAGGTCCCCAGCCTATCTGCTTTCTCTTTAAACGATTTGGAGTGCACTCTATGTGCACTAGTGATTGGATACTGTGGTACCTTATGAGTCCCTAGTATATGGTACCTTAGGTACCAAGGGCATAGGTACTTCACAGGCCTACCAGGGGCTGCAGCATGTATTATGCCACCCCTGGGAAGCAGACTAAATCTGACACCACAGGCCTGCTACTGCAGCCTGGGTGAGGTGGTGCTAGCACTCCTCACTGAGATATAGGTTCCCTATATCTCTCCTGCACACACATATAAACCTATCAGTCACCCCTAAGGCAGGACCTATCAATCCTGAGGGCAGGGTGCTTGGCTTCTATGTGAGGGGGTGCCTCTGCCTGAGCAGGGCCCCTCTGCAGCTCTCAGAGTCCATTCTCTGGTGCTGTTTGTGGATGTGGTTAAACCATATACTTTTAAGTGCATTATATCCTCGCGGTAAAATGCTAACTTTGGAATGGCTGCATCGAAACATGTCGTGTTTGGTGTCAAACACCTTGGAATACTACCCCCCCCGCCAGTCCTGGTGGCGGGGGTAGCATTCCACCCTTCTAGAGGGATAGACATGTACCTACTGTGGAAACGCGGTAGAATCCTGCAGAGCCCTGGCATCACAAAATGGATGCCACCAATCACAGACACTGGGCTGCCCTCCTGCTGATGACCAACACTCGCAGTGGAGGGAGCCCAACAATAGATATCCTGTCCCAAGGGGTGTGACCACCTCCCAGACAGGGTTTAGTGTATTGGGGCTGGGTGGGTGCACTCTTAGAGTGCTTTGAAGTCCTGCACTGGGGAGCAGAAGGCTCCTCTGTGCATATGCCAGTTCAAACCGGCTCAGGGGCTACCTGTCCCTGCTCTGGCGTGAAACTGGACAAAGGGAAGTGGGTGTAGCCACCCACTCCCCTGACCCGCCCATAGGTAGGGTCATAGAGCTAGTCCCTCCCTTTCTTTTAGTATAAGAGGGGTAACCTGTGCATTGCACCCTAGATTACCCTGGACGACGCTCTGAAGAAGAATCCTGGACCTTCGACGTTCCACCACCTTTGGAAGACTGAAGAATCTCTCTTGGAGTCAAGGAGTGACTCCCCTGCTTGGCAGGCACCAAAAACTACAAACGACAGTTGCAAACTACGCTGCTCCCGCCAGAGTCCAAAGTCCCTGCAGCCCAAGAAGTGGATTTCCTGACTTCTCAAAGGCCATCGTGAGTCTCCAGCGAAGCTGAGGCCAGTGAACCCCAAGAGTAATGAGGAACCGCGACCCCTGGGTACCGTGCACTATTGTCAAGTGCAACCCCTTCACAATGTTCCACGAACTTGTGCTCTGGACCACGTGTGGTCCTAGCCTCCAGCAGGAATCCCGCCTAAGATCAGCGGCCTACCACGACCCGAGTGACCGTGGGCCCTTGTGAGCGAATCCTCCCAAGGCGTCTTTGCGATCCCTTGCCAGCTGGCTTGTGGGTCCCCAGAAGACTTCCTAAAGAAACCGAAGGACTTCCCTGGTTTCTCCAGGCCTGCTCTGACTTACCCTTGCTGGGTGAGTCCCACAGACCTTGCTGGTCTGCGCCATTATCACTTCACACTTTCCCCAAGACTTGCTGTTACCAAGGCTTGTTGGCTCCGATCGAGTTGCCGACACTGCAGTAAGCTGCAGACATCGTGGGGCACACTGAATCCAGCTCCTGGTTGTCGTCGACGCCTCCTGGACCTCGTGGCTGAAGAGTCAAGGCAACCATGAACGACCTGAATCTTGCGACGACGGTGGGCATCCATCTTCCTTGCCCCGAGTCACTGCCAAGTGACTTTGAACACTGTCCCCTCTGCTTTCAGGTCTTCCATCTTCCGAATCCAGGCTTGAATTCCTCTGGACACTTCTCCTGTCGCCGCAAGCAGCAAGTCTTCACTGGCTCCCATTGAAAACGACGCTGCGACCCGACACCAAAGAACACCTATGCACCCGGCTCCCCTGGGTGAGGTAACTTCAGCACTACGGTGCTCCTGTGGGTGTGGGCCCTAGAACTACTTACCCTGTAAGTGACTTGCTTGTAGCTTCCCTCGAAGTGTCCTAAAACTCTAACTTTCCAAGTGCGACTATCGCACTGACTCGTACAAGGTTCGCGTCTGTGTTAGACACACCGCGTCCAACTCCCTTGCACTTCCATCTGTAACCGCGTCCTTCGACTCGTACAAGGACCGATCGGTGTGTTCGCCCCGAACACGCAAGGGACCTTCCCAGGGAGTGGAAAACAACTGACAAGATGGCTGACACTGGGTACTGCTGTGGGGAGCACAAGGCCCTGCTGGGAACTGTGCACCAACCAACAGCAGGACACCACTGACTGACATCCTGAAAGCCAACTTGCACTCCCTACAATGGAACCACGTTCCATGGTGGGATATCTGGCTGGGTGGGAAGGAGGACTGACAGCTCTGACCATAGTCACCAGCAGCTTTTCTCACACACCCCCTTAAAACTCCACACAACTCACCTGGGAGAATGCAATGCCTCACACTCTAATGAAAAATCCCACAAAGAACAACCACACTGGGTTATGCTGTGTGAAGCACAGGAACACTTATCAATCAATCAATCAATCACGGCATTTATAGAGCGCGCTACTCACCCGGGAGGGTCTCAAGGCGCTGGGGGAGGGGGTAAGTTACTTCTCGAACAGCCAGGTCTTGAGCTGCTTCCTGAAGGAGAGATGGTCCTGGGTTCGCCGAAGGTGAGTGGGGAGGGAGTTCCAGGTCTTGGCTGCCAGGTAGGAGAAGGATCTTCCTCCGGCGGTGGTTCTGCGGATGCGTGGTACGGTGGCGAGGGCGTGGCTGGTTGATCGTAGCTGGCGTGTGGGCGTGTAGAAGGTCATGCGGTCGTTGAGGTACTTTGGGCCCAGGTCGTGGAGGGCCTTGTGTGCGTGGGTGAGGAGTCTGAACGTGATTCTCTTGCTGACGGGGAGCCAGTGCAGGTCTTTCAGGTGCGCGGTGATGTGGCTGTGTCGGGGGATGTCCAGGATGAGTCGTGCGGAGGCGTTCTGGATGCGCTGGAGTCTCTTTTGAAGTTTGGCTGTGGTTCCGGCGTAGAGGGTGTTCCCATAGTCCAGTCGGCTGGTGACGAGTGCCTGGGTGACGGTCTTCCTGGTTTCAGTGGGGATCCATCTGAAGATCTTGCGGAGCATGCGCAGGGTGTTGAAGCATGAAGATGAGACGGCGTTGACTTGTCTGGTCATCGACAGGGAGGAGTCCAGGATGAAGCCCAGGTTGCGTGCGTGGTCCGTTGGCTTGGGCGCGGTGCCCAGGGCCGGGGGCCACCAGGAATCGTCCCAGGCGGAGGGTGATGAGCCCAGGATGAGGACTTCCGTCTTGTCTGAGTTCAGTTTAAGGCGGCTGTTCCTCATCCAGTCGGCGACGTCTCTCATCCCGTCGTGTAGGTTGGCTCTGGCGGTGGTGGGGTCGTTGGTGAGGGAGAGGATCAGCTGGGTGTCGTCGGCGTAGGAGATGATGTTGAGGTTGTGTCGGCGTGCGATGGCTGCGAGGGGGCTCATGTAGACGTTGAAGAGGGTTGGGCTGAGTGAGGATCCTTGTGGAACGCCGCAGATGACTTCGGTGGCTTCGGATCTGAACGGGGGGAGGCGGACTCTCTGGGTTCTTCCGGCGAGGAACGAGATGATCCATTCCAGTGCTTTCTCTCGGATTCCGATGTTGCTGAGGCGCTTCACTAGGGTGCGGTGGCAGACGGTGTCGAACGCCGCAGAGAGGTCCAAGAGGATGAGGGCAGCTGTTTCCCCGTTGTCGGTTAGGGTTCTGATGTCGTCGGTGGCTGCGATAAGGGCGGTCTCGGTGCTGTGGTTGGCCCGAAACCCGGACTGCGAGGGGTCGAGGGATCCATTCGTCTCGAGGAAGGCGGCAAGCTGTCTGTTGACGGTCTTCTCGATGACTTTGGCCGGAAACGGAAGGAGCGAGATGGGACGGTAGTTCTTGAGGTCGGTGGGGTCCGCCGTTGGTTTCTTCAGGAGGGCGGTAAGCTCGGCGTGACTTGTAGCCAAACAAACGCCAGGACAACACTGTCAGCCATCCTGTCAGCACAGGCGCACTACCCCACAGGGAAGCAGAGTCAAAAGGAAGGAAGTATGGGCATGCTGGGAAGTGGGGTGTAGGCAATAGCATGATGTTAACACTTTAACATTGATATCTCAATCGCGTCTGAGTGCATAGACTCGTACAGGATTCGCATCGGTGCCAGGTCACCGCGTCCGTCCCCTGTGGGTCTCCTACAACTACCTGGGGTGGTTCTTGGGGGTCCCTCGATTCTAGATGCCCTAGACCTAGGTCTAGCAAACTAAGATTGTAATATTCAATTGTGCTAAACTTATCCTAATAATATTTGACTTGTACATATGTTCCTGTCCTCTAATCTCATAAAGAAATTAGTAGAGAGTGGTTATTAATAAATACATATATATTTGATATATATACCTGTGTGGTGTCTTTTCATTTGGTGATTCAAGAGATTGTGTGGTAAAACAAGCTGCTTTACATTCCTTCAAGACTTAGCCTGAAGGCTGCTCTCCACAGCTACCACTAGGATAGCTTTCTATAAAGGTTGTCTTAAACCTATCTACCATAAGAGTCGAATTGTTCTGGTGCAAGGTGTCCACTTTAATTAGTGAACAGCATATACCAGGCCAACTTCTCACATTGGTGGGCAGCGTGTGGGATTCCAGCTTGCTATTGTTTTACCAGAAAATCTCTATTTGAATTACTAACTGAAAACCACTATAGGTACTTAAGGTACATATAAAGTCAAGCTTAGTATCGATAAGTTCTACTGAACTTAGAGCTGTGTGCCAAGGGATAGCACACCCTTTCTACAGCTCAAGCTAGTATCAGTAGGCCACAAACTAGTGTAGGTAGTACAACACTGCACAACACTAGAATGTCCTTAAAGGGTGGAACCAGTGGATCCACTCAGCCTCAGTATAAGGACATGGCTTTCTCTGACTTGAGAGCCATGTGTGTTGAAAGACACCTGAGGCTAGGACAGAGTCCCTCAACCCTGCACCTGATAGATCTGCTGACAGCAGATGATCTTAGATTGGCTCTAGGAGCTAATGGGTCTGAATCAGTGGGTGGGTCAATTACAGTATCTGGGTCAGACGATGAAAATCCGAATGACAAGGACTCTGTGATTGAAGGGCCAGGCCTCAAGGGGCCTGAAAAGGACAGAGGAATTCTCCCTAAGAGAACTGACAGAGTGGATGAGAGGCATAGGTCCCCTTCCAGGGAATCTGAGCACTCTTATCACTCTGGCAGAGAATTTGTCCACCAGAGGAACTCATACTTTCCCATAAGAGAGACCTCCTCTGAAAGAATGTGCAAACTGCTGCAGTATGAGGAAGCAAGAGTTGCCCTCAGAACCAAGCAGTTGGCACTGGATAGAGAAGCCCTGGAGATCCAGAGAGCTTCTAGACGAGAGGGGTTAGAACCCCTTGGTGGCAGCAACAGTGTCCCTAGAGGCAGAGAATCTATTCCAGACCATAGGAACCTGAGCAAGGTTGTTCCTCCCTACCAGAGTGGGGATGATATCCACAAGTGGATAACTGCTATGGAGAGGGCCTGTAGAGTACAGCAGGTCCCCCAAAAGCAGTGGGCAGCAATCTTGTGGCTCTCCTTTTCAGATAAAGGTAGAGACAAGCTCCTCACTGTTAGAGAAGAGGATGCTGACGATTATGAAGTCCTGAAGAGTGCACTGATAGATGGGTTTGGCTTAACCACTGAGCAGTACAGGTTGAAGTTCAGAGACACCCAGAAGACACAGACTCAGGACTGGACTGACTTTGTTGATTGTGCAACCAAGGCTCTGGAGGGTTGGCTGATTGGCAGTAGGGTTACTGATCTCAAAGGATTGTACAATTTGATCATGAGGGAGCAGATCCTTAATAATTGTCAAAACCAGCTTTTACACCAGTACCTGGTGGACTCTGATCTGACCTCTCCCCAAGAATTGGGAAAGAAGGCAGACAAATGGGTCAGAACCAGGGTAAGGCCTAAGAATCAGGGTGGTGACCACAAGAAAGATTCTACCAAGTCCCAAGAGAAAGGTGGGGATAAATCTAAGGATAAGTCCACTACAGGGCCCCAAAAGTCCTCTTCTGGGGGTGGGTCCCAAACTCCTTCCTCTCCTGAAAAGAAACCATATTGCCATGTCTGTAAAAAGCCTGGGCACTGGAAAACTGATCCCAGTTGCCCCAGGGTTGGCAATAGAGAAACTGTTCCTCCAGCTATTACTACCACCCCTCCTGGTACTACCAGTAGTAATCCTCCAGTGGGGAGTAGTGCACCCAAAAAGTTAGGTGCTTTTGCAAGGGGAACAGAGGTGGGCCCTAGTTTAGACAGGTCCCCTCAACAGACTCCTCAGACTCTGATGGTGGTATAGGATTTGCCACCTTTACCATGGGTCCCATTGCATTGGGCAGGTACAGACTGGAGCCAATGATTAATGGTCAGAAGGCTGTGGCATTCAGGGACACAGGGGCTAGTGTCACCATGGTGGCAGGGAAACTAGTCCCCCTCGCCAGCTTTTACCTGAGTTTAAATACCAGGTGACCAACATTGATGGTGTCAGGACAGATCACCCCATGGCCATAGTCAATCTCAGCTGGGAGGGGGTCACAAGCCCAAAAAGAGTGGCAGTGTCCCCCAACTTGCCTGTAGATTGCCTGATGGGCAATGATCTGGAAATTTCAGCCTGGGCTGAAGTTGAACACCAAACCCATCTGAAGATGCTAGGCGTCCCTGAAAAAGCTAGTGGGGCTGTGATGGCCACAGCCCCAGCCCAGGGAAATGCTGGAGAGATGGAGCCTGGAAGAATGGCCCACTGTTGTAATCTAGGGTGATATCAGGGCAGGGGAGTTGGAATGTCACTGTGTCATGGAATGCAGTGATGCACGAGGCTTCGTGAATCACGGCATTCCAGAGTTCGACATCGTGCCGGACTGTTGGTGCTGAATCTACGCCTAACCCTGAATAAACCTTCATCTCAACTCCTGTGACTACTTCCCTAATTCAACACTGGCGACGAGGAGCTTTTGCCTGATTGGGGACAGGCAACCCTCAGCACCGACTCCCCTAAGAATTGGACTTTCACCGTTGGACCCTGTGGATGCCTTCGACTTCGACGAATTTGAATTTTAAAGGACTTTGGCAGTCTTGGCATAAAGAAAACTGTGAGTGATTTCCATTTGCCTCCGAGGCTTCCACAAGCAAAAGCTAGCTTCAGCAACCCTACTCACCGGTTTAACTGCCACGGCGCGAGCGGTGTCCTCCCGGCGCTCAGCCTCCATTCCTGCAACGCACCCTGGAACGCACGCTGAGCTACACGCAGCGTGATTACGCAGCGTGCGACGTGCGGCCATTTTCTTTAATGTAAAAAAAAAAAAACGGACAACTTTATTATATCACGGAGGAAACAAGCGTTTCTGACTGTATCCTACCACCTCAACTTCTGTGTGCTATTACACCATTTTTAATAGGGAAACAGATTTTTTTAAAATACACAGCGAGAGTGCTTTTCATGCTACAAAGTTTCTCTTGTTTCTCTTTTAAGTAATTGACACTACATCTTTACAACACCATGGCTACTGCACCAAATATGTCTCAGCCCCCACCCTTCTTATCAGAAAAAGGTGAACCCATTCTTCCCTGGAAGAGATGGAAAAATGTATTTGATTCTTACATTGTAGCAATTGGTGGAGAGAAATTCTCAGCATTTAGAAAACAAGCAATTCTCCTACACAACTTAGGTGTGGAGGGAAGAAATATGTACGATAGTATGGACCTCATCCCAGTTGGTAATGGAGAAGGAGAACCGGCTGACGTGTATGAGATGTCCATGACTATGCTAGAGAAGTACTTTGGTCCCCGCATTAACGTTGTTTTGGAGAGGCACAAATTCTTTACCAGAGTTCAGGACCCAACTGAACGTGTAGGGAGTTATGTCGCTCCCTGAAGACTTTGGCGAGGACTTGTGAGTTTGGCGAACTGTCTGACTCTTTAGTCAGAGACCAATTAGTGAGGTGCACCAATAGCATTAGAGTACAAGAAAAGCTCTTATCGAAGAATCCAACGTTGGTTGAAGCGGTTGCCATAGTAGAAGGTGTGGAAAACACTTCTACTTGGGTGAAGGAGATGAGGAGGAATCGTGAGGATAAGAAGGAGGGGCAAGGGGATGTCCATGCTCTGGCGGATGGTGACTTTTTGGAAAATTGCGACAATGTGGCCAAAGTTTCTCCGGTGGAAAAGTACAGAATTCCTGAAAGGGATACTCGCATGCGTGGTCCTCTCAAAAGTTTGCCGGCAAGAACAGATTTTGAACGACGTCCTAATACCACTACTGCTACTAGTGGTAATTCCAGCGACAAAGCATTTGGGGAGTTTCCTAAACCCAAGTGTTTCAGATGTGGAAGTTTCTCACACTTCTCAAATTATCCTCATTGTTACGCCAGGGATTCGGTATGCAACAAATGTGGTGTCAAGGGGCATTATGCCCGAGTTTGTAAGTCACCTGCCAAAACTCGCAACCCAGAGAAAGGCACTGAGGTTGTGCGTACTGTAGTTCTGAGCATCAATGATAGTGATGGTAAGGTTGATGCAGGGAAGATAGCGATGCCTGAGTGCAACATCTCAGTAGATGACCATGACTTTGCTGTTCTTGCTGACTCTGGTTCCCCGTTCACCATGATCGGCAACAAGCAATGGGATGAGGTTGTAGGTTTAGACAGTATGACATTATCACCACCTGACATAAATCCTGTTAGCTACGGTGGTGCAAGGATTAAGGTTCTTGGTTACGTGGAGGCTTGTATTCAATTTAAAAACAGACACACTATTGGCAAGGTCTATGTAGCGGAGAGAGGAGACAATTTGTTGGGATGGAGACATCAACGTGATCTGGGTATCATGCTCAACCCCAGTGCAA
The DNA here is from genome assembly GCA_963921515.1 of Calotriton arnoldi. Lineage (NCBI taxonomy): Eukaryota > Metazoa > Chordata > Amphibia > Caudata > Salamandridae > Calotriton > Calotriton arnoldi. The sequence continues at coordinate 426,431 of CAWUFW010012140.1, forward strand.
GAGACCCCAAGGATCAAGTTATGCTGGTAGACTATGAGGACCAAGGTTGCGAGTATTTCAAAAGATTTCCAGAAGTCTTCACGGATAGTTTGGGCTGCCTTAAAGGTTTCGAGCACCGTATTGTTCTCAAGGAGAGAGCTATACCTTGTGTACATAAAGTCAGGAAGGTGCCCAATATGATGATGGAACCATTAGAAGTCGAACTCAAGAGACTGTTAAGTTTGGGGGTCATTGAAGAAATAGAGGCCTCAGAATGGTTGGCCCCCATCGTTTTAGCCCCAAAGGATGGTGGTGCTAGCGTTAGGATGTGTGTTGATTTGAGGGGTCTGAACGAATGGATTTGGGTGGACCGACAACCTCTGCCCAACATATCTGAGTCCCTCAGCACACTTAAGGGAGCTCGAGTCTTTAGTGTATTAGATTTGTCATCTGCATATCACCAAATTCTCTTACACAAAGACTCGAGGCATCTTACATCGTTCAGGTGACACCTCTGGGGGCCTACCGCTTTCTGAGAATGCCCTTTGGGTTAGCATCGGCAGCGGCGTGCTTCCAGAGGGTCATGAAGATGGTCTTGAAGAGCGTGCCCAACATCATGTTCTTCCAGGACGACATTTTGGTGTATGGCAAAAGTGAAACAGAACATGCTAAGACACTAACGTGTGTCTTAGAGAAATTGAGGGAAAAAGGGCTGACAGTGAAGAAGGAAAAATGTCGTATTGGGTTGGGATCGGTTACATATTTGGGACATGTGATCTCTGGGGAGGGGATTCAACCAAAGTTAGAACTTGCAGAGAGTATTATGAAAGCTCCTACACCTAAGGATAAGGATCAAGTGAGGTCATTTTTGGGACTTGCTGAGTTCTATTCTAAATTTGTGCAAAGTTTTGCCTGTGTGACTGAACCTATCAGGACTCTCCTTAAAAGGGTGCGCATTTTTTGTGGTCCGATGACTGCCAGGAAGCATTTGACAAAATTAAGTCTGAAATTGGAAAAATGCCTACATTGGGGCATTTTGATGTCAACCGAAAGACTGTGTTGACTACAGATGCCAGTCTCAAGGGGCTAGGGGCAGTACTATCCCAAGTCGTGGAAGGAGAGGAGAGAGCAGTTGCGTTTGCCTCTAGGGCACTTAGGGATGCAGAAGTGAATTACTCATGTGTTGAGAGAGAAGCACTGAGTGTGTTTTGGGCTATACAGCACTTTAAATTTTATCTTTGGGGTATTCCATTTTTAGTTAAGACGGATCATCGCCCCTTGGTTCAAATTTTCTCGTGTCGCCACAGTGAGCATATCACACCCAGACTTAAGCGTTGGGGTGAGGGTCTTCAGTAATACAATTTCCGTGTACAGTACATACCTGGCTCAACTAACAAATCTGCTGACTGTCTTTCTCGGTTACCCATAGATGATGAACATGGTGAGATTGAAGCGGAGAGTGTGTGTTGGATTGCTGAACCAACGTTGTCCAGTGAAGAGTGGTTGAATGGTGTGAAGAAAGATAAAGTTCTTACTTCTCTCAGAGTGTGGACAAACCAAGGGTGGCCGGATTATAAAGCTTTGGACCAAGAAATGAAAGCGTACTGGTCTGTGAGGGACGAGTTGTCGTTTATTTCAGGAAATCTCATGAGGGGAGACAGAGTTGTCCCTCCTGTCGAATTTAGGGACAGGATAGTTAACATAGCTCACGAGGGCCACTTAGGAAGGAGTCTCACCAAGGCTCGGGTGAGAGAAAGATACTGGTGGCCTGGTATGGATCACATGATAGAAAATGTTGTTAAGGAGTGTGTGTCGTGTGATTCCAATGATAAGTCTCACGTTCCCAATCATGCACCGTTATCACCAGTTGAGGTCCCGGATGTTGTATGGACAAAGTTAGGATTGGATATTGTAGGCCCTTTTGAACTTTTGCCCTCCTGTGAGCGTTTTGTTATCTTAATGGTGGATTATACCTCCAAATGGGTGGTTACTAAGTGTGTGTCTAGTGTGAGCACAAAGACTGTCATTGATTTCCTTAGGGATGTTTTTGCTTCGGAGGGTGTGCCCAAGTTTTTGATTACTGACAATGGAGTGCAATTTGTGTCTCATGAGATGTGCAAATTTCTTAATGATCACAACATAATCCATCAGAAAACAGCCTTATATACGCCTCAAGCCAATGGTTTGAGTGAAAGGATGAACCGGGTTGTCAAGGATTGTGCTCAACGCGCTCTCGAGTCTAGATTGTCTTTCAATGATATTCTGAGAGACACCTGGTGGGCACACCGCACTACTCCGAATGTGGTCACGCAGAAGTCTCCTTTTGAGAGTTTGAGGGGAAGGAAAGCCGTTTCAAAGTTAAACCCATCTTGGCTGCCTGCATGTACGAAGGGGGGTATTTCTGATGAAACAAGACGTTCTAGGGTTTCGGAGTACCAACATAAATATAAAATTAGTTATGACTCTAAGATGTGTGTGAAGAACAAGAAGTGGAATGTTGGTGACAAGGTGATGGTCAAAAATCCCAGACATACGCTGAAAGGGAAAAGCAGTTTCATTGGTCCTTTCACCATTGTTGCCATCAGGAAAAATGTGGTGAGGGTGGACACGGGGTGCATGTGGAGCATGTCTAGGCTGGTGAAATGCTCTGGGAAATTTACAAATGTATGTTTACCCTGTGAAAAAGATCTGAATAGTGGTAATGACCATTTGAATGTGAATGTTCATGGCAGAGAAATGAACGCCTCCTCTGGTAGGAGTAGGAATCTGCCTGTGAAACTTCGAGACTATGTTTTATATTGATACTGCTTGTATTGTGTGAAACTTAGAGATTTTGTTTTATATTGATACTGCCTGTATCATACGCCATGTTCCTTGATGCAGTCCCAGGGAGTCCTTAGACAAGTATTCTATATAGAACATGTTCTTGTGCATTATGTTCCCTCCCTGGGTTCTACTTATCTGTTTCAACTTCTCTTCTGCGTTGTTATTCTGTTGTACAATTCTCTTTATCATTATTTGTACTTTGTTGAGAAGGGGATGTGTTGTAATCTAGGGTGATATCAGGGCAGGGGAGTTGGAATGTCACTGTGTCATGGAATGCAGTGATGCACGAGGCTTCGTGAATCACGGCATTCCAGAGTTCGACATCGTGCCGGACTGTTGGTGCTGAATCTACGCCTAACCCTGAATAAACCTTCATCTCAACTCCTGTGACTACTTCTCTAATTCAACACCCACTCTCCCCCAAAAGAGAGCACAGGGGTTGAAGAAAAGTCTCCTTCCCCCCAGACAGCGGGTAAGGGTCAGCCTCCTCAGGGAACTGATCCTACCCCTAGTGAAGGAACCGCCCCAGAGGTAGTCAGGCCTGGCCTGGCCCCACCCCTGATGGCAGAGGACCCTTCCAAGGTGGTACCCAGTCTGGAGCAGGTAACCTGCCCCTCTCTACCCTGCCTCAGTCAGCCCAGGGCTGCAGAGGTCAGGGAGGTCAGTGGACCCCACAGGGCCCCCTGTCCAGAGGAACCCCCCATCAGCAGATTAGGGGCACCCAGTCTAGTAGCCCTAGCCAGGTGAAAATTCCTCCACACACTGAGGATCCCCCATACCTTTGTGTAGGGACCTTCCCCAGAAGGACTCTGTTAGGCAAGGGCAAACCTGGAACCAAAAGGTTCCAAACCTGCCATGTCCCTCCAGTGTTCCACCGAAAGGGACCCAACCCCCAGCTGTAGGCAGCCAAAGGTTGACCCTTAGAGCAAAGTGCAGCTCAGTCATGGAAAGACAGGCATACATGGTGACCAGTGATCTGAGGAAACTGAGACCAACTTCCCTAGGGTCTCACTTCCCTGCTCAGACACCTCATCAGCCTTGTCCTTTACCAAAACACCCCACAGGTAGTAATTCCCCATGGTGGAGACCCTCTCATACCCTTAGGGTGAGGGATAACTTAGTGGACCATAAGACAGGGGGTAACCATGCTAGTGCAGGTACTTCCTTATATGGCCACTCAGTAAATACAGGCTCACCTGGACAAGGTTAGCCTCATCTCCTTTCGTTTGGGGGGTTATGTAGGAAGGTGGAATCTGACTACATGGTTGCCCCCACTTTTTCCTGGTGTTTTGTTGGTTTTTGACTTAGTTTGGCTGGGAACCTGCTATTCAGGTCCCCAGCCTATCTGCTTTCTCTTTAAACGATTTGGAGTGCACTCTAGGTGCACTAGTGATTGGATACTGTGGTACCTTATGAGTCCCTAGTATATGGTACCTTAGGTACCAAGGGCATAGGTACTTCACAGGCCTACCAGGGGCTGCAGCATGTATTATGCCACCCCTGGGAAGCAGAATAAATCTGACACCACAGGCCTGCTACTGCAGCCTGGGTGAGGTGGTGCTAGCACTCCTCACTGAGATATAGGTTCCCTATATCTCTCCTGCACACACATATAAACCTATCAGTCACCCCTAAGGCAGGCCCTATCAATCCTGAGGGCAGGGTGCTTGGCTTCTATATGAGGGGGTGCCTCTGCCTGAGCAGGGCCCCTCTGCAGCTCTCAGAGTCCATTCTCTGGTGCTGTTTGTGGATGCGGTTAAACCATATACTTTTAAGTGCATTATATCCTCGCGGTAAAATGCTAACTTTGGAATGGCTGCATCGAAACATGTCGTGTTTGGTGTCAAACACCTTGGAATACTACCCCCCCCACCAGTCCTGGCGGCGGGGGTAGCATTTCATCCTTCTAGAGCAGGGGTCTTCAAACTGTGGGGCGCGACCCCCAGGGGGGCCGTGGAGCGATGCAAAGGGGGTCGCGCCTTCCCAGTCACACTTCTGCCGAGGCCCAAGGGCTTCAGCCCCCCCTCTTCCCCCGTCCTGCATCTCAGCCCGGGCTGCTGCAGTGCAACTCGAGCTGCTGGGGGCTCAGCTGGGCAGTGTCTGGAGTCTTATCTCCGGCACGCCCGAGTTTTTCACAGGTCTTTAAAGACCATTTGCATGTTTACTTGCCTTTGTAAACTGGTTACAGAGGCTTAGTTTTTTCCTGGTTCCAGTACCCCCTGGGCCCCCACTCTGCCTATTTGTATTTTACATTTACTGCTGCAGTGTGAGAATGCATTTCATGAAAAGGAATATAAAGTAGGGTTGCCAAAAGAAAAATGCCTGCCGTGTTTTGTTTAAAGAGCCTGCAAAGACCTCCTCTTGACACTAAATAGACTTATAAATAAAAAAGTATGTATGCATTCGTTATGTGACTTTTCTGTCTTTGTTCTCTTTAATTATCAGTCATGGATCATTGAGGCAGCCCTAGAACACAATTAAAAGTGCTTTCTATTTATATTTGCTGTTCGAAGTATGCACAGATAAGTGCTTAAAATACAGCTTTAGGTGACTGCTTATTTTTGTACCGACTGGGCCATCAAAATAATCTGCTGGCAACCCTAACCATAGGACTGGAAGTTTGCTGCAGGATCAGCACATTATTTATTTCCTCCACCCTCGATTAATGCCATAATAGCAATAGTTTAACTTGGATCTTAAACCCTACGCCGCCGTCCATAACATGCTGAGTTACTTCAAGTGTCTGGGAATGCATTCTGCATTCAGACAACTCACTCGTCATTCTCGTCCTTCACTTTCACGCTCACCCTGCATTCACAGCGATCACAATGCACTCACACCATTCACCCGCTCACCCTGCACTCACAGTGATCACTCTGCACTCACAATGCACTTGCGCTGTTCATCCTATACCTCACCCTGCAGTCACACGAGTACACTACTCATCCTGCACTCATGTGACACTTCACTCACCTGTCCCCCTCACTGCTCAATATGCAACTCACTCAAACAAGCCCATCAGTAATCATACACTCATTCGTCCCATTCTGAACTTGCATCCGCACCTAAATTCATAAGCCACCTCACTCACCCTGCAGTCACTCCTCTTACCCTACTCTCACACTGTTGCACCGCTCACCGTGCACTCACATGGGCACTCGTCACCCACACAGTGCAGAGGGTTAACGTTCCTGCTACAAAGAATATGTACCATGCAGATCACAGAAATGAGTGTGAGTAAACTATGAGTAGCGCTATAAAAAAATGAAATGTTTGTCAGAAAGGTGCTATAGAGAGATGAGGTGAATTGTTGGTGAGTGGCAGTGAAGGAATTCATGGAGAAGGAGGAAACGGGGATGGGGCACCAAAAAGACTGTTGCACCGTGTGCGACCAGTGTTAGGACCAGCCCTGGCTGGGAGTGTTAAAGGTGAAGTGAGAGGTTGAATGGGGAGAGTTCAGAAGTTGTAAAAAGGGGTGAAATAAAATGGCCTGCAAACTGAGAGAGGGATCCGGGGTTAGGAGAGGACAGAGGGATGGAAGGGAGGGGGTGAGAGGAAAGCTGCATGGGTAAACTGCTTAACTCTGCACAAAACCGCCAGGGTTTTAAGGGACCCCTGCTTCTCCCGGCCAGGGCCAAGTGAGCTTCTAATGTGGCAGCACGTATTCCTGCGGAGTGGAAGGCCCTTCACAAAGGTTGACTAGAAATCTTTCTGATGTTAATTGCTGTATTTTGGTTATACACTGGTACTGATGGGGTGAAATCTTTCCTCAGTGTTACTGTGTACGCGGCATCACATAACATCATTTACCTTTTCTTCCCACACAATTTAGTCAAGCCTGTCACGTAATTTGGTCCTCACCTGCCTCATAATTCCAGTAGCCCTGCCTACAGGTTTAGAAATTTTTGTCAGGAGGGGGTCCTTACGCCTCAAAATGTTGACAGGGGGGTCTCGGCATCCAAAAGTTTGAAGACCTCTGTTCTAGAGGGATAGACATGTACCTACTGTGGAAACGCGGTAGAATCCTGCAGAGCCCTGGCATCACAAAATGGATGCCACCAATCACAGACACTGGGCTGCCCTCCTGCTGATGACCAACACTCGCAGTGGAGGGAGCCCAACAATAGATATCCTGTCCCAAGGGGGTGTGACCACCTCCCAGACAGGGTTTAGTGTATTGGGGCTGGGTGGGTGCACTCTTAGAGTGCTTTGAAGTCCTGCACTGGGGGAGCAGAAGGCTCCTCTGTGCATATGCCAGTTCAAACCGGCTCAGGGGCTACCTGCCCCTGCTCTGGCGTGAAACTGGACAAAGGGAAGTGGGTGTAGCCACCCACTCCCCTGACCCTCCCATAGGTAGGGTCATAGAGCTAGTCCCTCCCTTTCTTTTAGTATAAGAGGGGGAACCTGTGCATTGCACCCTAGATTACCCTGGACGATGCTCTGAAGAAGAATCCCGGACCTTCGACGTTCCACTACCTTTGGAAGACTGAAGAATCTCCCTTGGAGTCAAGGAGTGACTCCCCTGCTTGGCAGGCACCAAAAACTACAAACAACGGTTGCAAACTACGCTGCTCCCGCCGGAGTCCGAAGTCCCTGCAGCCCAAGAAGTGGATTTCCTGACTTCTCAAAGGACATCGTGAGTCCCCAGCGAAGCTGAGGCCAGTGGACCCCAAGAGTAACGAGGAACCGCGACCCCTGGGTACTGTGCACTATTGTCAAGTGCAACCCCTTCACAACGTTCCACGAACTTGTGCTTTGGACCACGTGTGGTCCCAGCCTCCAGCAGGAATCCCTCCTAAGATCAGCAGCCTACCGCATCCCGAGTGACCGTGGGCCCCTGTGAGCGAATCCTCCCGAGGCGTCTTTGCGATCCCTTGCCAGCCGGCTTGTGGGTCTCCAGAAGACTTCCTAAAGAAACCGAAGGGCTCCCCTGGTTGCTCCAGGCCTGCCTTGACTTACCCTTGCTGGGTGAGTCCTACAGACCTTGCTGGTCTGCGCCATTGTCACTTCACACTTTCCCTGAGACTTGCTGTTGCCAAGGCTTGTTGGCTCTGATCGAGTTGCCGACACCGCAGTAAGCTGCAGACATCGTGGGGCACGCCGAATCCAGCTCCTGGTCATCGTCAATGCCTCCTGGACCTCGTGGCTGAAGAGTCAAGGCAACCGTGAATGACCTGAATCTTGCAACGACGGTGGGCATCCATCTTCCTTGCCCCGAGTCACTGCCAAGTGACTTTGAACACTGTCCCCTCTGCTTTCAGGTCTTCCATCTTCCGAATCCAGGCTTGGATTCCTCCGGACACTTCTCCTGTCGCCGCAAGCAGCAAGTCTTCACTGGCTCCCAATGAAAACGACGCTGCGACCCGACACCAAAGAACACCTATGCACCCGGCTCCCCTGGGTGAGGTAACTTCAGCACTACGGTGCTCCTGTAGGTGTGGGCCCTAGAACTACTTACCCTGTAAGTGACTTGCTTGTAGCTTCCCTCGAAGTGTCCTAAAACTCTAACTTTCCAAGTGCGACTATCGCACTGACTCGTACAAGGTTCGCGTCTGTGTTAGACACACCGCGTCCAACTCCCTTGCACTTCCATCTGTAACCGCGTCCTTCGACTCGTACAAGGACCGATCGGTGTGTTCGCCCCGAACACGCAAGGGACCTTTAACATTGATATCTCAATCGCGTCTGAGTGCATAGACTCGTACAGGATTCGCATCGGTGCCAGGTCACCGCGTCCGTCCCCTGTGGGTCTCCTACAACTAGCTGGGGTGGTTCTTGGGGGTCCCTCGATTCTAGATGCCATAGACCTAGGTCTAGCAAACTAAGATTGTAATATTCAATTGTGCTAAACTTATCCTAATAATATTTGACTTGTACATATGTTCCTGTCCTCTAATCTCATAAAGAGATTAGTAGAGAGTGGTTATTAATAAATACATATATATTTGATATATATACCTGTGTGGTGTCTTTTCATTTGGTGATTCAAGAGATTGTGTGGTAAAACAAGCTGCTTTACATTCCTTCAAGACTTAGCCTGAAGGCTGCTCTCCACAGCTACCACTAGGATAGCTTTCTATAAAGGTTGTCTTACACCTATCTACCATAAGAGTCGAATTGTTCTGGTGCAAGGTGTCCACTTTAATTAGTGAACAGCATATACCAGGCCAACTTCTCACACCTACTGATCACAAGTACTCTTCTCTGCGCCCCAATTGCGCATTTGAAAATTATATCATTAGTATATCCTATGAGAAAGAGAACAAGGTGGATAAATAGTTGCTTGTATCATTTATCACTTTGTATATTCACATCACCATCATGTGTAAAGGAAAAAACTTATCATCACTGTGATATATTTTTCTCACCCTGATATGGGTGTTTTTACTCATATATCAATTGCTACAACACTCCTGATAGTATTAGTACCCAGTTTTACATACATTCAGAACTTTCAAACATCCAGATGGGTGGTAAAAAGTTTTTTTATTTTTATTTTAAAGCATTCATTCATTCATACACTGTTTTTAAACATTCATACATTCATATTTACAAAAGTAAAATAATTTAGAATTGTCCTAGTTCTGTGAAAAAGCGCATGTGCCTTCGTTTTTCTTGCCTAGCGCTTTAGAATGGTAAGTTTTAGCATGTATGTGCATTCACTCACTTATAAATAAGTGCTCCCCTAGCATGCAGTTAAACATGGGATTCAAAATCCAAGCTCTCAGAGAGACGTGCCGTTAAAAATGTTTATATATACATACATTCGTATATTAATGTGTCCTCTCCATGAGATGTCACGAGGGGTATAGGGGCGCCTTCATACAGACACTGTAGATTTTAGGAAAACAGATTGAAAAAGCCAAGTTCATACTAAAGTAGTTATTTTCTTTATGCTGAATGTGATCTCTCGGGCTTTTTAAAGACACGCCCTTGTCTTACTTACATGCTGCCGGCTGCTAGAACACCTGGGAATACCTTCTCGTGGCTCTCCGGGAACAGAATGATGTGTTCACAAGCCCGGTTTATAAAGGGTGTGCCTTGCTTAGAAATGCCCTCGATTAGATGCAGCTGGTGTTACGACAACTAGACTGAGAAGAAACAAAAATGGCCGCCACTGAATGGCACAAAAAGGAGCTATATTCAGGTCCACTTCCTGTTTGAAGTTTTTGATGAAAAATTCTGGGATCCTTCTTTTTTGTGTTACGATGATTAAAAAACTGGCAGGGACGCCAAAAAATATTTAAAAAAATATATATATTTATATTGAGATATTTGAAAAATATGAATATATATATATATTGAAATTCACTGAAAAAACCATAGGTTTCAGACACGTTATAGTTACAAATTAGCATTTAAAAAACCTTTGAAATTCACTGAAAAAACCATAGGTTTCAGACACGTTATAGTTACAAATTAGCATTTAAAAAACCTTTGAAATTCACTGAAAAACCATAGGTTTTAGGGACAGTTATAGTTACTTGGACATTGCACTCGTACAAAACCCGTGAAATTCCCCGTTATAGTTAGTTCAGCTAACTATAACTCGCACCTTCGCAATGCACTGCTGATGACGTCACATATTACATCACTCATGACATGGTCAGTGACATCACTGATGACATCACTGAGGGTCCCCGGAGTCCAACTAGCCCACCATATACCTCCAAAAAGCGCCACAGAGCTGCGTTGCAGAGAGGTGTAAAAAGGGGTGTGGCCTCTCTACACGTCTCTGCAACGCAGCCCCTGGCGCATATTGGAGGTTCCTGGTGGGCTAGTTGGCCCCCAGGGACCCCCAGTATTCAAGGGGAATCGTTCCCCTCTGCAAACGCGCCAGGGCGCGTTTGCAAGTGGTGAAGGAAGGGGCGGGGCCTGCGGGCCCGATCGTTTTTCTTTTCTTTTTGTCCCCTGAAGAGGGGCTGTGTAGCCCCCTTCCTTTTTCCTGTTTTTGGGCCCTGGGGACCCCATCCCCCAGGGCCTTACCCCTTTTTAAATTTAATTTAAAAAAAAAAAAAACGGGAAGGGGGCCGCGTGGCCCCCCTTCCCTGGGCCTGTATTGGCCCCGGGGACCCCATCCCCCGGGGCATGGCCTTTTTTTTTTCTTTCTTGGGAGGGGGGCTGCGTGGCCCCCGGGGCCGGCCTTTCCATTTTTTTTCTTTTTTTCTTTTTGGGGAGGGGGCCGCGTGGCCCCCTCCTGGGCCACTACTTGCCCCGGGGACCCCATCCCCCAGGGCTGGCCCTCTCCATTGGGGACTGTGGGGGGTCCCCAATCCCCCACAGTCCCGCCGGCTCCCCACGTCCCTTGGGAGCCGGCATTGCTTTCCACATGGGGAGCAGCTGACATGCTGCTCCCATGTGGAAAAGCAATGTGCTTTGGATATTGGAAGAGAGAGCAGGTTTCCTGCTCTCTCTTCCAATATCCAAAGCAGTTGCTATGGCAGGACGGGGCCGCGAGGCTCCCGTCCTGCCATAGCAAACTACAGTGTCCCGGGGGTAGGCACCCCGGGACACTGCAGGAGCCGGCCCTGGGGTGGCGGTCCCCAGGGCCATCAAGGGCTCCCTACATCAGCACAGCCCCGGGAGGTGGTGGTCCCCAGGGCTTCGGGGTCCAAAACGGACCCCCATTTTAATTTGTTAGTGCCCCGGGGAGGTGGCGGTCCCCGGGCGTGTGGAGGGGCTGGAGCCCCTCCACACAGGTTCTTCAATTAATAAAAAAAAGCCCCGGGAGGTGGTGGTCCCCGGGGCTGCGGGAGAGCTCAGAGCCCTCCCGCACCATTTTTAAAAAGCCCCGGGGGGTGGCGGTCCCCGGGGCTTGGGGGCCCTTTGAGGCCCCCACACATAAAATTAAACCCCCCACCATGCCCCCGGGACTTGGGCCACCCAGGGGCAAAATACAATTGTTTTTTTCGGCAGGATTCGCGCACCCTGAGCGCATCCTGCCGATTTTTAAAAATTTTTTTTTTTTTTTGCCCAGGGGGTCCTTGTGGGACCCCTGAGCAAACCTAGGGGGTCAGGGTGTTTCTACCCTGCCCCCTTTGTGCGCTTTGCGCACTTGTTTCTGTCCCTCGGTTCTACTGAGGGACAAAATGGCTGCCAACATTTCCTGAATCGGAATGTTGACAGCCAGCTGACAGCCAATTAACATGCAGCTCGTGATCGGGACGGTGCGCGCAGGGTGCGCTGAGGTACGCGGACCCTACTCGGCCATAGATATCACTATCTTTTTACTTTTGATTTTCTCAGCAACTACTGAACGGATTTACACCATTTAACAAAAGGGTTCTTTCTGAACCAAGAACTACCTCTTTGCCAAATTTGGTGTAATTCCGTTCAGCAGTTCAGGCTGTAGCCGTGTCTAAAGTTTCCTATGGAAAATTGCATGGGGAAAACGCGTTTTGGGACCACCCTTTTTCTCGGCCCCCGCTTGACGAATCCCCCGAGACTTTCAGGGTAGGAGCGGACCGGAGCGCCCCACAAAGTTTGAAAATTTTGCGAAGACACGTCAACCGGCAAGAGAGTTATTTCAAATAGAATGTCGCGGATTTCCTATGGATAATAGGTTGTAACTATAACTATCTACTGGCGACCGCCAGTAGATAATATATATATATATATTCACTGAAAAAACCATAGGTTTCAGACACGTTATAGTTAGAAATTAGCATTTAAAAAACCTTTGAAATTCACTGAAAAACCATAGGTTTTAGGGACAGTTATAGTTAGTTGGACATTTCACTCGTACAAAACCATAGAAATTCCCCCGTTATAGTTAGTTCAGCTAACTATAACTCGCGCCCGCAATGCACTGCTGATGACGTCACATATTACATCACTCATGACATGGTCAGTGACATCACTGATGACATCACTGATGACATCTCAAATGACATCACTGATGACATCATCCATGTGATAATTTCATGCATCTTCTCACACCCTAATATAGCTTTTGATACACCCACTCTAAATTACAGACTGCCATTCTCAAAACCATACACACTCCAATACCAATAACTACATACCCACTCACTGATTCTTAGGTCTACACACACACATCTACTCACTCACCCGTACAGTCACTCATACTTACAGTCACTCAGTACAGGACTATCATATGCACTCATACACCTATATAAACACTCACACACCGCCACTCATCCATAGAGGTACTCACACACCTAGTCAGTCATGCAAAAAATTAATCACACACCCATTTACTCACCTATACAGTTATACACACACCAGCTCACTTACTCATACAAATACTAGCACATTCTTACGCTCTTATACAATAACTGATACAAGCACACACGCATCCATACAGCCACTCTCACAATCACACACTCTCACTTATAGCCATTTAAATACTCTAACACACATATATACTGCCTTTTACATATGTAGTTACTCGCACATGTACCACTGAGATATACATTCACTCACTAACACACCCATACACACACTCACCCACCCAAGCAGTCCATCACAGATGCACTCTTGAAATCATGCACCCAGTGAATCACCCACTCACACATCTATGTACAGAGTCACACACACCCCACCCACACAAACACTCAGGCAGCCATACAGATACTCAGAGAACCAATCAATAACCCATATAGACACTCATGTAGCTATTCGCAAATCCATGCATCCACTTACACACCAACAAACAGACGGATACAGACATTCACACAGTTTAGTCACTAACCCATGCATTCAGTAAGATACGTTTAATCACTCACTTGTAGAGTCAGTCACGCACGTACTAAATCATCCATTCAGACACTTAAACACCCACTCATTCTTCAATACGCCTTTCCCTATATATTAAACATATTTAAACTTTACAGAAACACACAGTCACTGGATGATGTCATCAGTGATTTCATTTGAGATGTCATCAGTGATGTCATCAGTGATGTCACTGACCATGTCATGAGTGATGTAATATGTGACGTCATCAGCAGTGCATTGCGGGCGCGAGTTATAGTTAGCTGAACTAACTATAACGGGGGAATTTCTATGGTTTTGTACGAGTGAAATGTCCAACTAACTATAACTGTCCCTAAAACCTATGGTTTTTTCAGTGAATTTCAAAGGTTTTTTAAATGCTAATTTCTAACTATAACGTGTCTGAAACCTATGGTTTTTTCAGTGAATTTCAAAGGTTTTTTAAATGCTAATTTCTAACTATAACGTGCCTGAAACCTATGATTTTTAAGTGAATTTCAAAGGTTTTTAAATGCTAGTTTCTAACTATGCCTACAGAGGTAGGACATGTGAAGAAAGAAGAAAAAACGCGCAGAAAGAAGCAAAAGAAATGCAGAAAGAAGCAACAGAAGTCCACAAAGACGAAGAAAAGTGCAGGAAGAAGAAAAAGATGTGCAGAAAGAACCAACAGAGGAGCAGAAAGAGGCCATGTTGCAAAATCATCCTGTGCCCACAACGTTTTCAGACAGGTACTGGTGGTAACTGACTCTGACTAACCAGAGTCAGTGCTATGCTAAAAGACACTTAGAATACAGTGAAAACACCTACATACACTAGGGAACACTATGCGTTGGGGTACCCCTGTGATTAGCATGACCTCCTCTGTAAGTCCCTAGTACATAATAGGGCAGGGGGATTAAAACTACCTCTTAAAACGCGTGTGCAAACGCGCCCCGTGGCGCGTTTTAAGTTGCGGGATTAAGTCCCCTTGAATCCTGAGGGTTCCTGGGGCCCAACTAGCCCCCCAGGTACCTACAGGTAGGACCACAGAGCTGAGTTGCAGAGAAGCGTTCCGAGGCCACGCACCTTTATTCACCTCTCTGCAACGCAACTCTGTTGTGCTTACTGAAGGTACCTGGTGGGCTAGTTGGCCCCCAGGGTCCCTCAGGATTCAAGGGGGCGTGTTTGCGCACATGTCACCTGAGGCCCCGCCCCCCTCCCTTCACCACTGTGCAAACGCGCCCCGTGATGCGTTTTAAGTTGGGGGATTAGGTCACCTTGAATCCTGAGGGTCCCTGGGGCCCAACTAGCCCACCAAGTACTTCCACTAAGCACCACAGGCCTGCGTTGCAACGCCTGTAACAAATTGTGTAGTTGTGTTTAGGTAGTGAAGGGGGTCGTGCTGGGGGTAGTGTTTTAGGGTTTAGGGTAGTGCAGTGGTGTTTGTGTAGTGTAGGGGGTCATGCTGGGGGTAGATTTAGGGTTTAGGGTAGTGCAGTGGTGTTTGGGTAGTGTAGGGGTCGTGCTGGGGGTAGTGGTTTAGGGTTTAGGGTAGTGCAGTGGTGTTTGGGTAGTGTAGGGGGTACTGCTGGGGGTAGTGTTTTAGGGTTTAGGGTAGTGCAATGGTGTTTGGGTAGTGTAGGGGTACTGCTGGGGGTAGTGTTTTAGGGTTTAGGGTAGTGCAGTGGTGTTTGGGTAGTGTAGGGGTTCGTGCTGGGGGTATTGTTTTAGGGTTTAGGGTAGTGCAGTGGTGTTTGTGTAGTGTAGGGGGTAGTGTTTTAGGGTTTAGGGTAGTGCAGTGGTGTTTGTGTAGTGTAGGCGGTCGTGCTGGGGGTAGTGTTTTAGGGTTTAGGGTAGTGCAGTGGTCTTTGTGTAGTGTAGGAGGTCGTGTTTTAGGGTTTAGGGTAGTGCAGTGGTGTTTGGGCAGAGTAGGGGGTCGTGCTGGGGGTGGTGTTTCAGGGTTTAGGGCAGTGCAGTGGTGTTCGGGCAGTGTAGGGGGTCTTGCTGGGGGTGGTGTTTCAGGGTTTAGGGCAGTGCAGTGGTGTTTGGGTCGTGCAGGGGTCATGCTGGGGGAGTGTTTTAGGGTTTAGGGCAGTGCAGTGGTGTTTGGGTAGTGTAGGGGGTCATGCTGGGGGAGTGTTTTAGGGTTTAGGGCAGTGCAGTGGTGTTTGGGCAGTGTAGGGGGTCGTGCTGGGGGAGTGTTTTAGGGTTTAGTGCAGTGGTGTTCGGGTAGTGTAGGGGGTCGTGCTGGGGGAGTGTTTGAGGGTTTAGGGCAGTGCAGTTGTGTTCGGGTAGTGTAGGGGGTCGTGCTGGGGGAGTATTTTAGGGTTTAGGGTAGTGCAGTGGTGTTCGGGTAGTGTAGGGGGTCGTGCTGGGGGTTGTGTTTCAGGGTTTAGGGCAGTGTAGTGGTGTTCGGGCAGTGTAGGGGGTCGTGCTGGGGCTGGTGTTTCAGGGTTTAGGGCAGTGCAGTGGTGTTCGGGCAGTGTAGGGGGTCGTGCACGGGGTGGTGTTTCAGGGTTTAGAGCAGTGCAGTGGTGTTCGGGCAGTGTAGGGGGTCGTGCTGGGGCTGGTGTTTCAGGGTTTAGGGCAGTGCAGTGGTGTTCGGGCAGTGTAGGGGGTCTTGCTGGGGGTAGTTTTCAGGGTTTAGGGCAGTGCAGTGGTGTTCGTGCAGTGTAGGGGGTCGTGCTGGGGACGGTGTTTCATGGTTTAGGGCAGTGCAGTAGTGTTCAGGCAGTGTAGGGGTCGTGCTGAGGCTGGTGTTTCAGGGTTTAGGGCAGTGCAGGCAGTGGTGCTCGGGCAGTGTAGGGGGTCGTGCTGGGGGTGGTGTTTCTGGGTTTAGGGTAGTGCAGTTGTGTTCGGGCAGTGTAGGGGTTCGTGCTGGGGCTGGTGTTTCAGGGTTTAGGGCAGTGCAGTGGTGTTTGGGCAGTGTAGGGGGTCATGCTGGGGCTGGTGTTTCAGTGTTTTGGGCAGAGCAGTGGTGTTCGGGCAGTGTAGGGTGTCGTGCTGGGGGTGGTGTTTCAGGGTTTAGGGCAGTGCAGTGGTGTTCGAGTAGTGTAGGGGGTCATGCTGGGGGTGGTGTTTCAGAGTTTAGGGCAGTGTTGTTCGGGCAGTGTAGGGGGTCTTGCTGGGGGTGATGTTTCAGGGTTTAGGGCAGTGCAGTGGTGTTCGGGCAGTGTAGGGGGTCTTGCTGGGGGCAGTATTTCAGGGTTTAGGGCAGAGCAATGGTGTTCAGGCAGTGTAGGGGGTTGTGTGGGAGGTGGTGTTTCAGGCTTTAGGGCAGTGCAGTGGTATTCGGGCAGTGTAGGGGGTCTTGCTGGGGGTGGTGTTTCAGGGTTTAGGGCAGTGGTGTTCAGGCAGTGTAGGGGGTCGTGCTGGGGGTGGTGTTTCAGGGTTTAGGGCAGTGCAATGGTGTTCGGGCAGTGTAGGGGGTCGTGCAGGGGCTGGTGTTTCAGGGTTTAGGGCAGTGCAGTGGTGTTAGGGCAGTGTAGGGGGTCGTGCTGGGGGTGGTGTTTCAGGGTTTAGGGCAGTGCAGTGGTGTTTGGGCAGTGTAGGGGGTTGTGCTGGGGGTGGTGTTTCTGGGTTTAGGGCAGTGTAGTGGTGTTTGGGCAGTGTAGGGGGTCGTGCAGGGGGGTGGTGAGTCAGGGTTTAGGGCAGTGCAGTGGTGTTCGGGCAGTGTAGGGGGTCATGCTGGGGGTAGAGTTTTAGGGTTTAGGGCAGTGCAGTGGTGTTCGGGCAGTATAGGGGGTCGTGCAGGGGGGTGGTGTTTCAGGGTTTAGGGCAGTGCAGTGGTGCTCGGGCAGTGTAGGGGTCGTGCTGGGGGTGGTGTTTCAGGGTTTAGGGCAGTGCAGTGGTGTTCGGGCAGTGTAGGGTGTCGTGCTGGGGGTGGTGTTTCAGGGTTTTGGGCAGTGCAGTGGTGTTCGGGCAGTGTAGGTGGTCTTGCTGGGGCTGGTGTTTCCGGGTTTAGTGCAGTGGTGTTCGGGCAGTGTAGGGGGTCTTGCTGGGGGTGGTGTTTCAGTGTTTAGGGCAGTGCAATGGTGTTCGCGCAGTGTAGGGGGTTTTGCTGGGGCTGATGTTTCAGCGTTTAGGGCAGCGCAGTGGTGTTCGGGCAGTGTAGGGGGTCTTGCTGGGGGTGGTGTTTCAGGGTTTAGGGCAGTGCAGTGGTGTTCGGGCAGTGTAGGGGGTCTTGCTGGGGCTGGTGTTTCAGGGTTTAGGGCAGTGCACTGGTGTTCGGGCAGTGTAGGGGGTCTTGCTGGGGCTGGTGTTTCAGGGTTTATGGTAGTGCAGTGGTGTTCGGGCAGTGTAGGGGGTCGTGCTGGGGCTGGTGTTTGAGGGTTTAGGGCAGTGCAGTGGTGTTCGGGCAGTGTAGGGGGTCGTGCTGGGGGTGGTGTTTCAGGGTTTAGGGCAGTGCAGTGGTGTTCGGGCAGTGTAGGGGGTCGTGCTGGGGGTGGTGTTTCAGGGTTTAGGGCAGTGCAGTGGTGTTCGGGCAGTGTAGGGGGTCGTGCTGGGGCTGTTGTTTCAGGGTTTTGGGCAGAGCAGTGGTGTTCGGGCAGTGTAGGGGGTCGTGCTGGGGGTGGTGTTTTAGGGTTTAGGGCACTGCAGTGTTGTTCGGGCAGTGTAGTGGGTCTTGCTGGGGGTGGTGTTTCAGGGTTTAGGGCAGTGGTGTTCGGGCAGTGTAGGGGGTCTTGCTGGGGGTGATGTTTCAGGGTTTAGGGCAGTGCAGTGGTGTTCTGGCAGTGTAGGGGGTCTTGCTGGGGGTAGTGTTTCAGGATTTAGGGCAGTGCAGTAGTGTTCGTGCAGTGTAGGGGGTCATGCTGGGGGCGGTGTTTCAGGGTTTAGGGCAGTGCAGTAGTGTTCGGGCAGTGTAGGGGGTCGTGCAGGGGTGATGTTTCAGGGTTTAGGGCAGTGCAATGGTGTTCGGGCAGTGTAGGGGGTCGTGCTGGGGGTGGTGTTTCAGGGTTTAGGGCAGTGCAGTGGTGTTCGGGCAGTGTAGTGGGTCATGCAGGGGGTGGTGTTTCAGGGTTTAGGGCAGTGCAGTGGTGTTCGGGCAATGTAGGGGTCGTGCTGGGGCTGGTGTTTCAGGGTTTAGGGCAGTGCAGTGGTGTTCGGGCAGTGTAGGGGGTCTTGCTGGGGGTGGTGTTTCAGGGTTTAGGGCAGTGGTGTTCGGGCAGTGTAGGGGTCTTGCTGGGGGTGATGTTTCAGGGTTTAGGGCAGTGCAGTGGTGTTCGGGCAGTTTAGGGGTCTTGCCGGGGGTAGTGTTTCAGGGTTTAGGGCAGTGCAGGGGTGTTCGTGCAGTGTAGGGGGTCGTGCTGGGGATGGTGTTTCAGGGTTTAGGCCAGTGCAGTAGTGTTCGGGCAGAGTAGGGGGTCGTGCAGGGGGAATGGTGTTTCAGGGTTTAGGGCAGTGCAGTGGTGTTCGGGCAGTGTAGTGGGTCATGCTGGGGCTGGTGTTTCAGGGTTTAGGGCAGTGCAGTGGTGTTCGGGCAGTGTAGGGGGTCTTGCTGGGGGTGGTGTTTCAGGGTTTAGGGCAGTGGTGTTCGGGCAGTGTAGGGGGTCTTGCTGGGGGTGATGTTTCAGGGTTTAAGGCAGTGCAGTGGTGTTCGGGCAGTGTAGGGTGTCGTGCTGGGGGTGGTGTTTCAGGGTTTAGGGCAGTGCAGTGGTGTTCGGGCAGTGTAGGGGGTCATGCTGGGGCTGGTGTTTCAGGGTTTAGGGCAGTGCAGTAGTGTTCGGGCAGTGTAGGGGGTCGTGCAGGGGGTGATGTTTCAGGGTTTAGGGCAGTGCAATGGTGTTCGGGCAGTGTAGGGGGTCGTGCTGGGGGTGGTGTTTCAGGGTTTAGGGCAGTGCAGTGGTGTTCGGGCAGTGTAGTGGGTCATGCAGGGGGTGGTGTTTCAGGGTTTAGGGCAGGGCAGTGCAGTGGTGTTCGGGCAATGTAGGGGGTCGTGCTGGGGCTGGTGTTTCAGGGTTTAGGGCAGTGCAGTGGTGTTCGGGCAGTGTAGGGGGTCTTGCTGGGGGTGGTGTTTCAGGGTTTAGGGCAGTGGTGTTCGGGCAGTGTAGGGGTCTTGCTGGGGGTGATGTTTCAGGGTTTAGGGCAGTGCAGTGGTGTTCGGGCAGTTTAGGGGGTCTTGCCGGGGGTAGTGTTTCAGGGTTTAGGGCAGTGCAGGGGTGTTCAGTGCAGTGTAGGGGGTCGTGCTGGGGATGGTGTTTCAGGGTTTAGGCCAGTGCAGTAGTGTTCGGGCAGAGTAGGGGGTCGTGCAGGGGGAATGGTGTTTCAGGGTTTAGGGCAGTGCAGTGGTGTTCGGGCAGTGTAGTGGGTCATGCTGGGGCTGGTGTTTCAGGGTTTAGGGCAGTGCAGTGGTGTTCGGGCAGTGTAGGGGGTCTTGCTGGGGGTGGTGTTTCAGGGTTTAGGGCAGTGGTGTTCGGGCAGTGTAGGGGGTCTTGCTGGGGGTGATGTTTCAGGGTTTAAGGCAGTGCAGTGGTGTTCGGGCAGTGTAGGGTGTCGTGCTGGGGGTGGTGTTTGAGGGTTTAGGGCAGTGCAGTGGTGTTCGGGCAGTGTAGGGGGTCATGCTGGGGCTGGTGTTTCAGGGTTTAGGGCAGTGCAGTGGTGTTCGTGCAGTGTAGGTGGTCGTGCTGGGGCTGGTGTTTCAGGGTTTAGGTCAGTGCAGTGGTGTTCGGGCAGTGTAGGGGGTCATGCTGGTGCTGGTGTTTCAGGGTTTAGGGCAGTGCAGTGGTGCTCAGGCAGTGTAGTGGGTCGTGCTGGGGGTGGTGTTTATGGGTTTAGGGTAGTGCAGTGGTGTTCGGGCAGTGTAGGGGGTCGTGCTGGGGCTGGTGTTTCAGGGTTTAGGGCAGTGCAGTGGTGTTCTGGCAATGTAGGGGGTCGTGCTGGGGCTGGTGTTTCAGGGTTTAGGGCAGTGCAGTGGTGTTCGGGCAGTGTAGGGGGTCGTGCTGGGGCTGGTGTTTTAGGGTTTAGGGCAGTGCAGTGGTGTTCGGGCAGTGTAGTGGGTCTTGCTGGGGGTAGTTTTTCAGGGTTTAGGGCAGTGCAGTGGTGTTCGTGCAGTGTAGGGGGTCGTGCTGGGGATGGTGTTTCATGGTTTAGGGCAGTGCAGTAGTGTTCAGGCAGTGTAGGGGGTCGTGCTGGGGCTGGTGTTTCAGGGTTTAGGGCAGTGCAGGCAGTGGTGCTCGGGCAGTGTAGGGGGTCGTACTGGGGGTGGTGTTTCTGGGTTTAGGGTAGTGCAGTGGTGTTTGGGCAGTGTAGGGGTTCATGCTGGGGCTGGTGTTTCAGGGTTTAGGGCAGTGCAGTGGTGTTCGGGCAGTGTAGGGGGTCATGCTGGGGCTGGTGTTTCAGTGTTTTGGGCAGAGCAGTGGTGTTCGGGCAGTGTAGGGGGTCATGCTGGGGGTGGTGTTTCAGGGTTTGGGGCAGTGCAGTGGTGTTCGAACAGTGTAGGGGGTCGTGCTGGGGGTGGTGTTTCAGGGTTTAGGGCAGTGCTGTTCGGGCAGTGTAGGGGTCTTGCTGGGGGTGATGTTTCAGGGTTTAGGGCAGTGCAGTGGTGTTCGGGCAGTGTAGGGGGTCTTGCTGGGGGCAGTGTTCCAGGGTTTAGGGCAGAGCAATGGTGTTCAGGCAGTGTAGGGGGTTGTGTTGGAGGTGGTGTTTCAGGCTTTAGGGCAGTGCAGTGGTATTCGGGCAGTGTAGGGGGTCTTGCTGGGGGTGGTGTTTCAGGGTTTAGGGCAGTGCAGTGGTGTTTGGGTCAGTGCAGGGGGTCATGCTGGGGGAGTGTTTTAGGGTTTAGGGCAGAGCAATGGTGTTCAGGCAGTATAGGGGGTTGTGTTGGAGGTGGTGTTTCAGGCTTTAGGGCAGTGCAGTGGTGTTCAGGCAGTGTAGGGGGTCGTGCTGGGGGTGGTGTTTCAGGATTTAGGGCAGTGCAGTGGTGTTCGGGCAGTGTAGGGGGTCGTGCAGGGGCTGGTGTTTCAGGGTTTATGGCAGTGCAGTGGTGTTCGGGCAGTGTAGGGGGTCGTGCTGGAGGTGGTGTTTCAGGGTTTAGGGCAGTGCAGTGGTGTTTGGGCAGTGTAGGGGGTCGTGCTGGGGGTGGTGTTTCTGGGTTTAGGGCAGTGCAGTGGTGTTCGGGCAGTGTAGGGGGTCTTGCTGGGGCTGGTGTTTCAGGGTTTATGGTAGTGCAGTGGTGTTCGGGCAGTGTAGGGGGTCGTGCTGGGGCTGGTGTTTGAGGGTTTAGGGCAGTGCAGTGGTGTTCGGGCAGTGTAGGGGGTCGTGCTGGGGGTGGTGTTTCAGGGTTTAGGGCAGTGCAGTGGTGTTCGGGCAGTGTAGGGGGTCGTGCTGGGGGTGGTGTTTCAGGGTTTAGGGCAGTGCAGTGGTGTTCGGGCAGTGTAGGGGGTCGTGCTGGGGCTGTTGTTTCAGGGTTTTGGGCAGAGCAGTGGTGTTCGGGCAGTGTAGGGGGTCGTGCTGGGGGTGGTGTTTTAGGGTTTAGGGCACTGCAGTGTTGTTCGGGCAGTGTAGTGGGTCTTGCTGGGGGTGGTGTTTCAGGGTTTAGGGCAGTGGTGTTCGGGCAGTGTAGGGGGTCTTGCTGGGGGTGATGTTTCAGGGTTTAGGGCAGTGCAGTGGTGTTCTGGCAGTGTAGGGGGTCTTGCTGGGGGTAGTGTTTCAGGATTTAGGGCAGTGCAGTAGTGTTCGTGCAGTGTAGGGGGTCATGCTGGGGGCGGTGTTTCAGGGTTTAGGGCAGTGCAGTAGTGTTCGGGCAGTGTAGGGGGTCGTGCAGGGGGTGATGTTTCAGGGTTTAGGGCAGTGCAATGGTGTTCGGGCAGTGTAGGGGGTCGTGCTGGGGGTGGTGTTTCAGGGTTTAGGGCAGTGCAGTGGTGTTCGGGCAGTGTAGTGGGTCATGCAGGGGTGGTGTTTCAGGGTTTAGGGCAGTGCAGTGGTGTTCGGGCAATGTAGGGGATCGTGCTGGGGCTGGTGTTTCAGGGTTTAGGGCAGTGCAGTGGTGTTCGGGCAGTGTAGGGGGTCTTGCTGGGGGTGGTGTTTCAGGGTTTAGGGCAGTGGTGTTCGGGCAGTGTAGGGGTCTTGCTGGGGGTGATGTTTCAGGGTTTAGGGCAGTGCAGTGGTGTTCGGGCAGTTTAGGGGGTCTTGCTGGGGGTAGTGTTTCAGGGTTTAGGGCAGTGCAGGGGTGTTCGTGCAGTGTAGGGGGTCGTGCTGGGGATGGTGTTTCAGGGTTTAGGCCAGTGCAGTAGTGTTCGGGCAGAGTAGGGGGTCGTGCAGGGGGAATGGTGTTTCAGGGTTTAGGGCAGTGCAGTGGTGTTCGGGCAGTGTAGTGGGTCATGCAGGGGGTGGTGTTTCAGGGTTTAGGGCAGTGCAGTGGTGTTCGGGCAATGTAGGGGGTCGTGCTGGGGCTGGTGTTTCAGGGTTTAGGGCAGTGCAGTGGTGTTCGGGCAGTGTAGGGGGTCTTGCTGGGGGTGGTGTTTCAGGGTTTAGGGCAGTGGTGTTCGGGCAGTGTAGGGGGTCTTGCTGGGGGTGATGTTTCAGGGTTTAAGGCAGTGCAGTGGTGTTCGGGCAGTGTAGGGTGTCGTGCTGTGGGTGGTGTTTCAGGGTTTAGGGCAGTGCAGTGGTGTTCGGGCAGTGTAGGGGATCGTGCACGGGGTGGTGTTTGAGGGTTTAGGGCAGTGCAGTGGTGTTCGGGCAGTGTAGGGGGTTGTGCTGGGGCTAGTGTTTCACGGTTTAGGGCAGTGCAGTGGTGTTTGGGCAGTGTAGGGGGTCATGCTGGGGCTGGTGTTTCAGGGTTTAGGGCAGTGCAGTGGTGTTCGTGCAGTGTAGGTGGTCGTGCTGGGGCTGGTGTTTCAGGGTTTAGGTCAGTGCAGTGGTGTTCGGGCAGTGTAGGGGGTCATGCTGGTGCTGGTGTTTCAGGGTTTAGGGCAGTGCAGTGGTGCTCAGGCAGTGTAGGGGGTCGTGCTGGGGGTGGTGTTTATGGGTTTAGGGTAGTGCAGTGGTGTTCGGGCAGTGTAGGGGTCGTGCTGGGGCTGGTGTTTCAGGGTTTAGGGCAGTGCAGTGGTGTTCTGGCAATGTAGGGGGTCGTGCTGGGGCTGGTGTTTCAGGGTTTAGGGCAGTGCAGTGGTGTTCGGGCAGTGTAGGGGTCGTGCTGGGGCTGGTGTTTTAGGGTTTAGGGCAGTGCAGTGGTGTTCGGGCAGTGTAGTGGGTCTTGCTGGGGGTAGTTTTTCAGGGTTTAGGGCAGTGCAGTGGTGTTCGTGCAGTGTAGGGGGTCGTGCTGGGGATGGTGTTTCATGGTTTAGGGCAGTGCAGTAGTGTTCAGGCAGTGTAGGGGGTCGTGCTGGGGCTGGTGTTTCAGGGTTTAGGGCAGTGCAGGCAGTGGTGCTCGGGCAGTGTAGGGGGTCGTACTGGGGGTGGTGTTTCTGGGTTTAGGGTAGTGCAGTGGTGTTCGGGCAGTGTAGGGGTTCGTGCTGGGGCTGGTGTTTCAGGGTTTAGGGCAGTGCAGTGGTGTTCGGGCAGTGTAGGGGGTCATGCTGGGGCTGGTGTTTCAGTGTTTTGGGCAGAGCAGTGGTGTTCGGGCAGTGTAGGGGGTCATGCTGGGGGTGGTGTTTCAGGGTTTGGGGCAGTGCAGTGGTGTTCAAACAGTGTAGGGGGTCGTGCTGGGGGTGGTGTTTCAGGGTTTAGGGCAGTGCTGTTCGGGCAGTGTAGGGGGTCTTGCTGGGGGTGATGTTTCAGGGTTTAGGGCAGTGCAGTGGTGTTCGGGCAGTGTAGGGGGTCTTGCTGGGGGCAGTGTTCCAGGGTTTAGGGCAGAGCAATGGTGTTCAGGCAGTGTAGGGGGTTGTGTTGGAGGTGGTGTTTCAGGCTTTAGGGCAGTGCAGTGGTCTTCGGGCAGTGTAGGGGGTCTTGCTGGGGGTGGTGTTTCAGGGTTTAGGGCAGTGCAGTGGTGTTTGGGTCGTGCAGGGGGTCATGCTGGGGGAGTGTTTTAGGGTTTAGGGCAGAGCAATGTTGTTCAGGCAGTATAGGGGGTTGTGTTGGAGGTGGTGTTTCAGGCTTTAGGGCAGTGCAGTGGTGTTCAGGCAGTGTAGGGGGTCGTGCTGGGGGTGGTGTTTCAGGGTTTAGGGCAGTGCAGTGGTGTTCGGGCAGTGTAGGGGGTCGTGCAGGGGCTGGTGTTTCAGGGTTTATGGCAGTGCAGTGGTGTTCGGGCAGTGTAGGGGGTCGTGCTGGAGGTGGTGTTTCAGGGTTTAGGGCAGTGCAGTGGTGTTTGGGCAGTGTAGGGGGTCGTGCTGGGGGTGGTGTTTCTGGGTTTAGGGCAGTGTAGTGGTGTTCGTGCAGTGTAGGGGGTCGTGCAGGGGGTGGTGAGTCAGGGTTTAGGGCAGTGCAGTGGTGTTCGGGCAGTGTAGGGGGTCATGCTGGGGGTAGAGTTTTAGGGTTTAGGGCAGTGCAGTGGTGTTCGGGCAGTGTAGGGGGTCGTGCAGGGGGTGGTGTTTCAGGGTTTAGGGCAGTGCAGTGGTGTTCGGGCAGTGTAGGGGTCGTGCTGGGGGTGGTGTTTCAGGGTTTAGGGCAGTGCAGTGGTGTTCGGGCAGTGTAGGGTGTCGTGCTGGGGGTGGTGTTTCAGGGTTTTGGGCAGTGCAGTGGTGTTCGGGCAGTGTAGGTGGTCTTGCTGGGGCTGGTGTTTCTGGGTTTAGTGCAGTGGTGTTCGGGCAGTGTAGGGGGTCTTGCTGGGGGTGGTGTTTCAGGGTTTAGGGCAGTGCAATGGTGTTCGCGCAGTGTAGGGGGTCTTGCTGGGGCTGATGTTTCAGCGTTTAGGGCAGCGCAGTGGTGTTCGGGCAGTGTAGGGGGTCTTGCTGGGGGTGGTGTTTCAGGGTTTAGGGCAGCGCAGTGGTGTTCGGGCAGTGTAGGGGGTCTTGCTGGGGCTGGTGTTTCAGGGTTTAGGGCAGTGCAGTGGTGTTCGGGCAGTGTAGGGGGTCTTTCTGGGGCTGGTGTTTCAGGGTTTAGGGTAGTGCAGTGGTGTTCGGGCAGTGTAGGGGGTCGTGCTGGGGCTGGTGTTTGAGGGTTTAGGGCAGTGCAGTGGTGTTCGGGCAGTGTAGGGGGTCGTGCTGGGGCTGGTGTTTCAGGGTTTAGGGCAGTGCAGTGGTTTTCAGGCAGTGTAGGCGGTCGTGCTGGGGGTGGTGTTTCAGGGTTTAGGGCAGTGCAGTGGTGTTCGGGCAGTGTAGGGGGTCGTGCTGGGGGTGGTGTTTCAGGGTTTAGGGCAGTGCAGTGGTGTTCGGGCAGTGTAGGGGGTCGTGCTGGGGCTGGTGTTTCAGGGTTTTGGGCAGAGCAGTGGTGTTCGAGCAGTGTAGGTGGTCGTGCTGGCGGTGGTGTTTTAGGGTTTAGGGCACTGCAGTGTTGTTCGGGCAGTGTAGGGGGTCTTGCTGGGGGTGGTGTTTCAGGGTTTAGGGCAGTGGTGTTCGGGCAGTGTAGGGGGTCTTGCTGGGGGTGATGTTTCAGGGTTTAGGGCAGTGCAGTGGTGTTCGGGCAGTGTAGGGGGTCTTGCTGGGGCTGGTGTTTCAAGGTTTAGGGCAGTGCAGTAGTGTTCGTGCAGTGTAGGGGGTCATGCTGGGGGCGGCGTTTCAGGGTTTAGGGCAGTGCAGTAGTGTTTGGGCAGTGTAGGGGGTCATGCAGGGGGTGGTGTTTCAGGGTTTAGGGCAGTGCAATGGTGTTCGGGCAGTGTAGGGGGTCTTGCTGGGGGTGGTGTTTCAGGGTTTAGGGCAGTGCAGTGGTGTTCGGGCAGTGTAGTGGGTCATGCAGGCGGTGGTGTTTCAGGGTTTAGTGCAGTGCAGTGGTGTTCGGGCAATGTAGGGGGTCGTGCTGGGGCTGGTGTTTCAGGGTTTAGGGCATTGCAGTGGTGTTCGGGCAATGTAGGGGGTCGTGCTGGGGCTGGTGTTTCAGGGTTTAGGGCAGTGCAGTGGTGTTCGGGCAGTGTAGGGGGTCTTGCTGGGAGTGGTGTTTCAGGGTTTAGGGCAGTGGTGTTTTGGCAGTGTAGGGGGTCTTGCTGGGGGTGATGTTTCAGGGTTTAGGGCAGTGCAGTGGTGTTCGGGCACTGTAGGGTGTCGTGCTGGGGGTGGTGTTTCAGGGTTTAGGGCAGTGCAGTGGTGTTCGGGCAGTGTAGGGGGTCGTGCACGGGGTGGTGTTTCAGGGTTTAGGGCAGTGCAGTGGTGTTCGGGCAGTGTAGGGGGTTGTGCTGGGGCTGGTGTTTCAGGGTTTAGGGCAGTGCAATGGTGTTCTGGCAGTGTAGGGGGTTGTGCTGGGGCTAGTGTTTCACGGTTTAGGGCAGTGCAGTGGTGTTCGGGCAGTGTAGGGGGTCATGCTGGGGCTGGTGTTTCAGGGTTTAGGGCAGTGCAGTGGTGTTCGTGCAGTGTAGGTGGTCGTGCTGGGGCTGGTGTTTCAGGGTTTAGGGCAGTGCAGTGGTGTTCGGGCAGTGTAGGGGGTCATGCTGGGGCTGGTGTTTCAGGGTTTAGGGCAGTGCAGTGGTGCTCAGGCAGTGTAGGGGGTCGTGCTGGGGGTGGTGTTTATGGGTTTAGGGTAGTGCAGTGGTGTTCGGGCAGTGTAGGGGGTCATGCTGGGGCTGGTGTTTCAGGGTTTAGGGCAGTGCAGTGGTGTTCGGGCAGTGTAGGGGGTCGTGCTGGGGCTTGTGTTTCAGGGTTTTGGGCAGAGCAGTGGTGTTCGGGCAGTGTAGGGGGTCGTGCTGGGGGTGGTGTTTCAGGGTTTAGGGCAGTGCAGTGGTGTTCGGGCAGTGTAGGGGGTCGTGCTGGGGGTGGTGTTTCAGGGTTTAGGGCAGTGGTGTTCGGGCAGTGTAGGGGGTCTTGCTGGGGGTGATGTTTCAGGGTTTAGGGCAGTGGAGTGGTGTTTGGGCAGTGTAGGGGGTCTTGCTGGGGATAGTGTTTCAGGGTTTAGGGCAGTGCAGTGGTGTTTGGGCAGTGTAGGGGGCCGTGCTGGGGGTGGTGTTTCAGGGTTTAGGGCAGTGCAGTGGTGTTCGGGCAGTGTAGGGGGTCGTGAAGGGGGTGGTGTTTCAGGGTTTAGGGCAGTGCAGTGGTGTTCGGGCAGTGTAGGGGGTCGTGCTGGGGGTGGTGTTTCAGGGTTTAGGGCAGTGCAGTGGTGTTCGAACAGTGTAGGGGGTCGTGCAGGGGCTGGTGTTTCAAGGTTTAGGGCAGTGCAGTGGTGTTCGGGCAGTGTAGTGGGTCGTTCTGGGGGTAGTGTTTTAGGGTTTAGGGTAGTGCAGTGGTGCTTGTGTAGTGTAGGGGGTCGTGCTGGGGGTAGTGTTGTAGGGTTTAGGGTAGTGCAGTGGTGTTCGGGCAGTGTAGGGGGTCTTGCTGGGGGTGGTGTTTCAGGGTTTAGGGCAGTGGTGTTCGGGCAGTGTAGGGGGTCTTGCTGGGGGTGATGTTTCAGGGTTTAGGGCAGTGCAGTGGTGTTCGGGCAGTGTAGGGGGTCTTGCTGGGGGTAGTGTTTCAGGGTTTAGGGCAGTGCAGGGGTGTTCGTGCAGTGTAGGGGGTCGTGCTGGGGATGGTGTTTCAGGGTTTAGGACAGTGCAGTAGTGTTCGGGCAGTGTAGGGGGTCGTGCAGGGGGAATGGTGTTTCAGGGTTTAGGGCAGTGCAGTGGTGTTCGGGCAGTGTAGTGGGTCATGCAGGCGGTGGTGTTTCAGGGTTTAGGGCAGTGCAGTGGTGTTCGGGCAATGTAGGGGGTCGTGCTGGGGCTGGTGTTTCAGGGTTTAGGGCAGTGCAGTGGTGTTCGGGCAATGTAGGGGGTCGTGCTGGGGCTGGTGTTTCAGGGTTTAGGGCAGTGCAGTGGTGTTCGGGCAGTGTAGGGGGTCTTGCTGGGGGTGGTGTTTCAGGGTTTAGGGCAGTGGTGTTCGGGCAGTGTAGGGGGTCTTGCTGGGGGTGATGTTTCAGGGTTTAGGGCAGTGCAGTGGTGTTCGGGCAGTGTAGGGTGTCGTGCTGGGGGTGGTGTTTCAGGGTTTAGGGCAGTGCAGTGGTGTTCGGGCAGTGTAGGGGGTCGTGCACGGGGTGGTGTTTCAGGGTTTAGGGCAGTGCAGTGGTGTTCGGGCAGTGTAGGGGGTTGTGCTGGGGCTGGTGTTTCAGGGTTTAGGGCAGTGCAATGGTGTTCTGGCAGTGTAGGGGGTCGTGCTGGGGCTAGTGTTTCACGGTTTAGGGCAGTGCAGTGGTGTTCGGGCAGTGTAGGGGGTCATGCTGGGGCTGGTGTTTCAGGGTTTAGGGCAGTGCAGTGGTGTTCGTGCAGTGTAGGTGGTCGTGCTGGGGCTGGTGTTTCAGGGTTTAGGGCAGTGCAGTGGTGTTCGGGCAGTGTAGGGGGTCATGCTGGGGCTGGTGTTTCAGGGTTTAGGGCAGTGCAGTGGTGCTCAGGCAGTGTAGGGGGTCGTGCTGGGGGTGGTGTTTATGGGTTTAGGGTAGTGCAGTGGTGTTCGGGCAGTGTAGGGGGTCGTGCTGGGGCTGGTGTTTCAGGGTTTAGGGCAGTGCAGTGGTGTTCGGGCAGTGTAGGGGGTCGTGCTGGGGCTTGTGTTTCAGGGTTTTGGGCAGAGCAGTGGTGTTCGGGCAGTGTAGGGGGTCGTGCTGGGGGTGGTGTTTCAGGGTTTAGGGCAGTGCAGTGGTGTTCGGGCAGTGTAGGGGGTCGTGCTGGGGGTGGTGTTTCAGGGTTTAGGGCAGTGGTGTTCGGGCAGTGTAGGGGGTCTTGCTGGGGGTGATGTTTCAGGGTTTAGGGCAGTGGAGTGGTGTTTGGGCAGTGTAGGGGGTCTTGCTGGGGATAGTGTTTCAGGGTTTAGGGCAGTGCAGTGGTGTTTGGGCAGTGTAGGGGGCCGTGCTGGGGGTGGTGTTTCAGGGTTTAGGGCAGTGCAGTGGTGTTCGGGCAGTGTAGGGGGTCGTGAAGGGGGTGGTGTTTCAGGGTTTAGGGCAGTGCAGTGGTGTTCGGGCAGTGTAGGGGGTCGTGCTGGGGGTGGTGTTTCAGGGTTTAGGGCAGTGCAGTGGTGTTCGAACAGTGTAGGGGGTCGTGCAGGGGCTGGTGTTTCAAGGTTTAGGGCAGTGCAGTGGTGTTCGGGCAGTGTAGTGGGTCGTTCTGGGGGTAGTGTTTTAGGGTTTAGGGTAGTGCAGTGGTGCTTGTGTAGTGTAGGGGGTCGTGCTGGGGGTAGTGTTGTAGGGTTTAGGGTAGTGCAGTGGTGTTCGGGCAGTGTAGGGGGTCTTGCTGGGGTTGGTGTTTCAGGGTTTAGGGCAGTGGTGTTCGGGCAGTGTAGGGGGTCTTGCTGGGGGTGATGTTTCAGGGTTTAGGGCAGTGCAGTGGTGTTCGGGCAGTGTAGGGGGTCTTGCTGGGGGTAGTGTTTCAGGGTTTAGGGCAGTGCAGGGGTGTTCGTGCAGTGTAGGGGGTCGTGCTGGGGATGGTGTTTCAGGGTTTAGGGCAGTGCAGTAGTGTTCGGGCAGTGTAGGGGGTCGTGCAGGGGGAATGGTGTTTCAGGGTTTAGGGCAGTGCAGTGGTGTTCGGGCAGTGTAGGGTGTCGTGCTGGGGGTGGTGTTTCAGGGTTTAGGGCAGTGCAGTGGTGTTCGGGCAGTGTAGGGGGTCGTGCACGGGGTGGTGTTTCAGGGTTTAGGGCAGTGCAGTAGTGTTCGGGCAGTGTAGGGGGTTGTGCTGGGGCTGGTGTTTCAGGGTTTAGGGCAGTGCAATGGTGTTCTGGCAGTGTAGGGGGTCGTGCTGGGGCTAGTGTTTCACGGTTTAGGGCAGTGCAGTGGTGTTCGGGCAGTGTAGGGGGTCATGCTGGGGCTGGTGTTTCAGGGTTTAGGGCAGTGCAGTGGTGTTCGTGCAGTGTAGGTGGTCGTGCTGGGGCTGGTGTTTCAGGGTTTAGGGCAGTGCAGTGGTGTTCGGGCAGTGTAGGGGGTCATGCTGGGGCTGGTGTTTCAGGGTTTAGGGCAGTGCAGTGGTGCTCAGGCAGTGTAGGGGGTCGTGCTGGGGGTGGTGTTTCTGGGTTTAGGGTAGTGCAGTGGTGTTCGGGCAGTGTAGGGGTCGTGCTGGG
Organism: Calotriton arnoldi; assembly: GCA_963921515.1. Classification (NCBI taxonomy): domain Eukaryota; kingdom Metazoa; phylum Chordata; class Amphibia; order Caudata; family Salamandridae; genus Calotriton; species Calotriton arnoldi. The sequence goes on from CAWUFW010012140.1 coordinate 456,979, forward strand.
GCTGGTGTTTCAGGGTTTAGGGCAGTGCAGTGGTGTTCGTGCAGTGTAGGGGGTCGTGCTGGGGGTGGTGTTTCAGGGTTTAGGGCAGTGCAGTGGTGTTCGGGCAGTGTAAGGGGTCGTGCTGGGGGTGGTGTTTCAGGGTTTAGGGCAGTGGTGTTCGGGCAGTGTAGGGGGTCTTGCTGGGGGTGATGTTTCAGGGTTTAGGGCAGTGGAGTGGTGTTTGGGCAGTGTAGGGGGTCTTGCTGGGGATAGTGTTTCAGGGTTTAGGGCAGTGCAGTGGTGTTTGGGCAGTGTAGGGGGCCGTGCTGGGGGTGGTGTTTCAGGGTTTAGGGCAGTGCAGTGGTGTTCGGGCAGTGTAGGGGGTCGTGAAGGGGGTGGTGTTTCAGGGTTTAGGGCAGTGCAGTGGTGTTCGGGCAGTGTAGGGGGTCGTGCTGGGGGTGGTGTTTCAGGGTTTAGGGCAGTGCAGTGGTGTTCGAACAGTGTAGGGGGTCGTGCAGGGGCTGGTGTTTCAAGGTTTAGGGCAGTGCAGTGGTGTTCGGGCAGTGTAGGGGGTCGTTCTGGGGGTAGTGTTTTAGGGTTTAGGGTAGTGCAGTGGTGCTTGTGTAGTGTAGGGGGTCGTGCTGGGGGTAGTGTTTTAGGGTTTAGGGTAGTGCAGTGGTGTTTGTGTAGTGTAGGGGGTCATGTTTTAGGGTAGTACAGTGGTGTTTGGGTAGTGTAGGGGGTCGTGCTGGGGGTATTGTTTTAGGATTTAGGTTAGTGCAGTGGTGTTTGGGTAGTGTAGGGGATCGTGCTGGGGGTAGTGTTTTAGGGTTTAGGGTAGTGCAGTGGTGTTTGTGTAGTGTAGGGGGTCATGCTGGGGGTAGTGTTTTAGGGTTTAGGATAGTGCAGTGGTGCTTGTGTAGTGTAGGGAGTCGTGCTGGGGTAGTGTTTTAGGGTTTAGAGTAGTGCAGTAGTGTTTTTGTAGTGTAGGGGGTCATGTTTTAAGATGCAACGCTCCAATACCTGACCAGTCTGCACTACATAAAACTACAAAAAAACTAAAAATAAAAAGTGTTTTGCACACTTTTGTCATTGGGCTATATGTGGGCTACATCTGGGTAATATTTGTGCTACATTTGGGCTCTTTTTTCTCTGGTGGCCATCTTGGAAGACTTCTTTGTTATGAAGTTTCCTAATTTCCTCATTTACTGCAGTCTCCTCAGTAGGAAATGCTTTCAGTTTTTTACTTTGATTCCATCAAGAAGGCATTCAGATGTGTCTCACATTTGCCATAAATTCAGAATGTTAGCACTCTAGTTGCTCATTAGATCACTGTACTAAAGCTACTGCTCACCAGGGAGTTAACTGGAAGTCTGCTGCTGGTATTGAAAGTGATTGTTTCAGTCTGCATGTCAGAATTTTCTAATGAAATAGAAGAGGATTTGAGATCTCACTTAAAACATGCCCTCATTTTTCTTTCTGCAGCACTAACCATAATTTCTATTTAAAAAAGAACCCCCTCATTTTGTTCCTTTTTAAATTAAATGTTTTAAGTATTAACGGTTTATTCCAATCAAGATGGCTTCCGGTGTGCCATACTTTTGTCATAAGTAAGGCTGTTAGCGCTCTAGTTGTTCTTTAGAACACTCTGGGAAGCTGCAGTAGAACACAAAGGCATCAACTGGCAGGCTGCTCCTGTTGAAATATAACAGGAAGATATTTGAGATCTCACTTGAAACATGTCCTAATTTTTCTTTCTATAGCACTAACCATAATTTCTATGACAAAATGAACCCCATCATTTTGTTCCTTTTTAAATTAAATGTTTTAAGTGTTACCAGTTTATTCCAATCAAGATGGCTTCAGGTGTGCCATACTTTTGTCATAAGTAAGGCTGTTAGCACTCTAGTTGTTCTTTAGAACACTCTGGGAAGCTGCAGTAGAACACAAAGGAATCAACTGACAGTCTCTGCCCTTGTTGGATGTACATATTTTACTGAGAATGTCAGACTTCATTCTCACATGACTGAGAAAGATAATGTGAATTTACAGAAAATATGCTCTCATTTTAGCTTCTGGAGCACCTTCCAAAACTGTATGGGACAAGCATGTGAAAATAGTTTTCTCTCAAACATGATTCATGATATCCCAGCAGAAGGTTTTTCACAGGGTAAAATCACCTTAGAACACACCACAATTCCTGAAATTAGTATGGTACCATCAACAAATGAATTCTAATGTAACTAAAGTCTGTTATCACCCTTAATAGTTCTCCTTTTGGTAACCCTCAAAATCTTTGATTCACTACAAGGCATTTCAATGGGGTACTATCATGTATATTGGTCTCAAGATGGCTGCCAGCAATTCCAGGATGAAGTGCTGACAGCCAATCAGATCTCACGATGACATGTGTGGTTAGGCTCCGCCCAGATATATATGTGTTTTTACTTTTGATTTTCTCAGCAACTACTGAACGGATTTACACCATTTAACAAAAAGGGTTCTTTCTGAACCAAGAACTACCTCTTTGCCAAATTTGGTGTAATTCCGTTCAGCAGTTCGGGCTGTAGCCTTGCATAAAGTTTCCTATGGGAAATTGATTTTTTGACTCTTATTTTTTTAATTTCTCCGCAACCACTGAACGGAGTGGCACTGCAAAGTTGAATCCCTGCCTGTGGCCAAGGACCAGGAGGTCTGAAACACGTAAGGCATGACAAATTAAGCTGTGTGACTATGCCGGTTTTGCCAATAAATTGTGATCTGCTGCAGAGTGCGTCTTAATGCTTTGGGCATCTTTGGTTGAAAATAAATGACACGGCCGTCCTGCCGTGAAGACAGCACCATCCCATTAACATGTGAAGAGCTGCAGGGGCATGGAACCTTCCGAGCCTCTTTGTCGGAGCAGCAGATGGGCAGGAAATAATTGTGGACTGGCGGTGACATGCAGAGGCCCACTGGAGGGCAGAGAACAATAAATTACACTTTGGGAGCAACTGCGCAGAACAGAGTAAGGCTTCAAAATAAAGGGGAAATACTACATGTCCCACAATGCAATACTAATAGTTGGCGTTGCAGCGCGCGCAATGTAAATTGTTTTATTTATTTATTTATTTCCTTAACTCCGTATGCCGGAGTTTACTACCCCCACCCTGCCCCTCCCCCGCCCCACCGCCCCGCAGCACTCCCTCGGCGAGCCGCGACTGTTGGTTACTCATCAGTAACTGAGTTGCCTCCTGTCACCTGAGGCCCCGCCCCTCCTTTCACCATTGTGCAAACGCGCCCCGTGGCGCGTTTTAAGTTGGGGGATTAGGTCACCTTGAATCCTGAGGGTCCCTGGGGCCCAACTAGCCCACCAGGTACTTCCAGTAAGCACCACAGGCCTGCGTTGCAACGCCTGTAACAAATTGTGCAGTTGTGTTTAGGTAGTGTAGGGAGTCGTGCTGGGGGAGTGTTTTAGGGTTTAGGGTAGTGCAGTGGTGTTTGGGTAGTGTAGGGGTTGTGCTGGGGATAGTGTTTTAGGGTTTAGGGTAGTGCAGTGGTGTTTGGGTAGTGTAGGGGTCGTGCTAGGGGTAGTGGTTTAGGGTTTAGGGTAGTGCAGTGGTGTTTGGGTAGTGTAGGGGGTACTGCTGGGGGTAGTGTTTTAGGGTTTAGGGTAGTGCAATGGTGTTTGGATAGTGTAGGGGGTACTGCTGGGGGTAGTGTTTTAGGGTTTAGGGTAGTGCAGTGGTGTTTGGGTAGTGTAGGGGGTACTGCTGGGGGTATTGTTTTAGGGTTTAGGGTAGTGCAGTGGTGTTTGTGTAGTGTAGGGGTAGTGTTTTAGGGTTTAGGGTAGTGCAGTGGTGTTTGTGTAGTGTAGGGGGTCGTGCTGGGGTAGTGTTTTAGGGTTTAGGGTAGTGCAGTGGTGTTTGTGTAGTGTAGGAGGTCGTGTTTTAGGGTTTAGGGTAGTGCAGTGGTGTTCGGGCAGTGTAGGGGTCATGCTGGGGATGGTGTTTCAGGGTTTAGGGCAGTGCAGTGGTGTTCGGGCAGTGTAGGGGGTCATCCGGGGGTAGTGTTTCAGGGTTTAGGGCAGTGCAGTAGTGTTTGGGTAGTGTAGGGGGTCATGCTGGGGGAGTGTTTGAGGGTTTAGGGCAGTGCAGTTGTGTTCGGGTAGTGTAGGGGTCATGCTGGGGGAGTATTTTAGGGTTTAGGGTAGTGCAGTGGTGTTCGGGTAGTGTAGGGGGTCGTGCTGGGAGTTGAGTTTCAGGGTTTAGGGCAGTGCAGTGGTGTTCGGGCAGTGTAGGGGGTCATGCTGGGTCTGGTGTTTCAAGGTTTAGGGCAGTGCAGTGGTTTCAGGCAGTGTAGGCGGTCGTGCTGGGGGTGGTGTTTCAGGGTTTAGGGCAGTGCAGTGGTGTTTGGGCAGTGTAGGGGGTCTTGCTGGGGGTAGTGTTTCAGGGTTTAGGGCAGTGCAGTGGTGTTCGTGCAATGTAGGGGGTCGTGCTGGGGATGGTGTTTCAGGGTTTAGGGCAGTGTAGTAGTTTCGGGCAGTGTAGGGGGTCATGCAGGGGTGGTGTTTCAGGGTTTAGGGCAGTGCAGTGGTGTTCGGGCAGTGTAGGGTGTCGTGCTGGGGGTGGTGTTTCAGGGTTTAGGGCAGTGCAGTGGTGTTCGGGCAGTGTAGGGGGTCATGCTGGGGCTGGTGTTTCAGGGTTTAGGGCAGTGCAGTGGTTTTCAGGCAGTGTAGGGGTCTTGCTGGGGGTGAAGTTTCAGGGTTTAGGGCAGTGCAGTGGTGTTTGGGCAGTGTAGGGGGTCTTGCTGGGGGTAGTGTTTCAGGGTTTAGGGCAGTGCAGTGGTGTTCGTGCAATGTAGGGGGTCGTGCTGGGGATGGTGTTTCAGGGTTTAGGGCAGTGTAGTAGTTTCGGGCAGTGTAGGGGGTCATGCAGGGGTGGTGTTTCAGGGTTTAGGGCAGTGCAGTGGTGTTCAGGCAGTGTAGTGGGTCGTGCTGGGGCTGGTGTTTCAGGGTTTAGGGCAGTGCGGTGGTGTTCGGGCAGTGTAGGGGGTCGTGCTGGGGCTGGTGTTTCAGGGTGTAGGGCAGTGCAGTTGTGATCGGGCAGTGTAGGGGGTCGTGCTGGGGCTGGTGTTTCATGGTTTAGGGCAGTGCAGTGGTGTTCGGGCAGTGTAGGGGGTCGTGCTGGGGCTGGTGTTTCAGGGTTTAGGGCAGTGCAGTGGTGTTCGGGCAGTGTAGGTGGTCATGCTGGGGCTGGTGTTTCAGGGTTTAGGGCAGTGCAGTGGTGTTCGGGCATTGTAGGGGGTCGTGCTGGGGCTGGTGTTTCAGGGTTTAGGGCAGTGCAGTTGTGCTCGGGCAGTGTAGGGGGTCGTGCTGGGGTGGTGTTTCTGGGTTTAGGGTAGTGCAGTGGTGTTCGGGCAGTGTAGGGGGTCATGCTGGGGCTGGTGTTTCAGGGTTTAGGGCAGTGCAGTGGTGCTCGGGCAGTGTAGGGGGTCGTGCTGGGGTAGTGTTTTAGGGTTTAGGGTAGTGCATTGGTGCTTGTGTAGTGTAGGGGGTCGTGCTGGGGGTAGTGTTTTAGGGTTTAGGGTAGTGCAGTGGTGTTTGTGCAGTGTAGGGGGTCATGTTTTAGGTTAGTGCAGTGGTGTTTGGGTAGTGTAGGGGTCGTGCTGGGGGTATTGTTTTAGGATTTAGGTTAGTGCAGTGGTGTTTGGTTAGTGTAGGGGATCGTGCTGGGGTAGTGTTTTAGGGTTTAGGGTAGTGCAGTGGTGTTTGTGTAGTGTAGGGGTCGTGCTGGGGGTAGTGTTTTAGGGTTTAGGGTAGTGCAGTGGTGCTTGTGTAGTGTAGGGGTCGTGCTGGGGGTAGTGTTTTAGGGTTTAGGGTAGTGCAGTGGTGTTTGTGTAGTGTAGTGGGTCATGTTTTAGGGTAGTGCAGTGATGTTTGGGTAATGTAGGGGGTCGTGCTGGGGGTAGTGTTTTAGGATTTAGGTTAGTGCAGTGGTGTTTGGGTAGTGTAGGGGGTCGTGCTGGGGGTAGTGTTTTAGGGTTTAGGGTAGTGCAGTGGTGTTTGTGTAGTGTAGGGGGTCATGCTGGGGGTAGTGTTTTAGTGTTTAGGATAGTGCAGTGGTGCTTGTGTAGTGTAGGGGGTCGTGCTGGGGGTAGTGTTTTAGCGTTTAGGGTAGTGCAGTGGTGTTTTTGTAGTGTAGGGGGTCATGTTTTAAGATGCAACACTCCAATACCTGACCAGTCTGCACTACATAAAACTGCAAAAAACTAAAAATAAAAAGTGTTTTGCACACTTTTGTCATTGGGCTATATGTGGGCTACATCTGGGTAATATTTGTGCTACATTTTGGCTCTTTTTTCTCTGGTGGCCTTCTTGGAAGACCTTTGTTATGAAGTTTCCTAATTTCCTCATTTACTGCAGTCTCCTCAGTAGGAAATGCTTTCAGTTTTTTACTTTGATTCCATCAAGAAGGCATTCAGATGTGTCTCACATTTGCCATAAATTCAGAATGTTAGCACTCTAGTTGCTCATTAGATCACTGTAGTAAAGCTACTGCTCACTAGGGAGTTAACTGGAAGTCTGCTGCTGGTATTGAAAGTGATTGTTTCAGTCTGCATGTCAGAATTTTCTAATGAAGTAGAAGAGGAGTTGAGATCTCACTTAAAACATGCCCTCATTTTTCTTTCTGCAGCACTAACCATAATTTCTATTTCAAAAAGAACCCCTCATTTTGTTCCTTTTTAAATTAAATGTTTTAAGTATTAACGGTTTATTCCAATCAAGATGGCTTCAGGTGTGCCATACTTTTGTCATAAGTAAGGCTGTTAGCGCTCTAGTTGTTCTTTAGAACTCTCTGGGAAGCTGCTGTAGAACACAAAGGCATCAACTGGCAGGCTGCTCCTGTTGAAATATAACAGGAAGATATTTGAGATCACACTTGAAACATGTCCTAATTTTTCTTTCTACAGCACTACCCATAATTTCTATGACAAAATGAACCCCATCATTTTGTTCCTTTTTAAATTAAATGTTTTAAGTGTTACCATTTTATTCCCAACAAGATGGCTTCAGGTGTGCCATACTTTTGTCATAAGTAAGGCTGTTAGCACTCTAGTTGTTCTTTAGAACACTCTGGGAAGCTGCAGTAGAACACAAAGGCATCAACTGGCAGGCTGCTCCTGTTGAAATATAACAGGAAGATATTTGAGATCACACTTGAAATCCTAATTTTTCTTTCTACAGCACTAACCATAATTTCTATGACAAAATGAACCCCATCATTTTGTTCCTTTTAAATTAAATGTTTTAAGTGTTACCAGTTTATTCCAATCAAGATGGCTTCAGGTGTGCCATACTTTTGTCATAAGTAAGGCTGTTAGCACTCTAGTTGTTCTTTAGAACACTCTGGTAAGCTGCAGTAGAACACAAAGGAATCAACTGACAGTCTCTGCCCTTGTTGGATGTACATGTTTTACTGAGAATGTCAGACTTCATTCTCACATGACTGAGAAAGATAATGTGAATTTACAGAAAATATGCTCACATTTTACCTTCTGGAGCACCTTCCAAAACTCTATGGGACAAGCATGTGAAAATAGTTTTCTCTCAAACATGATTCATGATATCCCAGCAGAAGGTTTTTCACAGGGTAAAATCACCTTAGAACACACCACAATTCCTGAAATTAGTATGGTACCATCAACAAATGAATTCTAATGTAACTAGAGTCTGTTATCACCCTTTATAGTTCTCCTTTTGGTAACCCTCAAAATCTTTGATTCACTACAATGCATTTCAATGGAGTACTATCATTTATATTGGTCCCAAGATGGCTGCCAGCAATTTCAGGATGAAGTGCTGACAGCCAATCAGATCTCACGATGACATGTGTGGTTAGGCTCCGCCCAGATATATCTATCTTTTTACTTTTGATTTTCTCAGCAACTACTGAACGGATTTACACCATTTAACAAAAGGGTTCTTTCTGAACCAAGAACTACCTCTTTGCCAAATTTGGTGTAATTCCGTTCAGCAGTTCGGGCTGTAGCCGTGTCTAAAGTTTCCTATGGAAAATTGCATGTGGAAAACGCGTTTTGGGACCCCCTTTTCTCGGCCCCCGCTTGACGAATCCCCCGAGACTTTCAGGGTAGGAGCGGACCGGAGCGCCCCACAAAGTTTGAAAATTTTGCGAAGATACGTCAACCGGCAAGAGAGTTATTTCAAATAGAATGTCGCGGATTTCCTATGGATAATAGGTTGTAACTATAACTATCTACTGGCGACCGCCAGTAGATAATATATATATATATATATATATATATAAGGGCGGAACTTATGAATATTCTAATAGGCTGTTTTCAAGTGGATTCACTAGATCGATTACAGACCGGTCATTTGCAAAAGCATGTGTAGGTGTGCCTTAGGTTACAGATTTTGCCATATGGCAGGTTCTCAATTTGTTATGTAGTGTATATTTGTAGTATCCTCAATGTCAGAGTAGATTCCAAGGAATATCATCATTTAACCCTCTTTCATTGGTTCTCAGACGGAACACCCAACGCCCAGTGAAACTAAGGATAGGCGAACACAAAAGCAACATAAAATGTAAAAAAAGCACAACAAAAATGGCAGCTCATTTTTTGGAAAAAGGTCATAAATGGGAGGATCTCTCTTGGACGATAATCGAACAAATCGATAATGAAAGGTATTTATTTGAAAAGGAACAGCGTTGGGTGTTCCGTCTGAGAACCAATGAAAGAGGGTTAAATGATGATATTCCTTGGAATCTACTCTGACATTGAGGATACTACAAATATACACTACATAACAAATTGAGAACCTGCCATATGGCAAAATCTGTAACCTAAGGCACACCTACACATGCTTTTGCAAATGACCGGTCTGTAATTGACCTAGTGAATCCACTTGAAAACAGCCTATTAGAATATTCATAAGTTCCGCCATTTTATATATATATATATATATTCATATTTTTCAAATATCTCAATATAAATATATAATTTTTTTGACATTTTTTTTGCCGTCCCTGCCAGTTTTTTAATCATCGTAACACGAAAAAGAAGGATCCCAGAATTTTTCATCAAAAACTTCAAACAGGAAGTGGACCTGAATATAGCTTCTTTTTGTGCCATTCAGTGGCGGCCATTTTTGTTTCTTCTCAGTCTAGTTGTCATAACACCAGCTGCATCTAATCGAGGGCATTTCTAAGCAAGGCACACCCTTTATAAACCGGGCTTGTGAACACATCATTCTGTTCCCGGAGAGCCACGAGAAGGTATTCCCAGGTGTTCTAGCAGCCGGCAGCATGTAAGTAAGACAAGGGCGTGTCTTTAAAAAGCCCGAGAGATCACATTCAGCATAAAGAAAATAACTACTTTAGTATGAACTTGGCTTTTTCAATCTGTTTTCCTAAAATCTACAGTGTCTGTATGAAGGCGCCCCTATACCCCTCGTGACATCTCATGGAGAGGACACATTAATATACGAATGTATGTATATATAAACATTTTTAACGGCACGTCTCTCTGAGAGCTTGGATTTTGAATCCCATGTTTAACTGCATGCTAGGGGAGCACTTATTTATAAGTGAGTGAATGCACATACATGCTAAAAACTTACCATTCTAAAGCGCTAGGCAAGAAAAACGAAGGCACATGCGCTTTTTCACAGAACTAGGACAATTCTAAATTATTTTACTTTTGTAAATATGAATGTATGAATGTTTAAAAACAGTGTATGAATGAATGAATGCTTTAAAATAAAAAAACTTTTTTACCACCCATCTGGATGTTTGAAAGTTCTGAATGTATGTAAATCTGGGTACTAATACTATCAGGAGTGTTGTAGCAATTGATATATGAGTAAAAAACACCCATATCAGGGTGAGAAAAATACATCACAGTGATGATAAGTTTTTTCCTTTACACATGATGGTGATGTGAATATACAAAGTGATAAATGATACAAGCAACTATTTATCCACCTTGTTCTCTTTCTCATAGGATATACTAATGATATAATTTTCAAATGCGCAATTGGGGCGCAGAGAAGAGTACTTGTGATCAGTAGCCCTATGTACATTTATACAGCCCAGTGAGGCGTTATAGGGATCGTTTCGGTCCTGAAGAAGAAAGCCTAGGGGATGGCTTCTGAAACATGTCGACCTTGTAGAAAGTGACCCATTATGGTACACCATCTACTTCCCCCCTTTTTTTTACTATTCTCAGCTAGGGAAGCTAATAAAGTGTATTCTTTTCCGCTAGCCAGGGAATTTTTAAACCATCACATATATTTATATTTCACGATCCCACGCACTACACATATACACTAATCACTAAAGTAAGTGCTCCCGCGTCCACGTAGGTAGTAGCACGCCCGTCCCGTAGAGGGGCGGGAAGACCCCAATGATGAAGCATGACACTGAATCAGGTTTCAGTGTGTGAGGGGTATTTTACAATTTTTTGAACACTGTCCTTTCTACAAACATGAGAAGGTATTCCTTTTTCTAATCATCACCGTTTTTAAAAACACCGCTAAGTAAGATTAAGCACACACTTACGTGCGTTTATATGTTTTTGTAGTAGAATCTCTTTGTTGAATTGCGATACTGGGAGGAGGACGATTCTACCTTTTTCCTCTTCACTCCCCCTCATGATATTTTTGAACTCCAGGGAATGACTGTGATCACCTGTTTTCCAAAGGATTGGTTTTCTGGTATCCAAATCAGAAGAAATTAATTTCAACAAAATACAAAAATTCTATTTCACCGGAGAAGCTCAAATTTGCAGGAATGTACGCTTTTTTCTGGTCTAGATGCTTTGGGCACTTTGCCACTGCTGTTCAGTGCCTAAGTGCTAGTGCTCTCTTCGTAAATTGTTGTTATGGATTGGTGTTTCCTTGATTGGCTGATTTGATTTACTAGTCAGTCCCTAGTACAGTGCACTGTGTGTGCCCAGGGCCTGTAAATCAAAATGCTGCCAGAGGGCTGCAGCACTCATTGTGCCACCCACATAAGCAGCCTGTAAATGTAACTCTGGCCTGCCATTGTAGAGCCTGTGTGCAGTCTAGAACTGCCATGTCGACTTGGCAAGTGTACCCACTTGCCAGGCCCTAACCTTACCTTTTCTTACATGTTAGTCACCCCTAAGGTAGGCCCAAGGTACCCCTGTGGGCAGGGTGCAGTGTATGTGAAAGGTAGGACATGCCCTGGTGTATGTGGCATGTCCTGATAGTGAATTACTGCCAAATGCGTTTTTCACTATTGCAAGGCTACCGGTTCCCATAGGATAGAATGGGGAGTTTGTTTGTAACATCTTATAAACATAACTACCCCTGGCAACAAGGTAGGAAATAAAGTTTATTATGCCTGAACTCAGAATGTTAAAATGCATCTTTTAGTGAGGGCGATTTTTACATTCTGTGTTTGAAAATACCACTTTTAGAAAGTTGGTATTTTCTTGCTTAGCCATCCAGTGTGGTGGTGTGGTGCAGCGGCCAGGGCAGCTGACTGCGGAGCACAGGGTTCACGGTTCGATCCCCGGCTCCGGCGGCAGCTCAGCTCAGCACCATGTGACTCTGGGCAATAGCTCACTTAATTTCCACTACGGCCCCCAGCGCCTTGAGACCCGTAAGGGTGAGTAGCTGCGCTATATAAAAACGGACTTAGTGTGCCTCTGCTAGGCATGTCTGGCTTTTGGATGACAGGGGCTGGGGAGGAGCAGTGGCTCCAGAGAGCCTGATGAGTCAGGGCTGGGCTGAATAGACCTGGGCTACATTTAGAGTAGGGGGAGGAGATTTCCTTTCACCTGAACGGGCCTGGTCTGCCTTCTACAATGCTGTCTCCACCTCCTGCCAGGAAGCTGCACCAGAGAGGTCAGAACCGGTTTTGACCAAGCACAGGGCTTCTCTGCCACCAGAGAACAAAGTATTTTGTAGTATAAATATTGGGGCTCAGACCCCAGAACTTTAGATCACTTCTGGGAATCAAGAGGAACCTTTGCCAAGGAGAAGAGCCGGAGAAGCTGAGGAGAAATACTGTCCCTGTGCTGTTTGCTGTCTGGGGTTGGCCTGCAGTGGCTACTTGCCGTCAAGGAAAGGAGAAAAGGACTTTGCTGTTTGCTGTGCCCCCTGCTTGAGGAAGATCTCCAAGGTCTTGAAACTGAGCTTGCCTCCTGTTCTGAAGTCTCAGGGACACAAAGACTTCACCACCAGCTCCCCTGAACATCCTTGCTGGGTGTTCTGACCTGCAAAGAGGTGCCTGATGTTGTTTTGGACCTCTAGAGACTGTTTTCCGCTGGGAGCTGGAAAAATCAACGCAACACAGAGAAGCGTGACGCATCCGTATCTGTTTCCGACCCATCTCCAAAGAAACCGTTGCAGCACCTGCGGCGCTCGAGAAATCACTGCACGCAGCATCGAGTGCAACGATCTCCAAAGTCCGAGATCACCGCACCGATTCCGATGTATGCCCTGCTCTGCGGCTGCAAGAATCCACGCATTGTGCTGGATCGTCGCATCGCGGCGCCAAGTCTGTTGCATCGCTGGGGGACGCAGTAAGAAACCGACTCATCACCTCCCCACGCAGTTAGAAACCGACGCATCACCTCCTCTCTAGTAAGGAACCGACGCATCACCTCCCCTGCGCCGCAGTAAGGAACCGACGCATCACCTCCCCCGGAGCAAGGAACCGATGCATCACCTTCCCTGAGTGTAAGGAACCAACGCATCACCTTCCCTGCGGCGCATTTTGTTTGTTTGTGTGACGCATCCACGGTACTTTGTGTGAAAAGTGTTGCATCTGCAATTTGCTCTGAACTGAACTATTTCTACCATCTGAAAGTCATATTTTTATTACTGTACTGTGGATTTTTATCATTTGGTCTTGTTTTGGTTTAGATAAAGATTACTTATTTTTCTAAACTGGTGTGGTGTCCATTTGTAGTGTTTTCTTTGTATAACTGTATGTGTTCACAAATGCTTTACACACTGCCTCTGAGATAAGCCTGTCTGCTCGTGCCAAGCTACCAAGGGGGTGAGCAGGGGTTATTTTAGAAGTGTATCCCCCTTACCGTGACAAGAAGCAAGGGTCCCTATTTGGACAAAGGTACCTACCTCTGCCAACTAGAGACCCCATTTCTAAAATTGGTGGTCAGCGGTGAGGATCTGGACTTGCATTTGTGACTTACATACAGTGATTGGTGTACACTACTAGTATAGTGCAGACCCATTACACAACCACATACATTTGGTAGAGTTATTTTTCCTTGGAATTTTTTGCATCTTGAGAACTGCCAATTTACACCATGAGTAAACCAGCATCACTTGCATCTGTGGATATCGAATTTGAAGAGGAGAGGGTTGATACCTACACTGTGCCACAACTTAATGCTCTCTGCAAAAAATTTAAAATCTCTGTGAGAGGCCTCACCAGAAAGGAGGAATACCAAATGGCGCTGAGGGCCTGGTTGGAATCAAGGAATGCCAGTGAGCATACAGAGGAGCCTATGGTGGAGGGAGAGAATTTAGATGGGCAGCAGGATGGGCTATTGGGCCTGGCTGGAGGGAAGTTGCCTTCCAAAGGGGGCAGCAGTGTGTCTTCAAAGGGTCTGTCTCCAGAGGAGTTGGGGGACAGGGAGAGAAGCAGAGTGCATGAGTTGGAGCTTACAAAGCTCAGGCTTGGGAAGGAGTGTGACATGGAGAGTAAGAAATTGGAGTTGGAGAAGCAGAAATTGGCCATGGAAGAGAAGAAGATGCTCTTAGAGCATGAAAGAGGGTTGAGGGAGTTGGATCTGAAAGCCAAAAGTCTAGAGATCAATCCCAGTGCCTGGAGAAGGGAAAGTATACATCCCAATGAGGTTATTAAGGATTTCAAGAAGCATGAGGACATTGCTCAGTGGTTGAAGGCCTATGAGGTAGCAATGAGGTCCCACAGAGTCCCTGAAAGAGATTGGGGAGCGGGGTTGTGGGGCCGCTTTATCAGTGAAGGAAGGGAGACATTGCTAGCATTGCCCACTGAAGATCAGATATCCTATGCCCCCATAAAGGAAGCCTTAGTAGCAAGGTATTTGATGACCCCAGAGCTGTACAGGCAGAAATTTAGAAACTGTAAGAAGCTGGAGTCAAGTACTTGGGTGGAGTATGTGTCCTACTTTTGCAGAGCACTGGATGGTTGGGTGAAGGGTAGCAAGGTGAATGACTTGCAGGGGCTCTATAATTTAGTTGCATGGGAGCACTTGTCAGATAATTGTTTTCCAGAGCTACGCCAGCACTTGATTGCCAGTAAGCTGACTGACCCCAGGAAGCTTGCTGTGGAGGCAGACCGCTGGGTCAGTACCAGGGTCCAAAAGGGTCATGTGGGAGACTCTGCCAAAGGTGGGCAGGGTCCCCAGCAGAAGAGTGGGGGGGCAAGGGTAAAGAGAAGGAGTTCCAAAAAGGGCCCCAAAGTAATCCCCAAGGGAACCAAGGTATGGTTCCCAGCCTCCCACTGAAAAGAAGCCATGGGTCCCGACAAGTAAGCCTGTTCATAGGGGTCCCAAGGCATGTTATGGTTGTGGTCAGGTGGGCCACTTCCAAGGGGATCCTAGGTGTCCCAAGAAGGTTACCACCGCAACCAATGGTGCACCGCCCCAAGAAATGGCTAGTGTAGCCTTGGGGGAGGAGTCGGCTGCCCAAGAGGGATGAGGTCCTGCAGAAATGTCCCTGGTCTCTTTAGGAGACAGTGAGATGGTCCCAAGAGCTCATCTGCCTGATAACACTAAGAAGTACAGGCAGTGGGTGACCATCAATGGCCATAGTGTGGAGGGTTTGAGAGACACCGGAGCAAGTGTGACAGCTGTCAGTTGTCGGCTGGTGTCTGAGAAGCAGGTGGTCCCCAACACATTCTACCCAGTAGTTGCCACTGACAACTCAGAGTGCCTCTGCAAAGTGGCACAGGTTCCCTTTGAGTGGGGAGGGGGGTCTCAGTTACCTTGAAAGTAGCTGTGAGGCCAGCCATGCCTGTTGACTGTTTGCTAGGCAATGATTTGGAGAGCTCCCTTTGGGCGAAGGTGAAGCTGAGGTCTCATTTAGAGATGTTGGGTCTGCCTGAGTGGGCGTGTGTGACCACTCGGTCAATGGCTGCCGGTAAGGGCATTTAAGAGGACCTGGAGCCTGAAAGAGTGGCCCAGGTGCCTGCCAGAAAGAGATGAGGCGGGGAGCGCAGGAAACGGGCCACCGAAGTTCCCACTCTCCAGGAGGAGGCAAACCTTGAGGGGGATGCCCTGGAGCCTACAGGGGGACAAGTGGATGAACTGGGGGACCTGCCTGAGCTGACCCATTGGCAGCAGGAAGGGGGCCCACCAGGGAGGAATTCTGCCAGGAGCAGCAGAAGTGCCCTTCTCTTGTTGTTTTGCGGCAACAGGGAGGCTGAACTGGGGGACCTGCCTGAGCTAACCTATTGGCAGCAGGAAGGGGGCCCCACCAGGGAGGAATTCTGCCAGGAGCAGAAGAAGTGCCCTTCTCTTGTTGGTTTGCAGCAACAGGCTGCAAACCAGGCAGCAGGTGATCAGTCTGGATCACATTGGATTTACAGGGAGAATGGTCTCCTGTATAGCGAGCCTAAGCTTGCTGAGCCTGGGTCAGCCCGTGTGCTGGTAGTACCCCAGCGCTTCAGAGCCTTCCTACTGGGTCTGGCTCATGATGTGCCTTTGGCAGGACATTTGGGGCAAGACAAGACCTTTGAAAGGCTTGTCACCCACTTTTACTGGACCCAAATGCGTAAGAGTTCTGATACTCATTGTAGGTCTTGCCAGACTTGCCAGGCAAGTGGTAAAAGTGGGAGGAAGTGTAAGACTCCTCTCCAACCTTTTCCCTGTGGTCAGCACCCCCTTTCAGAGCATGGGTTTTGACATTGTGGTGCCTCTGGATCCCAAGACAGCAATGGGCATCAGGTTTATTCTGGTCTTGGTGGACCATGCCACCAGGTACCCAGATGCCATCCCTCTCCAGACTGTGATGGCCCTCATGGTGGGTCGTGCGTTGATGGGGATTTTCTCCCATGTGGGGTTCCCCACAGATGTGGTGTCCAACCGTGGTACCAACCTCATATCTACAAGTTACAAGTTCACCACTCCTTACCACCCCAAGGTAATGGGCTGGTTGAGAGATTCAACTGGACCCTGAAGGGCATGATTATGGCTCTTGGTGAACCCATGAGGTGTAAGTGGGACATCCTCTTACTATGCCTTTTGATTGCTTACAGAGAGGTACCGCAGAAGTCATTAGGGTTCAGTCCCTTTGAGCTCCTGTATGGGCACCCTATAGGAGGACTTCTAAGTCTGGCTAAAGAAGGCTGGGAGAAAGCTCCCAGTAAACCTCCCCTGGATGTATATAGCTACATGCTGGCCTTCAGGAACAAGACTAAGTGTTTCAGACAACTCGCTCAGGCGAATCTGGAAGCCAGTCAGGAGGAGATGAAACATTGGTATGATCCAAATACCACTCTGATCGAGTTTCAGCCTGGACAGAAAGTGTGGGTCATGGCCCCAGTGGAGCCTTGTGCGCTCCAGGATAAGTGGACCGGACCATTTGAGGTGGTGGAGCGCAAGAGTAAAGTCACCTACTTGGTGGACTTGCAGTCTCCAAGGAACCCTTTGCAGGTCCTGCATGTGAACCACCTTAAGCCTCACTTGGAGAGGTCCGAAGTGAGCATGTTCCTAGCAACAGATGCTGGAATGGAGGAGGAGACTGAGCCTCTTCCTGACCTCATGTCTGCAAAGGAACATGATGGGTCATTGGACGGTGTAACACTCTCCCCCTCCCTGTCTCCTGAACAGCAGAGTGACTGCTGCCAACTGTTGGGCAGTTTGCTGCTCTGTTCTCCCTGACGTCACTCAGTGGTGTGTCCATGATGTGTACACTGGGGACAGTCCTCCTGTGAAGCATAAAATCTACAGAGTGACTGACAGGGTCAAGGCTTGCATCAAGGAGGAGATCTACAAGATGTTAGTGCTAGGGGTGATTGAGCCCTCAAACAGCCCTTGGGCCAGTCCAGTGGTCTTGGTCCCAAAGACTGCCGCACCCGGTGCCACACCAGAACTCTGGTTCTGTGTGGACTACCGAGGGCTCAATTCGGTCACTAGGACTGATGCACAGCCCATCCCCAGAGCTGATGAGCTCATAGATCGGTTGGGAGCTGCCCGGTACGTCAGTACGTTTGACTTAACATCTGGGTACTGGCAGATTGCGGGGAAAAGGAGAGGTCAGCATTCTCAATGCCAGAGGGGCACTACCAATTCCGGGTGATGCCCTTTGGATTGAAGAATGCCCCAGCCACCTTTCAGAGGTTGGTCATTCAGGTGTTGGCTGGACTGGAGAATTTCAGTGCCGCCTACCTGGATGACATAGCAGTGTTCAGTGCCACTTGGGAGGCACAGCTGCACCACCTCTGGGAAGTGTTGAAGGCTCTGCAGAGGGCAGGCCTCATGATCAAGGCAAGTAACTGCCATATCGGGCAGGGTTCTGTGGTGTACTTGGATCACCAGGTGGAGAGTGGCCAGGTGGCGCCCCTACAGCCCAAGATTGATACCATTCTGGCTTGGGAACCCCCCAAGACACAGACAGAGGTAAGAGCCTTCCTAGGACTCACCGGGTATTACAGGAGATTTGTCAAGGGGTATGGCACCATTGTTCCCCCTTGACAGAGCTGACTTCCAGGATGCAGCCCAAAAAGGTGAACTGGACTGAAGCCTGCCAGAAGGCTTTTGATGTCTTGAAATCTGCCATGTGCACGGCGCCCATGCTTCAGGCGCCCAACTTCTCAAAGGAATTCATTGTGCAGACAGAAGCTTCAGAGCATGGTGTGGAGGCTGTGCTCTCAAAGCTAAATGAGGAGGCCCTAGACCAACCTGTAGCCTTCATTAGTAGGAGTTTACTTCCACAGGAACAGAGGTGGAGTGCAATTGAGCATGAGGCATTTGCTGTGGTCTGGGCGCTGAAGAAGCTGAGGCCCTACTTGTTTGGGACTCACTTCTGGGTTCAGACCGACAACAGGCCCCTCAGATGGTTGATGCAGATGAGGGGTGAGAATCCAAAGCTGTTGAGGTGATTACCGCCCTGGTACAGAACACCCCAATGCTGATGGTCTGTCCAGATTTTTCCGCCTTAGTGAAGAAAACTCCCAAGAGGGTGTGTAGTTCTCCCCACATTTCAGCTGGAGGGGACACATGTTAGACCTGGCCCCATTGGCGTGGGTCTCCCCTGCATTTTTTACCTTTGCCTCCTGTGTTTTTGCTGTGTGTTGGACTCCGTTTTGCTGGTCTAGATGCTTTGGGCACTTTGCCACTGCTGTTCAGTGCCAAAGTGCAAGTGCTCCCTTTGTAAATTGTTGTTATGGATTGGTGTTTCCATGATTGGCTGAGTTAATTTACTAGTCAGGACTAGTACAGTGCACTGTGTGTGCCCAAAAGCCTGTAAATCAAAATGCTGCTAGGGGGCTGCAGCACTGATTGTGCCACCCACATAAGCAGCCTGTAAATGTAACTCTGGCCTGCCATTGCAGAGGCTGTGTGCAGTCTAGTACTGCCATGTCAATTTGGCAAGTGTACCCACTTGTCGGGCCCTAACCTTCCCTTTTCTTACATGTTAGTCACCCCTAAGGTAGGCCCAAGGTACCCCTGTGGGCAGGGTGCAGTGTATGTGAAAGGTAGGACATGCCCTGGTGTTTGTGGCATGTCCTGATAGTGAATTACTGCCAAATTCATTTTTCACTATTGCAAGGCTACCTGTTCCCATAGGATAGAATGGGGAGTTTGTTTATAACATCTTATAAACATAACTACCCCTGGCAACAAGGTAGGAAAACAAAGTTTAGTATGCCCGAACTCAGAATGTTAAAATGCATTTTTTAGTGAGGGTGAGTTTTACATTCTGTGTTTGAAAATACCACTTTTAGAAAGTAGGTATTTTCTTGCTTAGCCATCTAGTGTGCCTCTGCCAGGTTTATGTATTGCATGTCTGGCTTTTGGATGACAGGGGCTGGGGAGGAGCAGTGGCTCCAGAGAGCCTGATGAGTCAGGGCTGGGCTGAATAGACTAGGGCTACATTTAGAATAGGGGGAGGAGATTTCCTTTCACCTGAATGGGCCTGGTCTGCCTTCTACAATGTTGTCTCCACCTCCTGCCAGGAAGCTGCACCAGAGAGGACAGAACCGGTTTTGACCAAGCACAGGGCTTCTCTGCCACCAGAGAACAAAGTATTTTGTAGTATAAATACTGGGGCCCAGACCCCAGAACTTTAGATCACTTCTGGGAATCAAGAGGAACCTTTACCAAGGAGAAGAGCCGGAGAAGCTGAGGTGGAATACTGCCCCTGTGCTGTTTGCTGTCTGAGGTTGGCCTGCAGTGGCTGCTTGCTGCCAAGGAAAGGAGAAAAGGACTTTGCTGTTTGCTGTGTCCCCTGCTTGAGGAAGGTCTCCAGGGGCTTGAAACTGAGCTTGCCTCATGTTCTGAAGTCTCAGGGACACAAAGACTTCACCACCAGCTCTCCTAAACATCCTTGCTGGGAGTTCTGACCTGCAAAGAGGTGCCTGCTGTTGTAACTTTGGCGCCGCTTGATGCATCTCCATGCAATTTGACTTACCCTTTTTGGTTCAGCTGCTGTAGTGAAAGTTTTGGGGTGATCCGTCATGTGGGGAACAAGAAAAAAGGGGGGTCCCAAAATGTGTTCTCCCCATATTAAGTCTATGGGGATTTTTCATTGTTTTTAACACGACTACAGCCCGAACTGCTGAACGGAATTACACCACATTTGGCAGAAAGCTAGATGTTGGTCCATAAAGTGTGCTTTTGTGATTTGGTGTAAATCCATTTCAGTAGTTTTTGAGATATCTAACTTTAAAAAATATAGATACTGGAGACGCGAGTCCTTGCAATGAACGCACACATCCTACTAAAATTTTGATTGGCTGCCAACACTTCAACCAGAAAGTGTTGGCAGCCATCATGGGACTCAGCTTGAAGCCAAGTCCCAGAAAAAAGTACAAAATAAAGAAAATGGGGCAGGGTAGGAATACCCTGAACACCCAGATATGGGGGGAGGTCCATTATGGACACTGCCGGGGGTAAAAATATTTTTTTTTACATTTTGCCCTGGACTCGTGGATGGATCCGCCAAACCGTAGCAAACAATATGCTTTCAACAAGTGAGAGCAGAAAATGTTCTCGCTTGCTGAAAGCAGAGCATGACTGTTTCACTGCCCGCTGTCAAGCGAGCAGGGAAACAGACATTGCTTTGAGATACAGGATGCTGCATGATAGCAGCTCCCTGGGTCTCAAAGCAAGGCCTGCTCCCACAAGAGGTGGGGAGCCGGCAGGGACCGCAGAGGACTTCAGGCTGCCCCTGCGGTCCTCAATAAAGTGGCCAGGCCCCGCAGGGGGGCAGTGCAGGCCCCCCTCCCAGTTAATTTTTTTTTAATTAAGGCCTGGCCCCGGGGGGTGGGGTTCCCAGGGCCAAAAATGCCCATCTCCCTTTCAATTATAAAGAAAAATAAAGGCTGGGCCCTGCGTGGCCTCCTCCCTTCTTTTTAAGAAAAAGTTTTTTTAAAAAGGGTCAGGCCGCAGGGATGGGGTGCCCGGGCCCAAAATGGTTCAGGGAAGGGGGGCCACACGGCCCCCACTTCCTAAACAATAAAAAAATGAAAATAAAAAAAGCCAGCACCTCACCGGAGACCCAACCCGCTTTCTCCACCATTGTGGAAAAGCACCTCCTGGTGTGCTGCTGGTTGGGGGATGAAGTCCCCTTGGCTGCTGAGGATCCTTAGGGGTCAACAAGACCTTCGTTTACCTCCAGTAAGCCCCACACAGTAGGATTGCTGAGAGGTGGTCGGAGGACATGCCCCCTTTCTCCACCACTCTGCAAACATGCCTCGCGAAGCACTACTGGTGGGGGAATGAGGTCCCTGTGCCTTCTGAAGGCCTGAGGACTAAAGTGAACATCTTCCCCCAACCAGTAGTGATCCAGGAGGTGATTTGCAGAGCAGTGGAGAAAGGGGGCAAGACCTCTGATGACCACTCAGCAATCTACCTTTGTGGGTCTTACTCGAGGTAACAGGAGGGCTAGTTGGCCCTCAAGGACCCTCAAGAGCCAAGTGGACTTCATCCCCTAAGTAGTAGTGCGCCAGGAGGCACATTGGCATAGTGGTGGAGAAATGGGGCATAGCCACCGAAATCCTCTCTGCAAACCCACTGTGTGTGACTTGCTCGAGGTAACAGGAGGGGTAGTTGGCCCCCAAGGACCCTTAATAGGCAAGGGGACTTCATCCCCCTACTAGTAGTGCTCCAGGAGGTGAATTTGCAGAATGGTGGAGGAAGGGGAAGTGGCCTCCTACCAGGTCCTAGCAATCCTGCTGTGTGGGAGCTACTAGAGGTAATAGGAGGGGGAGTTTGCCCCCCAAGGACGTCCTTGGGGGCCAACTACCCCTCCTATTATCTCCAATAAGTCCCACACAGCGGGATTGCTAAGAGGTCTTCGGAGGCCACACACCGTTTCTCCACCACTTTGCAAACACGGCTCGTGGTGCACTACTGGTTGAGGGATGAAGTCCACTTTACTCCTGAGGGACCATGGGGGCCAAGACACCCTCCTGGAACCTCCTGTATGTCCTACAGAGCGGGATTCCTGAGAGCTGGTCGAATGCCCAGCCCCCTATAACACTACTCTGAAAATGTGACTACTAGTTAAAAAACCATTGAATTTCGCTGAAAAAACCAAAGGCTACAAGGATGTTATAGTTAGGAAATGGAATAAATAAAAACATTAGACATCGACTGAAAAAATCAAGGGTAACAGAGACGTTATAGTTAGGCTCAGGTTTCACTCGTACGAAAACCATAGAAATTCAGCAGTCATAATTAGCTGAGTTAACTATAACTCGCGCCCCCGCAATGCACTGCTTATGACCTCACATATTACCTCACTCATGACATGGTCAGTGACATCACTGATGACATCTCAAATGGCATCACTGATAACATTATTGATGACATCATCCACAGAATTTCTAACGCACCCACTCTCACCCCAATATAACCTTTCATACACCCACTCCAACTTCCACTCTACCATTCTCAAAACCATTGACACGCCCATACCAGTACTTACACATCCACTCACTGATTCATAGGTCTATATACACATCTACATATCCACTCAGTCACCCAAACAGCTAAGGCTGGGCGTAGTTCGCGAAGTAGCGCTACGCGAAGCTACGTGAAGTGCAGTTCGCACTACGCGAGCTACGCGTAGCACTACGCGAACTGCGTAGTGCGCTGTTCGCGATGATTGCACAGTGCCGGATGCTTGTCCGCACTGTGCAATCATTGAAAAGGGCATCTTGCACAGTGCGAGCTGTCTTTACTGCCGCTCGAGTAGATTTTTACTCGAGCGGCAGCTTCTCAACGCGGACTGGTAGTTTCTCATCGCGAGCGGTCGCGAGCATACGCGACCACTCGCAATGAGAAACCTGACCTCCCCGCGTTGAGAATCTCGCCCGGCAGGTTTATTTTCCACGCTCGCGATCGGCAACTTGATGTTGCTGATCGCGAACGAGGAAAAAGTCTCGCCGGGATGTCATTTGCTTGCTCGCGGTCGCCAACTTGACGTTGAGGACCGCGAGCAAGCAAAAATGACCGCTGCACTACGCTACGCTACGCTACGCGTGTTTGCACTGTGCTACGTGCAATTCGCGTTGTGCGAAGTAGCGCAAACTTCGCAAACTACGCGAGCGTAGCGTAGTGCTTTGCCCAGGGTTACAAACAGCCACTCATACACCAACTCACTCACTAATACAGCCACTGATATATCCACTCATACATCCATAAGCCACTAACACAGTCAGTCATCCATAGAGGTACTCACATACCTACTCATTCACCCATAGAGTCAATCATACAGCCACTTACTCACCTATACAGTTATACACACACACACTGAATTATTCATACAGATACTAGCACATACTCAATCACCTATACAGTCACTGACAAAAGCACACCCTTGCCCAAACAGCCACTCTCACAATCATTCACTCACACATACAGACACTCATATACTCCAACACTCACCCTATACTGCCTTTCACATATGCAGTTACTCAACTGTTAGACCTGTTTTTTTTAGCAGGTTTATCCCCAGACTTTTTGCTTTTTTAGCCTCCTGTTTTTGACCCTGTTTTGGTTGGTTTTATGACTCTGGGCACTTTACCACTGCTGATCAGTGCTAAAGTGCATGTGCTCTCTGTGTACATTGTTATTATGGATTGGTGTTTCCATGATTGGCTTATTTGACTTACTACTAAGTCCCTAGTACAGTGCACTGTGTGTGCCCAGGGCCTGTAAGTCAAATTCTGCTAGTGGGCCTGCAGCACTGATTGTGCCACCCACACAAGCAACCTTGCAAAAGGGTCTCAGGCCTGCATTGCATTGTCAGTGCACAGTTTAGTACTGCCATGTCGACTTGGCAAGTGCACCCACTTGCCAGGCCCTAAACCTTTCCTTTTCTTACATGTGAGTCACCCCTAAGGTAGGCCCAAGGTACCCCTGTGGGCAGGGTGCAGTGTATGTGAAAGGTAGGACATGTTTTGATGTGTGTAACATGTCCTGATAGTGAACTACAGGGAATTTTGTTTTTCGCTATTGAAAGGCTATCTGTCGGGGGTGTGGTCTGGCCACTTAGTAAGATGGCCGCTTAGTCTCGGAGCTCTGTGCTGTGAGGAGCCCCAGACGGCGGTGAGAGGGCTTACCGGTAATCCTGTGTCAGTTTAAACCCTAATCTTAGCTGGCGGAGAGGTCGGGGATGCATTAGCAGCGGATTCACTAGCAACAAATGTCCCCAAGCGACGTTTTCTTGCAAGGAGTTATGTGAGACTCTATGAAAGGGAGATGGTGGCCCATGACGCGCGCATGGAGCCATTGCAATAAACTTGTGAGGGAACGTGCGTTGCGAAACTAGGCTTCCCTGCAACTCAGAAGCCGAGTCTCGCTTCCCCTGACTGCTCTTTGAAACGCGTTGTCCCGGTCCGGCTTATTCTTTTGATGAGATGGACTGCGCTGGCGTCAGGCTGCAGGAGCCTTTTTAATTACCTCAGACCTCACACTGAGGTGCGATCGTCGACGTCCCAAGAGCAAACCAAGATAGCAGTCCATGACACGAGACCAATGCAATGAACTTGTGAGACGTGTGCTATATATCCAGTCTTCTCAACAGCTCTGAAGCTGAATTTTGCCCCCTTTTGGAGCACTGTTAAGCCAGGTGTTTTGATTCAGCTTCTTCTTTAGGCAAGGCGGTTTGCGCTGCTATCAGACCTCAGGAGCCTTTCTAATTACCTCAGCCCCCTACTAAGCTACTATTGCCGACACCTTCAGAGCAGCCCCAGTGATCTGGATCACTCTGAATCCTATCTTAACCACATGTTAGATGCACGCATATGATCCAGACCCCCTGTTTCATTACCATTTTGTCTTGCCATATCAGCCCTCTTTTCCAAAAGAGAAGCCATATTCCTGAAAGAGGGGGAAAAATATTATTATTTTTTTTAAAGTAAGTACGCTTTTTGCAACTATAACAAAATCTACATATCAACAATTTGTGTTTCACCTCAGGAGAGCCAGACTGGGTCCGTGCTACTGTGAAAGACTCATGAGCAACAAATGTCGACACTAGCTCTGATGGTCTTATTTTCCTTAGGATGACTGCTATGATTTAAAGTTAACAATGACTGTGAGAAGTTGGCCTGGTGTCTTGCCTCGCCCTCAGGATAATACAGAGTTCCACAAAATACCACTCCCACACGGTGGCTCAAACACGACGAGACAGGAGACATAAAACACAACCACACCTAGAAAGGGGTTTCACTATACAAAATGCAAAAACTCTCTTTTTAGAATAAGGCTTGGGGTTTTATTTATGCAATGCTCTCTAACAGAAAGGCTTTCCCAGATGTCAAATTAATAACATTAAACTGTATATAGAGATATATATATTTATATGCAAGCAATAATAGCACACTTGGTAAATGCAACAGTTAAATGTATGAATAATAATAATGAATAAACAAGCAGCAAATAATACTGGACGTCCTGCAAGAAATCAGAAAGATATATATATATATATATATATATATACACTAAATACATCAAATGATTACTTTGGATGTGCACTCTTACTCACTTACACATCAAAAAGAAAACACCTCAAATGACCACAGCCACTGGAACCACACATCACAATGGCACTAGTCAGAAACAAATCACCTCACCTGATCGTTCACTCAACATCCTTGCCAACTCAAGCTGGAGGTGCCCGTAACAGCCAGGCAAAGGACTCGCGATCAGGACTCAAATCCAGGTTCTTGTGACAGTACGTCTACTCCACAAGTGAACTCCCAAGCTGGCTGTCAATAATCCTCAACTTTGTGGTCTCAAAACACACTAGAAGGTTCGAGAGTCTTTCCCTCTGCGCCAAGGAAACTTACTGGAGCTGGCCAGTTTCCATGCAAGCATTCCAGGGCAAAAGGAGTTCCCACGTTCCCTCTACATTTTCACATGTTCCAGCCTTTATCTTAATGAAGCTTACGAAAGCCTTCCAGGGTACATTAAACAATCTCTCACAAAACAAACCTTGAACATGATTACCCAAACAACTTGCGGGCCTGTCTGTGCGCGCAGAAAAACTCAAGCAAGGCAGAGTCAGAATTCAGGATGACATGAGGCCATGTAAAAGCCAATAGTAAGAACTTCATAATATTTCCCAATGTACAACACAATGCACATTTGTGCACCACTGCCTATAGCATCACATACTTAATCTCTCAATGTACAACACAATGCACATTTGTGCACCACTGCTTATAGCACTGCACTTCAAGACCAAAAAGTACACTCCACACCTCTCTCTCTCTCTCATGCTTTCAAATGCACACCCCGCACGTTCTGTTCTTGGCAAGGCTGTTCTACTGTGACAACTCCCACTTCAAAACTACGAGAAGAAATCTTCAAGAGAAACAAGGCAAATGCAGGACGTTGTACATTCAGGCTAGGATAAAATAACACACCAAAGTCAATTAAAATGATGGTAGTCAAAGGTCATCACGTGGTGTCAGACCATAAGAGTGCCTCTAGCACTGCACCTGGTATATGATGTCCACTAGTTAAAGTGGGCACCTTGCACCAGTCCAAACAACCCTTATGGAGATTTAAGAGGTCTAAGATAACCTTAGAAAGCTATCCAAGTGGTAGCTGTGGAGAGCAGCCTTCAGGCTTAGTCTTGAAGGAATGTAAAGCAGCTTGTTTTACCAGAAAGCAATCTACTAGTATTAATTAAATGAAAGGAGAACCACACAGTAGTTATTAAAATATGTATTTATTGATATGACACTATCTACGATGACACAGTATCTCCTACACGGAGATAATCACAAAGCACACAATACTTAACCATATATTAAGAAAGTGGTATAAGAACCACGACTCGAGTCAAGACAGTGTCAAGAGGACGTAGAATCGCTGGGACCCCAAGGAACGACCCAAGGTGAGTAAGTAGGGACCCCACGGAGGACGTGTGCCGTGTGGGAACACGGCCGCGTGCTCCGTACAACTCTATGGGAAAGTCGCTGTTGAAGTTTTAGAGATTAAGGACCCTTCCCAGTGGACTTCAAAGAAAGCCCGTGAAAGACAGAAGGTTGGATAGCCACTCCACCGGTGGATACCAAAGTACCCAAGTTACCTATCCCAGGGAAGCCGGGTGCATAGGGATGAAGTGGCGTCGGAAACCGCTGTCAAACCCAATGGAGGACTTCGAGAAAGTGCCGCTGCTGGAAGGATGAAGAATGTCCGGTGGAATCCAAATGTGGATTCTTGATGAAGAGTACCTGAAAGCAGAGGAGACAGAGTCTGGGTCACTTAGGAGTGACCAGGAGCTTGGTAGACGAATGCCCACTGATGGCGGGTGCTTCAGGTTAGTTGACTGTGCTCCTGACTCTGCAGCAGCGGGGACCAGGAGAAGCCAAGGACAACCAGGAGCCGGATGCGTGCTGTCCCACTAAGGATGTCGTGTGCTGAGGGGTCGGTGTCCGGCGAGAGCACCAACAAGCCTTGGCAACAGCAACCCACGTAGAAGGACAAGCAGTGCACAATTCGGACCAGCAAGACCCAGGAGACTCACCACACACAGGGGAATCAGGGCAAAGTTGACCCTCAATTGACAACTCGTTGCCCGAAGCCAAAAGGCTGGATCATCAAAGAAGAGAATAAAAGCACAAGAAAATTAATATTGTTATGAGTAGCTATACTCTATACCACTAATGTTTACTCTCATATGTGTGCTCGGGCATCGAGTTGTTTCTAAGGCAGATCCCTAGGGATCACACTTGGGGGATTGGGGTGGTCTCCCCCCCCCCCCCAGAGCACCATACTAATTATCACTAAGAGACAACATAACCGTTAAGATTGAGCGCCAACACCACATGGTGCCATATCACCCACCTTGTAGTTGACCCTCAATTGGACCCACAGGCCGGAGGCACAGGAGTTGCGAGAGGAGCTCGAGAGATTTCACCAAACAACAGCCCACGGAGCACTCAGTGTGAGGAGGTTACAGTTCTTGGTAGGAAATGGGTGGGGCTACTTGGAGCCCAATGCACTTGTTCAGGAAACACCAACAAGCATATGCACTTGCCAAAGTACGCGGTGCACAGGGGTTCGGGTATTGCACGCCCCACGAGTGATTCTGACCTCAAACTTGGTGAGAGGGCAGCACGTGCCTCGAGGGACGTAGTAACCCACCTCCTGTGTTGCTGGACCCTTCAGAGTCTGAAGGAGCTCGGGATCAGCAGACCCGTCAGCAGTGTTGAGGTGCCTGCGAATGCAGGGGTGGGACTCCTTCACTCCAAGGGAGATTATCTTCGATTGTCTTTGATGCTCCACAGGTCCTACATGGATCCTGTATGGTGCACGGGCACAGACAATGCAGCAGACTGAGTGTGAGACGAAGTCGGGCCCAAACGAAGTCCAGCGAAGTCCAGAGTGTCCAGACGGTTGAAGTGCAGTGGTTTCTTGTTCAGAATGTTGTCCACGTCGAATCTAAGGTCCTACAGACAGGTAAGCCCTTAAATATCCACGGGAGAGGGTTGACAAGATTCAGGGGACCCTCCCAGGGGAGAGTCTGGACAGTGGGGAGGTTACTTCCATGTCGTTTGTCCAGTTTTGCGCCAGAGCGGGAGCCAATGGCTCCCAGGACTGGTTTGAACTGGACTATGTACAGGGACACCAAATGTGCCCTTAATGCAGACTTTCAGTCGCTGGCAAGCACAACCACCCAGCCCTAATACACTAAATCCTGTTTGGGAGGTGGTCACACCTCCCTGTGACAGGATGCCTATTGTTCTGCCATTCCCCTGCTCGAGCTTGGCTCAGCAGCATGAGGGCAGAAATGTGTGTCTGGTCGGCAGCAACCATTTTGTGCTGTCCGGAGCTAGAAGGCTGGTACCAGGAACACCAGGGACTCCACAAAGCTCGCTTCTGAGGGGTGGAATCGTACCTCCCACACCAGGTACCGGTGTGGGGGTATGATTCCAACATGTTTGACACCAAACACGATAGGGTTTGTTTCATCCGTTTTAGAGTTGGTCATCACCCGGTCGTATAATGCCTCTCTCTATATATATATATAATCATGGCTGTTTCACTGACAACCCGGGAGAATGGACTCCGTAGGCTGCAGGGGTGTCCTGCTCGTGTAGGGGCACCCTCTCACTTAGAACCAAGCACCCTGCCTTCAGGATTGTCAAGGCCTGCTATAGGGGTGACTTATAGGTTTTAAGTGCAGTGACCTTAAGAGATAGTAAACCTATATCTTTAGTAAGTGGTGCATGCACCAACTTACACAGGCTGCAATGGCAGGCCTGTAGTCCTGTTTTGAATGGCCTCTCATGGGTGGCATAATACATGCTTCAGCCCATGGGAGACTTCTAGGGTACCTATGCCCTGGGTACATGGGTACCATATACTAGGGACTGACAAGGGTACCCCAGTATCTAATCTGGGGTGTACCTAAGTTTATAACATAACAGTTTAGGGATAAAGCAGATAGACTGGGGTCCTGATTAGCAGGATCCCAGTCAGACTAGTCAAAAACAGCATCACATCAAGCAAAAAGTGGGGGTAACCATAGGAAGCAGATCCTACTTTCCTACACAACCCCCCCAAACGTAAGGAGATGAGACTAACCTTGCCCAGTTGAGTCCTCATTTTCTAAGTGGAAATATCTGGAGAGTTCATCTGCATTGGCATGGTTACTCCCAGGTCTATGTTCCACTGTATAATCCATCCCTGTAGGGAAATGGACCATCTCAAAAGTTTGGGGTTTTCACCCTTCATCTGTTTTAGCCATAAGAGGGGCTTATGGTCTGTCTGAACAATGAAGTGAGTGCCAAACAAGTATGACCTTAGCTTCTTCAGAGCCCAGACCACAGCAAAGGCTTCCCTCTCTATGGCTGACCAACGTTTCTCTCTGGGGGTCAACCTTCGGCTGATACAAGCTACTGGTTGATCCTGGCCCTCTGCATTAAGTTGTGACAACACAGCCCCTACACCCAACTCAGATGCATCTGTTTGGACAATAACTTGCTTGGAGTAGTCAGGACTCTCCAGGATGGGAGCAGTGCACATGGCCTGCTGGAGATCATCAAATGCCTTCTGACAGCTAACTGTCCACTGAGCCTACTTGGACATTTTCTTTGATGTGAGATCATTCAAGGGAGTCACTATAGACCCATATCCTTTTACAAATCTCCTGTAATACCCAGTCAGGCCCAAGAAAGCTCTGACCTGAGTCTGGGTAGTTGGAGCAACTCATTCCATTATGGTCTGGATTTTTCTCTGTAATGGTTGAACCTGGCCTCCACCCACAAGGTGGCCCAGGTACACAACCTTGCTCTTCCCTATCTGGCATTTAGTAGCCTTGATAGTGAGGCCTGCCTTTTGCAGAGCCTCCAAAACATTCTTCATGTGGACCAGGTGATCCTCCCAGGTGGAGCTAAAGACAGCTATATCATCAACATATGCTGCACTATCGGCCTCCAGACCTGTAAGGACTTTGTTCACCAGCCTTTGGAATGTGGCAGGTGCATTCTTCAGACCAAAGGGCATCACAATAAATTGATAATGCCCACTAGAGGTTGAGAATGCTGTTTTTGGTTTGGCATCCTCAGCTAATCTGATTTGCCAATAGCCAGCAGTAAGGTCAAAAGTGCTCAAGAACTTGGCTGAGGCCATGGTATCAATAAGCTCATCTGCCCTTGGAATTGAGTGAGCATCAGTCCTAATGATTGCATTGAGTCCCCTGTAGTCAACACAGAACCTCATCTCTCTCTTACCACCCTGGGTGTTAGGTTCTGGTACCAAGACCACTGGACTAGCCCAAGGGCTATCTGAGGCCTCAATAACTCCCAACTCTAGCATCTTTTTGACCTCAGTCCTGATGCAATCTATGACATGGTCAGGTTGCCTGTCCCTCATCAGTTGCCATGAGCAAGCCCATGCCAGCCCTGTCTACAAAAGGTTTGAGCCTGTTCACATGGAGCACCCTGTGGGGGCTCCTGGGAGTGCCAAGGTCTACCAAATAGGTGACCTCACCTTTCTGCTCAATAATGGTATGGGGTCCACTCCATTTGTCTTGAAGAGCTGCTGGGGCCACAGGCTCCAACACCCATACCTTCTGCGCTGGCTGATATACAGTCAACACAGCCTTTTGGTCATGCCAAGCTTTCTGTAATTCTTGAGTTGCCTCAAGGTTTTTGCTGGCCTTCTTCATGTACTCAGTCATCCTGGAGCGGAGACCAAGTACATAGTCCACTATGTCTTGCTTGGGCGGTTTGAGAGGTAACTCCCATCCCTCCTTCACCAAACACAAGGAACCCCTAACTGGATGCCCAAACAGAATTCAAAAGGGCTGTAGCCAACCCCCTTCTGTGGGACCTCTCTGTAGGCAAAGAGAAGGCAGGGCCGAAGGACATCCCATTTTCTCCTAAGCTTTTCTGGGAGGTCCATGATCATGCCCTTTAGGGTTTTGTTGAACATTTCAACTAACCCACTGCATTGTGGGTGATAGGGTGTGGTGAATTTGTAGTTCATTCCACACTCCTTCCACATTGCAGTTATGTAACTTGACATGAAGTTGGTACCTCTGTCAGTTAAGACCTCCTTAGGGAAACTCACTCTGGAAAAAATTCCCAGGAGGGCACTGGCCACCACAGGGGCTGTGGTGGTTCTAAGGGGTATTGCTTCTGGGTACCTAGTGGCATGGTCCAACACCACTAGTATATAGCTGTGCCCAGAGGCAGTAGGAGGCTTCATGGGATCAATTATGTCAATCCCAAGCCTCTCAAAGGGAACCCCCACCACTGGAAGTGATATCAGGGGGCCTTTGTATTACCACCTGCCTTACCACTGGCTGGCAAGTGGTACAGGAGCGACAACACTCCTTGGTGTCTTCTGACATGTGAGGCCAGTGAAAGCCTGTCCCAAATTTTACTTTGGCCTAGGTGTCCTGCTAAGGGAATGTCATGTGCCAAGGTGAGTAGGAAGCCCCTAAACTTCAGAGGTATGACCAACCTCCTGGTAGCACAAGGCTTGGGGTCTCTACCCTTTGAGTAAAGGAGTCCCTCATCCCAATAGATCCTGTGGGATCCACTGACACTCCCAGCAACCTCAGCAACAGCTTGCTGTCTGAGGGGTTCAATAGAGGGGCAAGTTTGCTGCTCCAAACTCAAATCTGCCCTGGAAGGGCCCCCTGTGCCCAAGAACTCAACCTGGTCAGGTTCAAGCTCATCTGGGACAGTTCCTTCACAGGGACTGAAATCATCTCCCTCAAGAGACTGACCCTCACTCTGAGTTTGGGGGGAAGACACAACCTTACCCCTCCTGTTCCTTCTCTTGGTAGGCACCTGGTCCATTGTTCCAGGTTTCCAGGGCCTGTTCAGTGTTAGTCAGTTTGGCCTGTGACCTGGTCACAGCAAACACATCTGCAGAGATGCCCAGCATTGCTGCATGAGTCCTAAATTCTACATCAGCCCAGGCTGATGCCTCCAAATCATTGCCCAACAAACAATCCACTGGTAGGTCTGAGCTAACCACAACTTTCAGTTACCCCTCCCCAGCTGAAATTAACAACTGCCAAGGAATGATCAGTCCTGACATTGTTTGCATTGGTCACTTAGTACATCTCACTGAGTATGATTTGTCCAGGAGACACAGGTTTCTCTGTCACCATTGTGACACTGGCTCCTGTGTCCCTGTAGGCCATTGCTCTACTCCATTTATTAAAGGCTGTTGCCTGTACTTGCCCAGGTTACTGGGACTCACCAGTAAGGTGGCAATATCTATACCTTGCTCACTTTGCCACTGGATTCAAGCTAGCCTGGCTGATGATGGCTGAATAGCCAGAAACCAGTCCCAGGATGCTTGTTTCCGGTCCAGGGAAGACATGGCTTGGCAGTTCGGGCTGGACTGTTTCCATGAGGCACAGGGTCAGACTGATTTGCATATGGCCATGCCTGAACTGGGGTGGTGGAGTGAGCTAAAGAATGATGATGGATTAAACCCAGATCAGTTGACTGGGGGTGAGTGTTTGATTAGCTCAAACGCTCCGTCCATCATCCCTTTGGTATTGCTTTGTTTGCCCTAAGTTGGCAGGGTATGCCCAGACGTGGGTCCCTTGCTCACTTTGCCACTGGATTCAAGCTAGCCTGGCTGATGACGGCTGAATAGCCAGAAACCGGTCCCAGGATGCTTGTTTCCGGTCCAGGGAAGACATGGCTTGGCAGTTCGGGCTGGACAGTTCCCATGAGGCACAGGGTCAGACTGATTTGCATATGGCCATGTCTGAACTGGGATGGTGGAGTGAGCTAAAGAATGATGATGGATTAAACCCAGATCAGTTGACTGGGGGTGAGTGTTTGATTAGCTCAAACGCTCCATCCATCATCCCCTTTGGTATTGCTTTGTTCGCCCTAAGTTGGCAGGGTATGCCCAGACGTGGGTCCCTTGCTCACTTTGCCACTGGATTCAAGCTAGCCTGGCTGATGACGGCTGAATAGCCAGAAACCGGTCCCAGGATGCTTGTTTCCGGTCCAGGGAAGACTTGGCTTGGCAGTTCGGGCTGGACTGTTCCCATGAGGCACAGGGTCAGACTGATTTGCATATGGCCATGTCTGAACTGGGGTGGTGGAGTGAGCTAAAGAATGATGATGGATTAAACCCAGATCAGTTGACTGGGGGTGAGTGTTTGATTAGCTCAAACGCTCCGTCCATCATCCCCTTTGGTATTGCTTTAAGGTGGCAATATCTATGCCGCCATCACTGATCAAGACAGCCTGAGCTGGAGTTCTGACTAAGCCAGAACCCACCTCAGAACCCAAGGTTAACCCTACTAATCCCTTGTTCCCTGTACCACCACTTGTAACTGTTCTACGGGGAACAGTTGCCTTAGAGGGCAGTGGTGGTTGGAGTAGTTTCCTTGGCTTATGGACAATCTACATCCTTTGTCCTAAGGGTTTTTACTTTACACAAGTAACAACAAGGTTTCTTTTTGCCTTTTCCCTTGTTGGATTGTGACTCCCCCCCAGATGCAGGTTTTTGGGGCCCTGATGAAGACTGTTTTTGATCTTTACCCTTGTCCCCACCCTTATCTGGAGTTTTAGAATCTTGCTTCCTTTGGTCACCACCATTGTTCTGGTTTTTCTGCTTCACCCTGGTTCTGACCCACTTATCTGCCTTCTTTCCCAATAGTTGGGGAGAAGTCAGATCAGAGTCAACCAGGTATTGATGCAATAACTGATTTTGGCAATTATTAAGGATCTGCTCCCTCATAATCAAATTGTTTATCCCTTTAAATCATTCACTATCCTGCCAAACAACCAGCCTTCCCGAGCCTTAATAGCACTATCCACAAAGTCTACCCAATCCTGATTATGTGCCTTCTGGGTGTCTCTGAACTTAATCCTATACTGTTCAGTGGTTAAGCCAAACCCATAAATGAGAGCACTCTTCAAGATTGAGTAGTTGTCAGCATCCTCTTCTCTAACAGTGAGGAGCGTATCTCCGCCTTTGTCAGCAAAGGAGAGCCACAAGATAGCTGACCACTGCTCTTGAGGGACCCTTTGTACTTTACAGGCCCTCTCTAAAGCAGTTATCCATTTGTGGATCTCATCCCCAACATGGTAAGGAGGGACAATCTTGCTCAGGTTCCTATTATCAAAGGAATGTTCCTTAACTCTAGGGACACTGTTGCTGCCACCATGGGACTCTAGTCCCAACTTTTTTCTAGCTCTCTGGACGTCTAGGGACTCTTTATCCAGGGCCAACTGCTCTTGCCTGAGCCTAAGCCTAGCTTTCTCAAGCTCAAGAAGTTGGTATTCCCTATCATAACAGTGGTCCCTCTTGCTAGATACAGAGGTCCCTACAGACTGTCCTGAGTGATTAGATTCTGCAGAGGGAGATCTAGATCTCCTTCGTAAACTCTGCACTCTTCCAGGAGTGGTGAAGAGGGGGCCTTCATGGCCTTCTCCATTACCTTCTTGAAGATCTGAGTTATCCAGGTGGGAACTATCAGGTTCCCCCTGGTCAGGTTTAGAGTCTAGGTCATAAAAGGTGTCACCTTCTGACCTGTCTTCATTCCCTGTCCAACACACTCTCTCCTGTTTATCTGACCCAGGGGTTTTCCTTAAGTCATCTAGAAGTAACACCTCTACCAGACATAGAGTGTTGGCACTTCTCCCTGTCTTCAACTTTCTAGAGGCACACAGGGCTTTCAGTTCCTGGAACGAAAGCTCACTGTATCTAGAAGGCAGAGAGCCATTGGCATCTCCTTTAGCAGACATATTAAGTGTGGCGGGGTGCTGCACCTACCTAACCTACTAGGAATTAAACTCTCTGAGTTTGAAGAAAGGGTGTGCTAGACCCTTGACTTACCCAACCCTAAGTTCAGTAGAACTTACTTATTCAAAGCTAGTATTATATGTACCTCGTACTAGTGGTTTTTCAGTTAATCAATACAAAGATTTAGCTGGTAAAACAATGCAGGCTTGAATCCCAACCGCTGCACACCAATGTGAGAAGTTGGCCTGGTATATGATGTCCACTAGTAAAGTAGGCACCTTGCACCAGTGCAAACAACCCTTATGGTGATTTAAGAGGTCTAAGATAACCTTAGAAAGCTATCCAAGTGGTAGCTGTGGAGAGCAGCCTTCAGGCTTAGTCTTGAAGGAATGTAAAGCAGCGTGTTTTACCAGAATGCAATCTTATAGTATTGATTAAATGAAAGGAGAACCACACAGTAGTTATAAAAATATATATTTATTGATATAACACTATCTAGTACGACACAGTATCTCCTCCACAGGGATAATCACAAAGCACATAGACTCACTGGGACCCCAAAGAACCACCCAAGGTGAGTAAGTAGGGACCCCAAGGAGTACGGGTGCAGTGTGGTAACACAACCGCATGCTCCGTACAACTCTAAGGGAAAGTCGCGATTGAAGTTTTAGAGATTAAGGACCCTTCCCAGTGGACTTCGAAGAAACCCCGTGGATGACAGAAGGTTGGAGAGCCACCCCACCCATGGATACCGAAGTACCCAAGTTACCTATCCCAGGGAAGCTGGGTGCATAGGGATGAAGTGGCCTTGGAAAACGCTGTCGAACCCAATGGAGGACTTCGAGAAAGTGCCGCTGCTGGAAGGAAGAAGAATGTTCGGTGGAATCCAAAAGTGGATTCTTGATGAAGAGTGCCTGAAAGCAGAGGGGACAGAGTCGGTGTCACACAGGAGGGACCAGGGGCTCGGTAGACGAATGCCCACCGATGTTGGGTGCTTCAGGTTAGTTGATGGTGCTCTTGACTCTGCAGCTGCGGGGACCAGGAGACATTGAGGACAACCAGGAGCTGGATGAGAGCTGTCCCACAAAGGATGTCGAGTGCTGAGGGGTCGGTGTCCGACGGGAGCACCAACAAGCCTTGGAAACAGCAACCCAAGCAGAAGGTCAAGGCATTACACGATTCGGACCAGTAAGGCCCAGAAGACTCACCACACACAGGGGAGTCAGGGCAAGCCTGGAGCAACCAGGGGAGCCCAAGAAAAGCAAAATTGACCCTCAATTGGACCCACAAGCCGGAGGCACAGGAGTCACGAGAGGACCTCGAGTGATTTCACCAAACAACAGTCCACGGAGCACTCAGCGTGAGGAGGTCAAAGATCTTAGTAGGAAATGGTGCCAGAGGTTGGGGCTACTCGGAGCCCAATGCACTTGTTCGGGAAACGCCAACAAGCATATGCACTTGCCAAAGTACGCGGTGCACAGGGGTTTGGGTATTGCAGCCCCCACAAGGGATTCTGACCTCAAACTAGGTGAGAAGGCAGCTCGGGCCTCGAGGGACGTGGATACCCACCTACTGTGTTGCTGGGCCCTTCGGAGTCCGTAGGAGCTTGGGATCATCAGACCGATCAGCAGTGTTTAGGTGCCTGCAAATGCAGGGGAGTGACTCCTTCACTCCAAGGGAGATTATCTTTGGTTGTCCTTGATGCTCCACAGGTCCTACATGGATCCTGTATGGTGCACAGGCACAGACGATGCAGCAGACTGAGTGGGAGACAAAGTCGGGCCCAAACAAAGTCCAGCGAAGTCCAGAGTGTCCAGACGGTCGAAGTGCAGTGGTTTCTTTTTTTTTGTTTATAATCTTTTTTTTATAACAGAGCAGAGTCATATCTTTACATTGTCATTATTACATACACAACCAAGCACTACTACACCCCACCACAGGGCATCTCCAATGAGCCTCGCCGGGCCCCTGTCCTCTTTACCCACGGTTGTTCTGATAATTCCATCAGGTAGTCTCTGAATGAATCATGGAATGAATTGTTTCACCCACAGGAGGCGTACATGAATTCCCCCTAAATTCGTTCCATTTGTTCCAAATTTCCCCCCATTTTTTGGGACATCCTCCTTTTACATAAACAGTTTTCTCCACCACCATGCAGCAGTCCATATCCCTCTTCCAGCCACGAAGCATGGGCGGGGGGGTAGCTACCCAGTGGCGCGCTATATTTCGTTTTGCCAGCAAAAGACCCAGGGTTACCCAGGTTTGGTCCGCTCGCCCCAGGTTTGTATCCTCCCACACATTCAAAAGGCACAATATTTTGCCTGCCAGTAGTCCTGAATCACCTGACACGTCCATAATTATATGGTAGAACAACTCCACCTATCCACACCCTCCGTTACAGGTTGCTTCCACCCTACGTCCCATTTTCATGAGTGTGGTGCAGGAAATGTATACCCTATGCAGTATTTTGAGCTGGACTAGTCTGAACCGGGCCCTGATTGCTTCTCCCCTCGGGGAGGCTAATGCTTCAGGCCAGTCCTCCTCTTGCAAGTCAGGTATGTCTAAACGCCAGCGATCTTTCAGGACTGTAAGAGTGTCTGGTAAGTTATTAATCAACTTTCGATAAGTGAGCGAGATTGCTTTCGGGGCAGGTGTTCCTCAAGGAGTCTACATTCCAGATGTGATGACTCCAGGAGCTCAGCTCCCCGGGGCACTGCTGCCTGTATGACATGACGGATCTGCAAGTAACGGAAGCACTCCATCCGGCCCAGTTCCTATGTTTTTTGTAAAGGTTCGAATGATACCATTTCTACTCCTGTGTGGAGGTCTCCCAGCCTCGAAATTCCTCTTAAGTCCCACCTAGCGAAACCTTTTCTTATTTCTGAGGCGCCCAGTTGTTGGGATTCCCAAAGTGGTGTGGCTTTGGTGAGCCTATTTTTCCACCCCAGTTTGGAGGGAGCCGAGTGCCACTGGCGAACCGTCACCGCCGTGGGGCCCTCAAGCGGGAGTCGTCGAGGTTCAGTATAAAGCGCATGGAGATACCCTCTCGGCTGCAGTACCAGCTGATCCATATGGTACGCCGGCTCTGTTAACGGTTGGTGGATCCATTGGTTAATGGTTGCGAGTTCAGCTGCCCTATAATACGTTTGGATGTGTGGCAATGCGATCCCCCCATCGTACCAACTATGGGTCAATTTATTGAGGGTGATCCTTGGGGTGCCACCATCCCGCAGGAGGGAGTGCACCTCACTGTCTATCGAATTAAAGTATGAGCCTTGAACCTGGAAGGGCGTATTTTTGTGCAGTGGTTTCTTGTTCAGAATCTTGTCTACGTCGAATCTAAGGTCCTACAGCCAGGTAAGCCCTTAAGTTCCCACGGGAGAGGGCTGGCAAGATTCAGGAGACGCTCCCAGGGGAGGGTCTGGACAGTGGGGAGGTTACTCCCATGTCCTTTGTCCAGTTTCGTGCCAGAGCGGAAGCCAACGGCTCCCAGGACTGGTTTGAACTGGACTATGCACAGGGACACCAAATGTGCCCCTCATGCAGACTTTCAGTCGCTGGCAAGCACACCCACCCAGCCCTAATACACTAAATCCTGTCTGGGAGGTGGTCACACCTCCCTGTGACAGGATGCCTATTGTTCTGCCTTCCCCTGCTCGAGCTTGGCTCAGCAGCAGGAGGGCAGAAATGTGTCTCTGGTTGGCAGCAACCATTTTGTCCTGTCCGGAGCTAGAAGGCTGGTACCGGGAACACCAGGGACCCCACGGAGCTCGCTTCTGAGGGATGGAATCATACCTCCCACACCGGTTACCGGTGTGGGGGTATGATTCCAACATGTTTGACACCAAACACGATATGGTTTGTTTCAGACGTTTTAAGTTGGTCATCACCCGGTCGCATGATGCCTCTCTATATATATATGGCTGTTTCACTGACAACCTGGGAGAATGGACTCGGTAGGCTGCAGGGGTGTCCTGCTCATGTAGGGGCACCCTCTCACTTAGAACCAAGCACCCTGCCTTCAGGATTGTCAAGGCCTGCTATAGGGGTGACTTATAGGTTTTAAGTGCAGTGACCTTAAGAGATAGTAAACCTATATCTTTAGTAAGTGGTGCATGCACCAACTTACACAGGCTGCAATGGCAGGCCTGTAGTCCTGTTTTGAATGGTCTCTCATGGGTGGCATAATACATGCTTCAGCCCATGGGAGACCTCTAGGGTACCTATGCCCTGGGTACATGGGTACCATATACTAGGGACTGACAAGGGTACCCCAGTATCCAATCTGGGGTGTACCTAAGTATATAGCATAACAGTTTAGGGAGAAAGCAGATAGACTGGGGTCTTGATTAGCAGGATCCCAGTCAGACTTGTCAAAAACAGCATCACATCAAAAAGTGGGGGTAACCATAGGAAGCAGATCCTACTTTCCTACACAACCCCCCCCAAACGTAAGGAGATGAGACTAACCTTGCCCAGTTGAGTCCTCATTTTCTAAGTGGAAATATCTGGAGATCCTACTTTCCTACAATGACCCCAGCGATACAGAGTGTATTTTCAGCTGTTGGGCCCATTGGATGCGGGGCCCTACACTACCAACACTACGACCTTTGACCTCTCTCCTCCAGTTCCACGTTTCCTACTCGTCAGTAGTGAGTTAGTTAACGAGTGCGCTGCTTATCAACTCCTCTACAAGTGGGCTCAGCAGTGGTCTTCTTGCAAAGATCTGCCCTAGACGAAACCACCTGGGAGGATCTGTCCTTTAAAGGAATATCTCAAGTCCTTGGTGGCTAGTATATACTGCTACTGGCTCAGGAAACAGCGTTTACAACGCTGCAAACACAACGCGGTAGTTTACAACGCGGTCGTTACCACGACCGCGTTGTTACCACGCGTGCCATTACATTGCAAGTCGTAACAACGACTTGCTGTAGGGGGCGTGCAACACAAGGGAATGTGTTGGATTTTGAATCCAACACCTTCCCTGCTGTTGCACAAACTGGAGTAGGAATAGTAATTAGTACTATTTCTAAGTCCAGCGCTTTCTACAGCAAGTCGTTGTTACGACTTGCGATGTAATGACACGCGTGGTAACAACGCGGTCGTTGTAATGACTGCATTGTAAACTACCACATTGTGAATGCATGCGTTGTAACGTGCTACATTCACTGGCTCACACACTGGCCAATTCTGGCTGCCTTCTCCACAGATGAATTGATTCTCTACTACAAGTAAAAACGGCAAAGAAGATAGCCTCATCAGAAACTCAGGTACCCAGAAATACAAATTCGACATAGAGATATCAGCTGTGCGAAAGCGCTTACACATCAGAAGAATTGACACAGGAGTACCGGTGATGCCTTCTGGCAAGATGTCTGGTAAAAACGCTAGACAACTCCTCTTCTCAGAGGCTTTTAACCAGGGCTGTCTCTCCTCAGATACACGTGGTATCATCTCTTCGACTCAGAAACCATCTAACTCTGTGATGACAGCCTCGCCGGATTCCACCATGGAACGGATACTCCAGGAAATCTCTGCTGTGAGTCGATGGTTGGAGGGCATGGAGACCTCTATATCTGCCCTCACAACTGTGACTACATCTATCCGTATACACATCGCTAGATTCCAGAGCCGGATGGATGGCCTAACTGCGTGGGTGGTAGCGGTAGAGAACCGTTTCAATGTTATTCCGGACCGGGATCAAGAGCTTCTCTTCCTCAGGAGCAAAGTGGTAGATCTGGACAATAGAAGCCACCGTGACAATGTCCGTTTTTTTGGCTTTCTGTAGAAGATAGAAGGTTCGGACGCCAAATCCTTTCTCAGAGAAGCCCTTCCAAAGCTCACAGGTCTTACTTTTGACCCACCATTGGAGATGCAGAGAGCGTATCGCAACGGATAGCTCAACACAGGGAAAAATATACGACCACTTCCGCTCATCGTCTGCTTTCTACACCATGATCAGGCCCGTCAGTTGATCACAGTGGCTCGTACTCATGGCCCATACACATTTGAAGGTCATGAGATCAGAATGGCAGTGGATCTTTCAAAAGAAACTAATGACCATCGCAAAGCTTTCCTCTCTCTTAGACCCCAACTGCGACAGCTTGATATTAAGTATGGCCTCTTTGAGTCCGCATGTCTACGGATTACCAAAGATGGAATATCCAAGGAGTTCTTCAAACCAGAGGATCTTAGGCAATTTCTGGACAGTTTTTCCCCTCAAAATTTGGAATATACTATGTCTCCACCAGAGTTTGGATCCCAACTACTATCATTGAACTCTACGATGCCCTCTGGTGGGGCCCGACGCAACCCAGGCCGTTCCCTGAGTAGGGGACGAGACCCATATCGAGCCATCCACTCTCTGGGAGATCGAGCACAGGCCCTTCAAGCAGTGGCTACCCTCATGCAGGAAAGAGATAGGGACAAGTCACGCTCGCCTCTAAATCCCACTTCATCCGAGGAGGGTGTGCCCTGAACTGTGGCTGATTGAACTTCTTACATCTATGAGAAGATTGAAGCTCGTTGACTCAACGTCCACTGAAGAAGACAATTGGCTGCGTACCTGAATACTTGCTTCCTTGTTATGTATTATTTGCTCTATAATGTTCCTCTTCTCCCTGATCCCTTCTTCCACATCCCCTGCCTCCTCTCTTAACATGTACTAATGTTAATGTTTTTGCAGTGCTTGTTTGATTGTACTTTTTATATTGTAAACTTTATATGACACAGCCTAAGACAACTGGCTGAATACCTGAGCACTTGTTGACTGGTTATACCTTATTTGCTGATCTCTTTTCCATTAACACTACATTCTCATATTGATTGTTTCCTCTCTCCTTTCTCCCTTTTTCCTCCTTGACTTTTAAATCTGACCTTTATAACATAGACCGAATACTCTTAACATCAACATTGACAACATTATTACATAGGTGCGTTTTCACTATTGATTCTGCCGCCCGAAGGGGCTCCTCCGACACGCATAGCCCGAAAGTTTAGACCCGCAGAGAGCAGTCCTATTCCCCAGTGTTGCTGTGCCTTTCCGCACAGTATATCTGTTCCTTTTCCTCTCTCCATTCCCTTCCTCCAGCTTCTCCAGAGACTTGCTTCTTCTTCTTCTCACCTGTTCTCCCCCGTACACGTATGTGACTCACACCTCTTTTAACCCCCCACTCTATTAGGAATCATCTGAGAATGTTATTGCCCTTATCCTTGGTCCTTCTCCTTGCCAGAGCTTTTTTCCTTCCCCTTCCCCTTCCCCTTCCCACTCTTTTCTTTTACTTCCCTATCCTTACATAGACTCTCCCCTTATTCCTGCCCACATTTATTCCTGATACCCCTCATTTGCGCAGCTTCTAACCCTCTATCTTCCTTCCTTTTCATGCCCTTTCCCATTAACCTAACACCTCCTTTCCCCTTCATCAACTATCTCTTAATAACCAACCTCTTCTTACTCCCAACATACACATGACAGTGAATGCTCCCTCTTCTTCCCATCCATTGCGTATTGTCTCATGGAGTGTCAATGGCCTCACACATTACATTAAACATAAGAAAGTACTCTCCTAACTGCAAATGAAAAGAGCAGATATTGCCCTTTTACAAGAGACACACTTGGATGCTTTGGAATCGTCCAAACTACGACGAGAATGGGTGGGAAAAGTTATCTATTGTGGTTTAACGACACAGACCCCCCCCACCATGGAGAGTCAACCACAGAAATGTGAGTGGCTATCCTCTTGCTTGGGTTGATCCAGATGGCAGATATGTCTTTGCTAAGTTAAAAATAGGGGATAGAACCCTCTGTGTTGGTTCAGTTTATGCTCCAACAGGAGCTAAACGCTCATATCTCATTATCCTGAATCGACTATTAGTGGAAATTGGAGCATCCAGTTATGTAATTGGAGGGGACTGGAATCTTATCCGTGATGCAGTTCTAGATAGGACGGGTGCCTTGGACAGAAGTAATGAGGGAGATAGAGCTCTATTGGGTGACATAACATCTGATCATGGACTAGTGGATCATTGGCGCCTCTGTCATCCCACAGACCAGGAGTATACCGTCCTTTCCTCTGCTCATGGCACCCAATCCAGGATAGACTATTTCCTTATATCTCACTCAATAGTTGCAATTACTAGTGAGTCCCATATATTGGAAGCTGCTCTCTCTGATCACTCCCCGGTTCTGCTTGCTCTTGATGTAGGCTTAGTCTCCCCAGGCCGTAAACCAAGGCGAATGAACATCCAGAGATATCGCTCATCCCAGGGTAAGGCCCAGCGGCGTTCTCACCTCTCTGACTATCTAATCAATAACAAATCATCAGTTACTTCCTGTAGGACCATATGGGTGGCTGCGAAAGCAACTATCAATGGGCAGCTGATGAGGGACGCGGCAGAGGCCAACAAGACGGCATCCCTTCATCGTGCTGAACTCGAGGATCAAATCACCTCTTGATGGAGCAGGATTTCTAAAAAAGGAAACCTGTTCAAATGAATACCCCCATAATACATACTAACAGTAAGTAGTAATAGAAAATTAACGTGCACCTTACATGAACACAGGGGAAACTGCTTTGCGCATGCATGCACTAACGTGAGATAACGCATGAAAGAACATAAAACCGTATTTACATTATGCTTTGAAAGAAACGAGAAACAATGCATGACTAGGCCGCATGTGCATTTCGTAGTTTGCATGTTGCAGCTTGCTTTGAATTAATAAATAATATCGTTTTGCATGAAGCTATGCTAGGAAAAAAC
The DNA here is from genome assembly GCA_963921515.1 of Calotriton arnoldi. Classification (NCBI taxonomy): domain Eukaryota; kingdom Metazoa; phylum Chordata; class Amphibia; order Caudata; family Salamandridae; genus Calotriton; species Calotriton arnoldi. Next base: position 500,626 of record CAWUFW010012140.1, read on the forward strand.
GTTAACAGGGAATAGTGCAAAGGTGGGTGGTAAACAGTGAAAACTACATTATCAAATCATTAATGAATGTTCATTTTCCATTTACTATAGTGAGCTGGATAAGACACCATTTTATCTTAAATTGGCCAAATGAAGGCGGGGTTGGAAAATTGAGTAAATGCTGTTCTGACAAAGGCATGCTGAAGCGCTGAGCACAGCAGAAGAGATGAAAGGGGTGAAGACCAATGTGATGATCGTCTGCCAAGCAACGTGACAGACCGTGGGATAGAAGAATTTCTTCTGTAGACATTGCTTAAAAATTATACAATTGTAACTTAGACCAGATCGTATGAATGAACAATATATGAGCTAATGGGAATGGGCATAAAACAAAGAATAAGAGTGAAGTCACCATGGTGTGACATACCACCCCCAAAGTCCACCAATCAACTGTCTAGTTACGCTGAATGTTTCAATTGATGTGGGACGGACATGTAGGTTTTAGGATATAACTGGGGTGCCTTTAGGGGTGTGGTTAAGGTGTCATTAGGAGAGGCTGAGAGAGGGGAGATGCGTCGCTGTTCGTCGGTTTGCAGAGAGGCCTAGCTGTTTCTGTCCTGTCCTGATCCTGTCCCTGAAATCTTTGTCCCCTGACTCTATTTCAGGGGATCCCCACCACCACTTGGGCCTGAGGGGTGGTTTTCTACAAATCCGTTGGGTTTGTATTATTCTGACTCGTACTTGCATACTTTACTTACGAATGTATTTGTCTCTGAAACTTTTGTCTCTTTATCTATCCACTCCTTCATGCACAATTGTCATTATTTGATTGATGAGTTTGTCTCTATTTGAATTGCTGATGTTCTCTCCCTTTGTGAGTTCATTGCTTGCACTTGTAACCGTATGCTTTGAGCATTTTATCCTTTGATTTAAGATAAACTTATTAACTTCAACGAGAGTCTGTGTTTTATTTAGTTGATTGAATGTTAAATCAGATAAGGAGTATCATTACCATCAACTATTCAACTAATTGGTTCATCGACCAAGTAGAGGAAGAGTTGATGTATAAAATAGATAAGTATTTTAAAAATGCCATATATGAGTTTTAGGAGTAATAGAATTGAATTTTTATCAAATAGACCCCGGCGCATCAGGGATTTGGGTGAATGTGTATGGGACATTGTTCTGCTATATTATTGAGTATTGATCCCTGATTAGGCATTGGCTGCGCGCTGGATCAGTTTCTTGGTAGCAGAGGATGGTTTGATTATTGATTAGTTTGGTAATGACTATTGATTATTGATTATATGTTCTAACTCAAAAAAGTCAGTGTCCTGTTCTATGTTGTCTAGAAGTACAGGTACGGAGATACCTGAGGAATCCCGGGAATGGAATTAGCCTGAAATAGGCAGAAGAAGAGTGTGCTAAAGAAATCACACTGCAGAAGTACTTTGTCTGTTGTAATAATACCAAAGCTACGGAGGGCTGAAGGTGTTATATTAAGGGAAATTTCGTATGTGAGTAGAGTGTCTGAAATAGCGAAGGGTCCACTTCCGAAACTCTAGCCTTATCCCCAGGGGAGTACCAAGACCTCTTTTCACACCAAAAAGTCCTCTTGCGAAAACTTTGGCCTTATCCCTAGAGGAGTAATAGGTCTACCCGGAGCTTGTTTGAAGAGTAAAATAATGCTGGACGTTATTAGGACTCGTAGTGGAGAAAACCTCTTGGAAAGAGTGAAAACTATCTCTTTATTTAGTGGAGCAGACAAGGTAGCACTGTTTTATGTTGTTACTAATCAAATTTTTGATTGAGTGCTTAGAAAAATATTGCTGTATTATTTTGTAAAGGGAGGGTCAGTAGAAGGAGTAATACTGATGTCAGAAAAGCCGCGCTGGTATTGGACAAGCAGCAGGCGTGTACTGAGCTGTGATTGGTTGGTGTGAGCCGCGCTAGTATTGGTTGAGATTTTGCTTACGTAGTAGTGTTCTGATTGGTTGGTTGGTGTGTGTCGCGCTGGTATAGGACGAGAACTGACAAATAAAATAAGTAGAAATACGGAAAGATTCTTTGTTTGTTTTTGGTGAAATACGCTAGTATAAAGAGTCAGGAAAATGAAGTTGCTTGAGAAAATAAAGAAATTCTTCAAAATGGATAAACCGATTGTGACTAGAGAGGGAATTCATATTCCCCCTCCAGGAACGCCTGCTTCCTATATGATGTTAGAGCAAGGATATCATACGTGTACATGGTTGGAGAATTGGGCAGAGTATACAAAGGATGATGGTGTTTTAGCTTTCCCACAGCATGGTTCATTTAATATGAGGATTTTGCAGAATTTGAGAAATAGAATGAATTCATTAGAGCTGAATCCCAGACCTACACAGTATGAAGCATTAGAGGAATGGGAAATAGAAGCCATGGTGCGAGAGAAATATCGAGGAGGTAGGAGATATAGAAATGTAATGTCAAGGTACCCTTTTGAGAGAAGAGAGGACACAATGAAATGATGGAGGATAGCTGTGGTAACAGAGGCTTTGTATCCAGTTTTAGTTGCTGATGAACAGACAGGAGGTAAATGTAAAGAGAAAAAGAAAAATATAGAAACCTCAAGTGTAAAAGATGGTGTAAACAATTCAGATGATGAGTTATTAGAGGATATTATGACCAAAAGACCCCCGCCATATCAAGACAAATCAGTTGAGGTGACTCCAAATGCACCCTTTATGGGAAATCCATTAATCCCACAGATTGCGGACATGGCTAGGATAATGCGAGAAAAAGAATTTGAGATACTAAACAAGGCAAATGTAGAGCAGATTCAGAAAATAAATCCATTCGATAACTTTATTTCGGTCTCGAGGACCATAAAAGTGCATGATAAATCATTTGAGTCTAAATGCAGAAGCATTGACGGTACCGGTGACAATAGGTCCTGTAGTTCCTTTATTTGGAGAAAACCAGAATACACCTAAAGTACATACGTTAGCAGTTCCAAAAAGTAATGTCAGGAGCGGAATGGAGACGGTAGTCAATGAGAATAGACAGGCTGACACAAATATTACATTGTTAGATCTTCCGGTTTGTAAAATGATAACGGAAATCCCTAGAAGAGGTATACAAATAAATCCCCGGAGAATAGGGACAAATGTCACTCCAATGACAGGAAGTTCCGCAGGTCCTTCATCAGAAGAATTGAATGATTGGATAAAAGGAATGGAAAAGAAGAAACCACAACCACAGAGTATAAATGTGAGTCAATTGAAGGTAGATTTGGAAGAGATGATTATTGGTACAATAAGTCCAGACAGATTAGGGACTTACCGAGATGATGAATTATTGTTCTTGTGTAAAAGCATTACTTGGAGAGCAAGGAATCTTCATGAGAAAATATCCGAAGCTGCTAGTGAGTATGGAATAGACATAGAAAAGTCAAAGGTGTCGCAGAAATCGTACAGATTGGCATTTACTGAAAAGGATCTGGAAAGTTTGAATGCGTCTGGAAAAAGGTTACAGATAAAAGAGTTGATGAACATTTTGAAGAAATGGGGAGATGTAGATTGATGGAGAAATAGATGGGTGAGAAAGAAGGAAGAAGCAGCTAGTAAACGAGTGTCTATGTTCCCGTTAAAGGAAACAGAACAGATTGAAAGGGAGTGTCCGATGAGGGAAGTACCAGGTGGTGGATACGTTCATGTTCCTTGGTTAAGGTAGGATATATTATCATTTACGAATGATTTCCCCAGACTAAGAGAGAAACCTGTTGAATGGTACAAACAGGTAGAAAGGTTTGTGACGGTCTCGAAGGTTCTGTTGAAGGATTTAGATGGGTTGTTTGAGATTGTTGTTCCGGCAGACTTGTGGACAGAATGTAAGATCACTGTTGATTGGCCAATAGAAGAATATCCTAGAGACCCTAAAACAGGCGCACCATCCGAAGAGGTGATGAAAAAATATAATCAAGTAATCACTTTCTTGAAGGGAAAAAGTTCCCCTAAAGAAACAGATTGGGTTAAAATAGACCGAATGACCCAAGAACCAAAAGAGTCAGTGCATGCTTATTATGAAAGACTGTTGCAAGTATTTAAACAGTAGAGGATTTGAAAATATTGGAGACAAGGATATGGGACATTTTGTGTATCGTTTTGTATTTGGTTTGAAACCAGAGATTAGTAATATGATTCAGCAACATTTGATTTGTTGGCAGAGTAAAACAATTGATAAGATTTTGAGATATGCGAAGTATTGTAGAGATGACATTGAATCAAGACACAAGAAACTAAAGGAGAAAATGATGTGGGCACAAGTGAAGGTAGCAGAGCAACAAGAGGTAAATAATAATTCTCAGACAGGTTACCAGATGAATGGTCAGAATCAAAATGGTCAGGTATCAAATGGAGGTAAAGGTAGAGGTAAAATGAGTAAAGAAGAGGCTAGGAAGAAATTTCCTTGTCATGCATGCAGAAAGATAGGACATTGGAAGAATGAGTGTAGATCTGCTCAAAAGAATAATGGGGTAAATCAAAATTTAAATCCACAGATGCAGAATGAAGTGGTTGTGAACCAGCAGCAGCAGGTAGTTACCCCACAGTTACAGGTGCCACAAGCTCCTATGCCAAATAATGTGAATGCTCAAGTGCAGAGGTACGGTGTGAACACTGGATTTCACGGAGGTGACCAGATCGGTAAGAATCAAAGGGCCATATTATCAAGAATTCCAATAGAAGCCCAGGTTTGATGTCCTTCACACCAGAACCTGGGCTTCTATTGGAATTCTATAGGGCATATTATCAAGCCCCTTATCGCTGCTTTAGCGGCAGTTTCCTGCCGCTAAAGCGGCGATAATGTTATCGCCCATTCTTGATAATATGGCCCAAAGTGTGCAGATGATTCCGCAATATTGGTTGCAGTGCAATGAGAATGATTCAGACTCATCTGGTGCCTGAGAGGGGAGGAAGAGTGCGTACTTGGCGCATCCTTGGCGGTAGATCAGTCAGGTCCATTTGTCGAAGGAAAGGTGGAAGGTAATGATATTACATTCCTGGTGGACACTGGTGCTACCCGTTCTACTGTGAGAGCAGCGGAAATTCCAAACCTACCCCTCTCGGGAGAAACTATCCAAGTTGTAGGAGTCTCAAATAAGCATATTAGAACCCCAGTCACAAATCCAATAGAAGTTCATATTGGAAACTTCAGAGACATGCATCGATTTGTGGTATGTGACTCGAGTCCGGTAAATCTCTTAGGTAGAGATTTGTTATGTAAGATGAACTGTACCATCTATTGTGCGCCAGATGGTATTGCATTTCAGACACCTGATGAGGATGTTGAATTCAAAATGATGTTAGCGAAACAAGGGACAGAAGTGGACGAGTTGTTTTCACTTCTCACAGAAGAAAGTTTGCCTGAAGAACTTCGAAGTACAGTGAGGTCAGATGTATGGAATTTTACAGGAAAAGAAATTGGCCTAATGACAAATGTAGACCCAATTCAGGTTATGGTGAAAGAGGGTGCTGTGTATCCAAACACTCCTCAGTACAAAATGAGTCCAGAAGTAATTGCAGGAGAGAAATAATGAGTAGTCCTGGCAATTCACCCATTATAGGAATTAAAAAGCCAAGCGGAAAATATAGAGTAGTACAGGATTTAAGAAAGATTAATAAGATTGTGGTACCTTGCTGTCCCATAGTACCAAATCCAGCAGTCATCCTTTACCAAATTCTATGCGATTCAGAATGGTACACAGTGATTGATCTGTGCCAAGCATTTTTCTCGATTCCCTTACATCCGGATTGCCAATATCTTTTTGCGTTCTGGTTCGGAGACTGTGTCTTGGCATGGTGCCGAGTTCCTCAAGGGCATACCGAGAGTCCCTCAATCTTTAACCAGATTCTGAAAAGATGTCTGGAGACTTTGATCATGCCAGGGAATTCAGTTTTGGTTCAGTACATTGATGACCTACTTGTGGCATCAAAGACCCGAGAGGCATGTGTGACAGATACCATTGCCTTACTGAACCATTAGGCAGAAGGAGGACACAAAGTGTCACCAGCAAAATTCCAATTTTGAAAACAAGAAGTCCAGTACTTAGGATACAAAATTGAAAAGGGAGTCAGAAAGGTGACACCAAAAAGAATTAGTGTGATAAAACAAATGAGCCCACCTACCACTCAGAAAAAAGTGCGAATGTTTTTGGGAATAGTTGGATACTGTAGGCAGTGGATCTGTGGTTTCTCATTGATTGCAAAACCTCTACAGAGGTTGACACAAAAAGATGTGAAAGATCCGATTGTGTTGGATGATGAAAGTATGGAAGACTTTATAAAATTGAGAAACAGTCTTTGTCGAGCACCTGCATTGGGAATGCCAGATTATACAAAGGAGTTTGCATTGTATTGTTGCGAAAGAGATGGATGTGCACTTTCAGTCCTAACTCAGAAACATGGAATGGCACGACATCCAGTAGCATATTTTTCCGCTACTCTGGATTCAGTGACTGCAGCGTTACCAGGCTGTCTAAAAGCAGTAGCCGCCCCTTGTGTGAGCCTGGAACAAAGCGAAGCGATTGTGATGGGTTATCCAGTCAAAGTGTATGTACCAAACTCTGTTGAGATCCTTTTAACTCGAACCTGGACTCAATACATGACCTCTAGTCGGCTGACTAAGTACGAGAGAGTGATTCTGGGTGCTGAAAATGTGACTGTGGTAAGGTGCACAACTGTAAACCCGGCAACTCTATTGCCAAATTCTCGGTGTGAGGAAGTGAGAGAGGAAGCAGATCATGATTGTTTGGATGTGACAGAATTTTGCACCAAACCCAGGTTTGATATAGAGGATGTTCCTCTAGAAGAAGTAGATTGTGAAATATTTGTGGATGGGTCATGTCTAAGAAATGAAAAAGGTGAATTATGTACTGCCTATGTTGTTTGCACCATAGCGGGAGTTCTAGAAGCATCCTGTCTAAAAGGGGTAAACTCTGCTCAAATTGCTGAATTGATAGCTCTAATCAGAGTGTGCAAAATTGCCAAAAGTCTGAGGGTGACCATATTCACGGATAGTCAATATGGGTTTGGGGTTGTCCATGATTTTGGACAGCTATGGATACAAAGGGGATTTCTGACTTCCTCAGGTTCCCCTATTCGTAACAGCAAAACTGTAAAAGAATTATTGGATGCTTTGCAATTGCCCAAGAGAATTGCAGTGGTCAAATCTGCCGCACATAAATCAGGAGATGATTATGTGTCGAAGGGCAACAGATACGCTGACCAAATAGCGCGTTTCTGTGCACGAAATTTAAGGGCTTTAAACAGAGCAATTGAAAGGGGAAATACCGAATGCCATCTTATGTTTACTAACCCATTTGAAACTTGGGATAAAGTGAGGCAGATGCAGGAAAAATACAGGTTGCAGAAAGCGAGCAGAAAATGAAGTTTGGGTATATTTTGATGAAAGACCAGTCTTGCCAGATTCTTTACTCTCCCATATGGCCAGGGTATATCATGGAATTGCACATGTTGGAAGAGATGCAATGATCAGACTCTTCAAGCAGTCATGATATATAACCCGAGGTTCAGGGTCATTGCAGAGAGCCTTTGCCAGAGGTGCATAACTTGTCAGAAGCAAAATCCAGGCAGAAAGACAGTTGTTAGTTGGGGACGAATTGGAAGAGCAGGAGGACCGTTTACTCGCCTCCAGCTAGACTTCATCGAGCTACTCCCATGCAATGGGCTGAAATATGTGTTGGTTGTTGTCTGCTTGTTCTCTCGTTGGGTGGAAGCCTATCCGACAAGAAGGAATGACAGCTTAACTGTCGCCAAACTACTTCTGAGAGAACTGATACCTAGGTTCGGATTTCCAGTCACCTTAGAGACAGATAGAGAAACACATTTTAATAATGAGATAATTCGGATGATTTGTGCAGCATTGCAAATTGAACAGAAGCTGCATTGTGCCTGTCGACCTGAAGCATCTGGAGTGGTTGAGCAGTTAAATGCACAATAAAATCTAGGTTAGGAAAGGTGTGTGCATCCAAAACACTGAAATGGCCTGACGATTTACCCCTTGTACTGATGAGTCTTAGAAGCATTCCTGACAAAAAGACGGGTTTGAGTCCACATGAAATCCTAATGGGAAGAGCAATGAGACAAGCATACATACCAGCGAACAAACTGATGAATATATCTGATGATCTAGTGTTTGATTATTGCAGAGGATTGGCTGATCTGGTGCGTTCTGTGTCTCGCCAGGTTGGAGAAGACGCCACAACAACACAGCCGAATCAAGCTCATGATCTGAGTCCTGGTGAATGGGTTCTTATCAAGAAACACGTGAGGAAATCTTGTTTAGAACCAAGGTGGAGCGGTCCTTACCAAGTTGTTCTGGTGACGACAACAGCAGTGAAGTGTGCTGGTCTGCCAAACTGGATTCACACTAGCTGCACCAGACGAGTCCCAAGTCCACTTGAAAGACCAGAGCAGCAACTGGTAAACAAAAGTCAAAGACCAGAGGTTGAAGTGTGTGAAGCTGAAGAATCTAGAATAACAGATTCTGAAGAACAAACTAATGATGAACAGCCAAGCACAAGTCAAGTAAAGTGGGCACCAGTTACTGGATCTCGTGAGACTGCTGTTGAACCAGAGGAAGGCGAAACTGCTGTTGAACCAGGAGAAAGTGAGTTCACTGTTGAGCAAGGAGTCAGTGAAGTTACTGTTGAAACAGAAGAGACAGAAGTTGCTGAAAAGCAGAAAGAAAGACAGATAGAAGGAAGGCCAAATAAAAGAACCTGTGAACCAGATACAGAAGGGGAAAAAGTAGTTCAACCTAAGAAAGCAAGAAAAGGTGATATTTGGCCAGGTGGAGTGAAAAGACTGAAATACACTCTTATGAGGAGAAAGTCAAGGAAAAGACCAGAGCAAAGTAATGAGGTCTCAAGTCAGACAGAACAAGAAGAGTCAGGAGAAGAATTAGTGCGAAAACAAGAAGAGCAAGAATTCCAAGTAGAAAATATACAGCACCAGAATGGACCTACGTAATCTTGGATGAAATTGAAAGCTCAGATCCAAGTGAAGAAAGAGACAAATCAGACACTGAACATGTGGATGAAAGCAAATTGAAACCACCTTAAAGAACTGTGACAAAAATTAAGGTGCAGCATTTGTCAGTTGGAAAAGAAGTAAAGATTCTGAAGACCTAAAGAAAAGAAAAGAAAGGGGTAAAGAAGAAAGTCTGAAGTGTAGGATTACACTATATTTTTCCTAGAATTTTGTTTTAGAATTTTTAGTAAAGCTTAGTGTTTATAGATTTAGGGGCATATTCTCAAGAACGTGTGATAACCACCGCAAGTTTAGCTTAACACAACTTTGCATATCTCAGTCTATCACGGGAAAACAACGCCGTGCTAACGTAGTATTCCCAACCTGGCGGCACCATGCGATAGTCCCACGATAACGCATCAAATTACCTCGTTAAAATTAACGCGATGCCGCAAAAATGTGAAACACGAATGCGAATAAAGTTGCGATGAGGCCAACCGCGATACAAAAATCAGCGATAACGAGCGACAGGCCTGCAATTCCCACGCATCATGCGGGAAAATGCACTATAAAAGCTGAACAAGAAAAACACACCATAAACAAAATAAACTGTGTAGCAACATGGATGCACCCGGAATGAGTGCCCAGGTCAACGCGAACCCCAAAAGCCCCACAGACCACCAGCAAGGAACCTCGGGGTCGGGGAAGGCCAAGGAGAAGAGGAAGAGGAAGAGGAAGACGGGGTACAGTCCGCATGACAACCGGATCGTCGTCACGGAGGTGACAGAGCACTAACAACAACTGTCCGTCACCTCCACCGTGTCATTGGCAACACAGACGGAAAAATGGCATTCCATCGTAAATGCAGCCGGAGTGTCGAGGAGGCCAAGATGTGCTGGCATGATGTGAAAAGCCAAACCAAGCAGAAACCCGCTGCCTACAGGAAGGCAGCAATGGCGAATGGAGGTGGGAGTCCTGCGCCACCGGAGGAGCTGGAGCAAATGGCGGCCACAGTCATCAGTGTGGAGACGGTGCAAGGAGTCGGGAGTCCGTACACTGCTCGACATGACCTGACACAACATCAACAGGGTGAGTAATGAACAGGGACTGTGGGGATAGGGGGGGACGGGCAAAATGGCACACATGCACAACGATGTGCAGCACACCGCACACCCACAATGACCCAGGGTCATGTCCCTGATCCCCGTGGCACACTGCAGAACACATACAAACATCAAGTAGGCCCCCGTACACCATGTGCCCAAAGGGGTCCCACCCCACACATACCAATTCCACAACACAAACATGCACCCGTGCGAAACACAGCAAAGATGAGAATGTGTGAGCCACACTGACAATGCAAGTGACACCACATGACGAGCAGCATGGCTGGAGTACAATCACCATGACATTGTGCACGCCACGAGACTGAGGTGCCTGAGTGTGGACCACATCCGGAAAGGAGCAGGTCACACTCTGACACATCCACCTGCACAAACAACCACTGACGTCAACAATACATCTGCAGACAAACAATGCACAAGAGTACAAAAACCGTCCAAGAGCACAAATGACCCAAGTTGCCAACATCACAGCACCTTAAAAGCACAAAAGCCAAAGGCACACCGCCCCCAAGGGATAAGGGGCAGCAAAATCACAGCTGCAGGTGTGACTCACACACAATGCAGCACACACACATAGCAATGACAGCACATCCACATGGACGACAATGTGGTACACAGTGCAACACTTACACTGCAGAACAGAGGACACAACTGGGTCCGCCTGTGCGTAGAAAATGACCAATCACATCTGACATAGCAGGAAACTGTGATATGCAAATGTACGTGTACAACCTGACCTACGTCATGTAGTCCAAATGTCCACTGTCCCGCATCAAATAGTCCGCCCCTCCCAAACAGTCACAATGTACATTGTCATGCAGTCTGTATGTAAACTTGAACAATGCGTCAACATACATGCCAACACAATGTCAACAAGCATCTCCCCTTCACATTGCAGAGGGACAAACAACACCTCCAGCAGAGCAGACCAGACCAGACAACTCTACAGTGATGCTGAAGAGGACCTCCACATTTCCGACACCGACACCCTACAACAGTCCATGGACATCTTAGGCAATCGACCTCCAGGAGCAGGGCAGCACCGCTGCATCGAGGATACCCCACCCCCTGCACAGACAACACATCTGGATGCACCCACCACCCCGGCTGGCTCCCAGCAGCCCACCGAAGCACACATTGCATTCCAAGGGCAGGTGTCAGACTGCCAGAAGGGGGTGGCCGAACATGTGCGGGTGGGGTACTACCTCATGGAAGCTGAACTAGATCACATACGTGGGTGTCTAAAACCCATCAGGGACCACCTACACTCCCCAACAGAGACCCACACTGCGACAGAGACACATGCCTTTGCACATTTCCAGTACTGAACCACACCCAGAGCCACGGGATAATCATCCACACCCCCATGCTGAACTGGTGTACGCCGGCCCAGTTCACTCCTCTTACGTATTGAGTGGGGGTCGACAAAGCTACACGTGCAATGTCTCACCCGCTGCCTGCGGTGACATGGCTGCATCCTCTGTACACGGCACAATGTAATGTTGTAGGGCCTGGGGCCCTAATGCATACATTATGAGGACACAGACACACTCAGATAGTTCATTGAACTGGCTACGGGCACGTGCACTTGACACCTTTATTGGCATGGTCACATGTACAGTGACGCATGTGCTGGATGTGTGTGGGGTGAGTGTAAGCCAGCCCTCATGGAGTTGTTGGTGCTGGCAACAACTTGAACAGTGATCACAATTAAAGCGGAAACAGAAAACACCAGCATAACAGAAACAACTGTGAAGCATCATGGTGGTAGCCAGAGAAAGTACAGTGTTCACCTAACATGCAAGCAGAATGGTCCATGATTCGTGGTGCACTGAGTTAGTGGCACCTGAAGAGCTGAGCAGGGTATCAAGTTGATGATGGCTTCCGACTCCGGCACCTGTTGTTTGGAGTTGCCTCTGGCGGTGGTGGCGTGTGCATCCTGCGGTGATGCGACGTCCGGGCATGTCAGGAGTCGATTTGATGTGTGAGCCCAGGTGGACCACAGTTGAGGCCGGAGGCAGCGGATAGCGCAGGGCCACAGACACATGGCCTTGATGACCCCCAGTCCATCGACCCAGAGGCCATCCAATATGCTATCAGACAGGGGCCATGACTTGAGCTGCACAGATTTAGTGGCCCCGGATGCACTGCAGCCGGCACAGGCACACCGCTACGAGACGGTGACTTGCGGTGCAGTGAGATAGGGCCACGCAAGGTGAGCGGGTCCTCGTCGATGTCGAAGGTGAATGTAGCGGAGGTTTGCGGGGGACAGTGGAAGGTGTCCTCTAGGGCATGATGCAGAGGGCAGAAGCCGTCCGGAAGCGGCAAATGGAGGAGTGGAATGCTACAGCCTCGTTTTTGCCACAAAGTCTGTATCACTGACATGATGATGAAGACAAGCCCCAGTCCATGGACTCAGTCACCACCAAAGTTCAACCAGAAAGTGTCCATGGATGTCGGGGAACAGACTTAGTGGCACCGGGGCTCAAAGGGGATGCAGTCTGCGATGAGGCCAGTACAATGATATCAAGTCTGCCATAAATGAATCATGACTGAATTCCCAATGTGTGACCTACTCGACCGCAGTGTAGGCCGAAGGCGTAGTCATCAAGGGCCCACAGACACGTGTGGTTGGGATGCCATGCACATACTTTGTGTCACCACATCGAAGGGAGTATAGTAATTTAAACTCTGCATTGATATGTGTACTCGGCCATTGTGTAATCAAGACTCAGTTCCAAATGTGTGACCTACTTGACCGCAGTGTAGGCCCGAGGCAGCGGTCAGCAGGGGCCCACAGCCACGTGTTGTTGGCCCGCGATGCACAGAGTTTGTGACACCAGAGCAGTTGTCGGCAGTGTTCGATCACCTCCGTAACGATGATCCTTTTCTCCTCCGGACTGAACCGCGTCTTCCTCTTACTCGTCTCCTTGCGTACAATGATATGAACTCCGTCATGCAGAAATCAAGACTCAGTTCCACATGTGTGACCTACTCGAGCGCAGTGTAGGCCGAAGGCAGTAGTCAGCAAGGGACCACAGACAGGTGTAGTTCGAATGCTATGCACAGAGTTGGTGGCACCACATCGAAGGGAGTACATTGATATAAATGCAGCCATAAAGTGTGTACTCTGCCATTGCATAATCAAGACTCAGTTCCAAATGTGTGGCCTACTTGACCGTTGTGTAAGCCGGAGGCAGAGGTAGAGTACGTCAACGAGAAAGGTGTAAAGTGGGCCTGTGTTGCGGAGGCCGTGATGGTCTGAGGAGGCTGACAAGGTCGCAGGCTTTGGGCTTGGAGCTTGCGCCGGCACGTGGTGGGCCCTCTTTGACCCACGCCGGTGTCGGCAGGCGAGCAGTGAGGCCTGGCTGCGCAGGGGCGGGCATGACGGGTTCGGGGACCAGCGGCCCGGGGTGCAGCAGGCACACAGGATCGCAGGCCACACCGCTCACGGTTATGGCGTCGGCTTCGTGGCGGGGTGGGAGGCACTGCCCTGACAGACACGGTGGGCATTCCGGAAGAGAACCACGCCCAGAGATACGTGCTTTTTATTCACACCCCTACGCTGGGCTGGCGTGCGCCGGGCCAGCCCACTCCGCACACGCTTACAGGGGGGGACGTCACATGCTACATTTCCACAATCTTCCCCACTGGCTGGGGTGACATGGTTGCGTCCACTGTCCACTACACTCCAAACACCAGCAGTGCATGTAGACATGGATATGTCTGTGGTCTGCATACTGCAGTCTGTCCAGCACATCTCCGCCACACTTGGCATTGTGTACATTCTCATTCATGGGTCACTTGCCTCCTTCGCACATGCCTGGTTCCCACCTCTCCCCACATTCTGCTATTGTGTGGCTGAGGTGCCATGCAGTTGATGGCTCATATACATGGCTAACCAAGGTTGCCACAGTAAGTTGTGCTGTCGTGTCTGGTGGGTGGGCATGTTGTTTGGCATGTTGTATGTGATTTTGTGACGTGTGCAGTGCCAGAGTTGTGAGTTGCATGATTGTGGAGTTGAGGTGTGTGGTGTGTTCATTTGGTACTTGCCAACGAGCAGTGCATTCCCATAGGTGCCATCCTGGAAGCGCTGGTTGATGTTGGACTGTCGGAAGATGAAGGGATCATGCACACTGCCTGGGTAGTTGGCTACGACATTGGTGAAGAGTCCCCTGTGGTCCACTGTTGCCTGCACGTTGATGGAATGCGTGTGCTTTCTGTTGCGGTAATTGTGTGCAGTGTCGGCAGGGGGCACAAGTAGGACATGTGTACAGTTGATTGCCCCCAACACGTGCGGGAATCCAGCTATGGCGTATAGTCCTTGCTTGGTCTCCAGCTGTTCCTGCGCATTATGGGGGACATATAGGTACTGGGGTACCTAGCTGATGATGGCATCCAGGACAGGTGTGAAGAACTTGGATGGGGCTGGCTGTGGGACTCTTCCGACTCTGGTGGTTGTTGGTTGGGAGGTACCAGAGGCCAACAGGTGCAGCACAGCCAGCAGCTTTGTCTGCGGAGGGATGTTGGTTGTCCGCTGTGTTGGTACCGTCAGCCTATGGGCAATGATGTTCAGGATGCGGAGGATGGTTGTCCTTTTAAGCCTGTAGAGGGAATTGACATTGTCTGGTGTTGGGTCTGTGAGGCTGGTGCATTTCCTGAAGGTCCGCTGTCTTTGGCTGCGCTGCCTCTGTGGTGGTCCGGGGGAGGTGAGGGGATCCGGGGGGGGGGTGGCGGTCCTGGGGGTGGTGGCAGTGGGTGTTGTTGCCCTCTCGGGGCTCCGGGATGCATGGTGAGTGGCTCCATGGCATCTGTTGTTCTTCATGTGTGGCTCTGGGCTGGGCTCCCTTTGATGGTGCAGGTTGTCGTCCGACTTTACACCAGGTCAGAGCAGGTGTTAATTTCCTGCTGCTAACGCGCCTTATCGCCTGTTTTGTGGTCTTATCGCCGATGTGGCTGGTCGTTGAGAATGTTGAGGTGTGGTGTTGTCGCGGATTTTTGCTCGGGAACGCCTACTCTGCATCTCATTAGCGATAGTTGCCGGGGTCATCTGTGGCGATGTTTTTTGCGGATGCTTTCGCGAGTTAAATGGTGGTATCGGCTGTTAGGACCAGCTTGTGAATGGGGCGATAAATTTATCGCGACTTTGGCTGCGATAAAGTGCCGATAACTCGGCGATAGCTCCTTGAGAATATGCCCCTTAGAATTTTATATTTTTGGTAGAATACAAAATGGCTAAAGAAAAGGTGACTGAACATCCAAAATCTAGTCTAAAACGTAGATGTATTAAAGCTTGCTTATGTAGTGTCTTGCTATTAACATTTATGTGGATATTACTAACTGTCCTTGTACCTACCCTAATGGTAACTAATAATGGAAATATTACTAATCATGTGACAAGTGAAAGAGTGAATGATGTTACTAAAAGAATACCTAATCCTAACATAGAACAATTGGATGGAAGCATTCTTCATCATGATAAATCAATTAGTGATTTCTTGTTAAATGTGTTTACTAAATTGTTGTAAGAATACATCGACACGATGAATGTGAGTGATTGTTATGTGTGCATGCAATTACGTTTGTCTGTCTCAGAGGGGGTGACGTACCATCACCTTCCTTTAACATATGGTGTGTATTGCAGTGTCTTAACCAGTTTATTTTACATGACGGGGAAGCTCGAATATCACTATTCTAATATAGATTTAGGGGCATATTAGCAAGACCCACGTTAAAATTATCGCCGTTTTAGCGGCAGGAAACTGCCGCTAAAACGGCGATAATGGGCTTGCTAATATGCGTTATAGAATTCCAATAGAAGCCCAGGTTAGATGTCCTGCACATCTAACCTGGGCTTCTATTGGAATTCCATAACGCATATTAGCAAGCCCATTATCGCCGTTTTAGCGGCAGTTTCCTGCCGCTAAAACGGCGATAATTTTAACGTGGGTCTTGCTAATATGCCCCTTAGTGTTTTCAGAAATACCTATTATTAAAGAACTAAATAAGGTTTTGAGTAGTAAAAATGCACACTATATGGGAGAGTTCTTCAATATTACTAAGGCTTTAGATGTAGAATATGCTTACAAAAACAATTTAACATGTAGTTTGCAGGTTGAAGAAAAAGTATTTATAGAATTAGTAGAAAGTAGAAGGGAACGTTTCCAGAGAAAAGCTGTTGAACAGAAGTCACAAGTTCCACCATGGGCTTTCAGGGAAGGAAATTATGAGAAAGGCGAAACCTACGCTGCAATGTCCCTGGACTGGCATCAGAAGGGAAAAATATGTTTGCTTAGAATGAAGACTAACTATAACAATTATTTCATTGGTACTAGTGAATGTGAGCATACTTTCCAAATTACTGGAGGTTGGGGATTGAAGGGTGGAACTGATCCTGTCTTTCCAAGAGTTTATTATGTGTGTGGTAAGAAAGCATATTATAGATTGCCTGCACATTGGTATGGTAGTTGTTATTTTGCCATTGTCTTTCCAAAGGTCTATCACATGGACCGCAACAGCAACAGACTAAAGGAAATAAATCATGGACTAACACGTAACAAGAGAGCAAGTTTCTCAGAAATAGTAGGTGATATTTTTGGTGCACTGATACCCTCAGTTGGAGTCGTTCTAAATTCACACAAAATTCAGAAGTTATCCACAGTGGTTGATCGTTTATCAACAGATACTGCTGGTGGTTTCTTAATGATTGACACAGAAATGGTTGCAATTAGATCAATGGTTTTGCAAAATCGACTTGCCCTTGATATCTTATTGGCAAAAGAGGGTGGAGTCTGTGGCATATTGAAAATTCAACACTGCTGTACTTATATCCCCGACAAAAGTAAAGGAATTGAGGTATATATAAGAAATATTACGAAATTACATGAAGATTTGACCCAACTGGAGGTTGACGGTGTTTGGGAGAGACTTGGAAAGAGTTTCTCCTCTGTAGGTAAATGGTTTACTACCTTTGGAAGTAGTTTATTAGGAAAAATAATAATGCCACTTATTTCAGTAGCCATAATAGTCTTAATGATAATAACAACATATACATGTTGTAAATGTAAGAGTGGGAAAAAGGAAATGACAGACTCACAGAGTAGACGAAGAGCGAGAAAGAGAAAAAGAGAGGAAATTGAGCTGGAAGAATACTATAAAATGATGAAAGATATAGATGAAAGTGCCATGAAAAGAGAGAAGAATACGGCGTTTTAGATAAAATGAACATGGCACTCGGTATGGTAGGTATTATATGATGGCTCCTGAAAGCCATCAAAGGGGGGATTGATGGAGCAGGAACTCGAAAAAGGAAACCTGTTCAAATGAATACCCCCATAATACGTATTAACAGTAAGTAGTAATAGAAAATTAACGTGTACCTTACATGAACACAGGGGAAACTGCTTTGCGCATGCATACACTAACGTGAGATAATGCATGAAAGAACATAAAACCGTATTTACATTATGCTTTGAAAGAAACGAGAAACAATGCATGAATAGGCCGCATGTGCATTTTGTAGTTTGCATGTTGCAGCTTGCTTTGAATTAATAAATAATATCGTTCTGTAGACATTGCTTAAAAATTATACAATTGTAACTTAGACCAGATCGTATGAATGAACAATATATGAATGGGCATAAAACAAAGAATAAGAGTGAAGTCACCATGGTGTGACATACCACCCTCAAAGTCCACCAATAAACTGTCTAGTTACGCTGAATGTTTCAATTGATGTGGGACGAACATGTAGGTTTTAGGGTATAACTGGAGTGCCTTTAGAGGTGTGGTTAAGGTGTCGTTAGGAGAGGCTGAGAGAGGGGAGATGCGTCGCTGTTCATCGGTTTGCAGAGAGGCCTAGCTGTTCCTGTCCTGTCCTGATCCTGTCCCTGAAATCTTTGTCCCCTGACTCTATTTCAGGGGATCCCCACCACCACTTAGTCCTGAGGGGTGGTTTTCTACAAATCCGTTGAGTTTGTATTATTCTGACTCGTACTTGCATAATTTACTTGCGAATGTATTTGTCTCTGAAACTTTTGTCTCTTTATCTATCCACTCCTTCATGCACAATTGTCATTATTTGATTGATGAGTTTGTCTCTATTTGAATTGCTGATGTTCTCTCCCTTTGTGAGTTCATTGTTTGCACTTGTAACCGTATGCTCTGAGCATTTTATCCTTTGATTTAAGATAAACTTATTAACTTCAATGAGAGTCTGTGTTTTATTTAGTTGATCGAATGTTTAATCTGATAAGGAGTATCATTACCATCAACTATTCAACTAATTGGTTCATCAACCAAGTAGAGGAAGAGTTGATGTATAAAATAGATAAGTATTTTGAAAATGCCATATATGAGTTTTAGGAGGAATAGAATTGAATTTTTATCAAATTGACCCCAGCGCATCAGGGATTTGGGTGAATGTGTATGGGCCATTGTTCTGCTGTATTATTGAGTATTGATCCCTGATTAGGCATTGGCCGCGCGCTGGATCACTCTGTTATGCGTCTATATTCTTCCCATCCCACAATGCCCAATCGTCGGCGCCTAGAAATAGCCAGAATGACACCTAATAATCTATACACCTCCAAAGCTGAGTATGCCCTCCAGCATCTGAAAGGCAGGCATTATGAGCAAGGAGAGAAAGCATGCTAAGTACTTGCAGCACAGCTGAAACAGCGTGAGGCTGCCATGGCTGTCCCCGCCATACAGATGGAAATGGGTGTGATTCTTACAAAACCCCAAGACATAGTAAACACGTTTGCATCAGTCTATGAGAGGCTCTACACCCATGAGGCCATGGCATCCGAAGACCTATTAACCAACTACCTCGCGAACATTGATCTCCCACACCTCACAGATGAAGGTAGAGATTTACTTAATGGTGGCATTAGTAAAGAAGAGATTGCGGCAGCCATTGTCAAGTTACCATACCACAAATCACCGGGAGAAGATGGATTTTGTGCAAAATATTATAAATGGTCTGGGACAGAGGCAATTGACACCCTACATGCCTCCTTTAACAAGTCTGTTTAGACAGCCTCACTCGGCCCTATTTCTAAGCGTTGATTGCAGTCATTTCCAAGCCGGGCAGAGACCCACTTGTCTGTGGTAACTACTGCCCTATCTCCCTTATAAATGGAGACGTTAGAATCTTGGCTAGTATTTTGGCAGCACGACTTCGCAAAGTTGTTCCATCCCCATACACCATTCACAGGTCGGCTTTGTTCCAGGACAATCCTCCAGGAACTACCTTGGAACACTAGCCGACACTTTGTGGACCGCAAAAGAGATGCCTGAAGACGCGGTGGCTCTCTCCCTTGACGCGGAAAAAGTGTTTGATAGCATTGACTGGGGTTACCTATTTGCCACCATGAAACGCTTTGGCCAAGGCGACCAGTTTATATCCAAGGTTCGTCTTCTATGCGACAAACCTGTAGCCCAGGTCAATTGTGGAGGATTTCTTTTGGACCCTTTTCCAATTCGAAGGGGTACACGTCAGGGCTGCCCCCTCTCCCCCCTTTTGTTTCTACTGGTGATGGAACCCTTTGCTTCCCTTATTCGCCACTCATCGCTGTTCTATGGTATACCTTTAGCAGGAGGTGTATCCAAGCTATACCTATATGCTGATGACATCCTTCCTACTCAAGGATCTTCTTCACTCTCAACCTGCCTTACTAGAGATTATTGATGGATATGCAGTCTTGTCCGGTTATAAGGTAAATTGGGACAAAAGTGAGGCTCTGCCACTCTCCTTGGGCACCACAAAAGCATTGATTCACGGTTTCCTCTTTTGCTGGAAATCATCGCAACTAAAATATCTGGGAATTTTGGTTAATAGAGGCTTGGAAAGAATGATCTCGGACAATCTGTCACCTCTCATAACACAAATGGAAACTGATTTTGCTAAATGGTCTCTACTGGATTTCTCCATGTGGGGAAGAGTGCAGGCTGAAAGGATGGTTACACAAACCTCGCTTCGCTTATGTTCTAGGAATGTTACTGATTGTGATGCCTCTGTCCACACTATGTCGCATAGACGCCCGCATACGGACCTTTGCCTGGGGATCCATGTATCCTCGTCTAGCTGCTGCCAAACTAATGGCTCGTCGTTCCCACGGTGGTTTGGGTTTACAATCTCTAGAGCATTATTCATAAGCGCTGCATCTTTTGCACTTAACCTACCTACTCCCAAGCATGACTGACCCTCCACAACGGGTCACAATGGAACACTCACTACTTAACTGTGATGGCAGCCTTGAATTTCTCTACGATTCCCGCAACCCACAAACATCTCCTCCACATTGAGCGATGCAAGCTACATATCAAGCATGGCATTGAGCACACCGTCTTTTAGGCGACGCCCATCGTTTGCACTTTAATGCCCCTCTTTGGGGTAACAAAAGCATATGAATAAATGGTCATGCGCTCCATTGGCCTAGTTGGAGATTGAGAGGAATCCAGACAGTGGACCATGTCATATTAAATGGAGAGTTGAAGTCCTTTGCCCTGCTTTGTGAGGAATTTGATCTCCCTTTGCATTAAGTTGGGTGACACCTGCAATTACAGCACTGCTTGAGATGATGCCTGGGTCCATATCCCTTGGCATTGTAACCTTCGCTGATATTAGACTATCTCCTTACCTGGGGGCGGCACAAGTATGTGATGTCAGGATTATATATTGCATTGACTAACCACTTATATTCACAGCCACTCCTTTGAAGTCTCCACAAGAAATGGCAGGAACGTCTACACATTACCATTGAAGAGGAAGACTGGTCAGATACTCTGGAAGCCCTAGACAAGGGTACTCCGGAAGTGCGTTTGAAAGTCTGCCTTTTCCAAACTTCACATGACTTGTATTGGATGCCTTTGAAACCGCAACGAGCAGGATTATTACCTCATTCTAGTTGCTGGAGATGTTCGGGAGTTAATTGTGACCTTCCCCATATCCTATGTGAATGTCCTTCCATACAGCGTTTCTGGACCTACGTAGGGGATATTTTGAGTGAAACAATCCCCTCCGACTCCCCTTCACCCCTCCCATCATTTTGTTACATGATCTCAGGGATTCACCTAACATTACGCGCTCACAATGTTGCCTTTTGCACACTGCGCTCTCTACAGCCAAAATTTGTATCTTAAGACAATGGAGATCGCTTAACCCCTCCTCGCAGGAACACTGGATGGTAGCAGTGATTCAGACGGCATCCCACGACGTGTCATATATGGCTTGCAAGACCAGGAGGACATGTTCCAACAAGCATGGGCTCCTTTCTTTTGAGGCCCCTGATTTTTCTACCCCTGCCTTACTCTCACCCCCTATCTTGCCCTTTCTTCTTTCCCCCTTCCTCCTCTTCTATACCGCTCTCTCCCCTCCCCCTTTTCTTTCATTTCTCTCATTGCGCACGTGCCTTCCCCTTCCTCCCACTTCCTTCCATCCTGTCCCCTTACTCCTTCTGGCAAGAAGATGGTAACCTTACTCACCCATGACCATCCAGTATCCTCAAGGGTTATTCCCTCTATAAATCAAATATTCTATTGGTAGAACTTTGTCCTCCCCAAGACCTATTGTGTCTAGTTTGCCTCATGTCTATGAACAATGAAGAGTAGGGTTTATTATCTAGTGTATGCACAGTATGCTTTTCTACCACCACTTCTTTTCGTCCTTTATTTTACCCTTTCTTTGCTCTCCCTCTCTTCTACTGTGTGCAGCTTTCCCCCTTATTTTCTCACTTATACCTGTACTGTCAATAGACTACTGAGAATCCGTCATGCTGTACATTACTTATATGGATATGTTCGCCTTTAATTTTGAATAAAGAATTACGAAACAAAAAAAAGAAAGGCTATCTGTCCCATAGGATAGAATGGGAGTTAATGTATAACATCTTATAAATATAACTTTCCATTGGGACAATATAGGAATATAAAGTTTAGTATGCCTGAACTCAGAATCTAAAGATGCATTTTTTAGTAAAGATGATTTTTACATTCTGTGTTTGAAAATACCACTTTTAGAAAGTAGGTATTTTCTTGCTTAGCCATCCTGTGTGCCTCTGCTGGTTTGTGTATTGACTGTCTGCCTTTGGAGTGACAGGGGCTGGGGATGTGCATTCACTGTAGACAGTCACTGTGGGGATTGAGGTGTGTCCTGCCTTTAATGAATTTATTTACAAAGTTTTGTATAGCGCGAACATGACCCTAGTGGGTCTCAGAGCGCTTTACATGACAAGAAGTAGAGTAACAATTGGACTGGTAAACAAAAAACACATGCGCTAGAGCCAAACATATAAGAAAGTAAAATAGGATAAAAGGCTTGGCCTCTCTTAAAGTCAATAATAGGATGGTCAATCATCATAAGAAGTTAGTATGTATACATTTTCGTTGTCACAGATATATTGTCTTAGGGTAAAAACTTAGTCAGCAGAAAAGATTTTGCTTCTTTTTTGAAGGAGGCTGTAGAGGAGATTAGGTGAACATCCGGTGGTAGAGAGTTCCATATCTTAGGTGCAATAACCCAGAATGCTCTGGCACCCGTTTTCTTTTTGAGGGTTCGTTGGGGCTTCAGAAGCAAGGTGTGCACACTTCACGAGGTTCTGCTGCCCCCTGATTTTTCTAGCTTTTGAGCCAGATAGCTTGGTGTATTGAAGTGTAGCGCTTTATGCGTCATGCAGTCAATTTTCAGTTGGATTCCAGCTTCGCACGGAAGCCAGTTTAAGGATTTTAGGGCTGGTGAGATATGTGTGTTTCTTTTTGTTCCGAGGACAAGTCTGGCTGCCTCGTTCAGGGAGGCACTTAGAGGGGCCAATTTGTACTGAGGTAAGCCACATAGTGTGGCGCTACCATAATCCAGTCTAGGCAATACAAGAGCTCGGACCGCTTGTTTCAGGTTTTCGTGTGGAAGCAGGGTTTAAGTTTCCGTAGAATGCTCAGTTGGTAGTTTGCCCCTTTGGTGGCTGCGCTAATGTGATCCTGCATATTCAGATGTTTGTCTAATGTAATACCCAAGGATCTAGCAGAGGCTATGATGTGGGGTGACCATTTGAGGGCTGTTAGATGTTTCAACCAAAGATCAATCTTGGGGATGTTATTCGGCGGAGAAATGAGAAGAAATTCGGTTTTAGCAGCGTTGAGTTTGAGATGCTTATCCGTGAGCCAGAGGTGTGGATTTTGTAAGATGGAATTGAGGGATATAATGTCCTCTGGGTATGGGATTTTAAGATATAGCTGAGTGTCATCAGCATACAAAGGAATATGTGCTATAAAAGTGGGGCCCAGACCCCAGACTTTTTAATCACTTCTGTAATTCAAAAGGAACCTTTGCCAAGGAGAAGAGCTGGAGAAACTGAGGAGAAGTACTGTCCCTTTGCTGTATGTTGTCTGGGGTTGGCCTGCAGGGGCTCTTTCTACCAAGGAAAGGACAAGGACTTTGCTGTGTGCTGTGTCCCCTGCTTGAGAAAGATCTCCAAGAGCTTGAAGAAGAGCTTGCCTCCTGTTCTGAAGTCTCAGGGACACCAAGCCTTTACCCCCAGCCCCCCCTGAACTCCTGTGCTGGGAGATCTGACCTGCCAAGAGGTGTCTACCAGTGTTCTGGGCCTCTGGAGGTTGTTTCTTGGGGCTGGGAACTGCAAAAGACTAAAGAACTGTGAAAATCAACATGCATCGCAGAAGTGCGAGAAGAATTTCCAACGCATCGCTGCAGCCGAAGAATCGACACAGCGCCTGCCCGTGGCTGAAATGTCTGCTGTGCGACGAGTCCTGTGCACCGATCTCCGACATCCAAGATCGCCACACCCACTCGGACGCAGGCCCTGCTGTGTAAGAACCGACGCATCAAGGGGATGCGGCTGGAATCGTCGCAGCGCATACCGGATCTTCACGCATCGCCCCGAATCGTCACACATCGCATCGAAGCACCAGGTCTGTTGCATCGCTGGGGAGACGCAGTAAGAAACTGATGCATCATCTCCCCACACAGTAAGAAACCGACGCATCACCTCCTCTCTGGTAAGGAACCGACGCATCACCTCCCATGTGCAGAAGTAAGGAACCAACACATCACCTCCCTTGGAGCAAGGAACCGATGCATCACCTTCCCTGTGTGTAAGGAACCGATGCATCACCTTCCCTGCGACCCTTTTTGCTTGTGTTTTTGACGCATCCAAGGTACTTTGTGTTGAAAGTATCGCATCCATCATTTTCTATGAACAGAACTTTTTCTACCTTTTGAAAGTCATATTTTGATTACTGTATTGTGGATTTTTGTTGTTTTGATCTTGTTTGGTTTAGATAAAGATTACTTATTTTTCTAAACTGGTGTGGTGTCCATTTGTAGTGTTTTCACTGTATTACTGTATGTGTGCACAAATGCTTTACACTCTGCCTCTGAGATAAGCCAGTCTGCTCATGCTAAGCTACCAAGGGGGTGAGCAGGGGTTACTTTAGAAGTGTATCCCCCTTACCCTGACTAGGAAGAAGGGTCCCTACTTGGACATAGGGACCTACCTCCGCCAACTAGAGACCCCCATTTCTAACATCACCCATATACCACTGACTCATCCATTCACTCATCGACACAGCATACACACACTCAGTCACCCATACAGCCCCTCACAGGTACACTCACTAACACATACAGCCGCTGACTCACCCACTCACTCATCCATGCAGGCAGTCACACACCCCCTCACCCACCCATAGAGACACTTGTACACCCATACAGGTACTCAGACAACCAGTCAATTATTCACACAGCCCCTCATGTACCCACTCACCAACCCATTCAGCCACTTAGACACACATCCTATTCGCTCACCAATATATTCACTAAGACACCTAATCACTCACTTATGCAGTCAGTCACACACCCATTGAATCATCCATGCAGGCACTCATACAGCCACCGATTCAACAATACACCTTGGTATATGTATTTGACACTCAAACTTTTTAAAAACACTCACAGTCACTGGATGATGTCATCAGTGATGTCATCAGTGTTGTCATTTGAGATGTCATCAGTGATGTCACGGACCATGTCATGAGTAATGTAATATGAGAAGTCATAAGCAGTACATTGCGGGGGTGTAAGTTATAGTTAGCTCAGCTAACTATAACTGCTGAATTTCTCTGGTTTTGTAGAGTGAAGCCTGAGTTTAACTATAACGTCTCTGTAACCTTTGTTTTTTTCAGTGAATATATGTGTGTATACATATATATATATATATATAGCAGCAACTCCTCTCGTACTGCGGTGAAACAGATGAAAACCAGGAGCCCGGACCACAGTTTTGTGCAAAGCTATAAGTTGTTTATTTCAGCTCGATCAAACCTCAGCCATGACGCGTTTTGGGTCCGTAGACCCTTGATCACATGACGCGTTACACAGTTCTAGGTCTGCCTTAAAAGCCGTTTTTTTACCATTTTCTTAAAGTGACAAGTGCAAGATAAACGCAAGGAAAGTCAACATAAAAGAGTTACTACTATACAGGTAATGTTTTTCACAGATAAATATATAAATATATAGATACATAAATATATAAATATATAAATAAATATGTAAAAACCATAAAAATCATCATTTGTTCTAATCATCATTTATCAGAAAAATACCAGGGTTTTACATTGACTAAACTGGATAGCCCACATTTAAATCTGGCATTAATAGATATATATCACGTAATCATGATGTTTAGCCATTTACAAAATAAATAAATTAATTAAACTGAGGAGCAGAGTTGATCTAAAATTGTCATGGTTTAAATACCTGACTTTGCTGCTATAGATCTATTGTAGAAAGTCATGCATCCCAGCAAACATATTGGCATTAATGCTTAACTACAGTTGACGTGGTTAAATGTAAATGGCGTTCTAGATGTTACTCATATTTCACCAATAATATTTAGACATGTAGCTATTATAGTCCAGTACAGAAACCCTTGCGTTATATATAAATATATATATATATAGAGAGAGAGATAGATAGATAGATAGATAGATAGATAGATAGATAGATAGATAGAGATATATGATGAGCATTTTGAGAGTCTTTACTTTTGTACAATGAAACAAGATGCAACTCACCTTTTAAAAAAAGAAGAGCTTTATTATAGGTAAAATTACATTTTAGCTCATTACAGCACAAAATACTTTCATACAAACATACTACACAAAGTAATTACATTGCTTAGCAATAAAAGAGCAAGGTAATCTAATGAAAAAGTACAAAGAATAAAATGTGTACCGACAAGGGTTCTGTAATTTAAATAAAGTAGTGCTTAATTAGAGTTTATTTAAAAAATGCATAACAACAAAAGAATAGCAGAACTCGATGTGATAATCACTGTTTCTAAAGACGAATGCACATCACAGCGGATGCACGAAAATATATTTAATTAGAGAGAATGTTTAAGACCATCTGAGCCACCCAACTGACATGCATTCCTTTCTGGCTGCAATTATGCTTACACATCCAGGGATCTGCCGTGGGTGCTATTTTGTTGAAATAAATTCACGATTTAACCAGCCAGTTTGGCATGAGGGATGCTTCAGTGGTAAAAATACTCCCAGGGCCGCTGTGTTATTATCTGATTTATTATCAGGGCAACATTTATTTCATCTTTTATCACAGAACTATAAACAGAGACTTTTTAAAGACTTGTTAATGTGTACCAGAATATTTTTTTATGTTTGTGTTTTCTATTTTATAGTTTGGTGAATAACTTACTGTGTAATGAATGCAGGGAGAGAAATCGCTGTGATTGGCTATGCGTTCAGAACAGTAAACACTGGCTCCAAGATATGATCAGCTTGGCAGTGGCCACTGTGTCTTGCGGATCTTTGGGTCACATTCACAGTCTCTATTTTCTGGTCAGTAAGGCGCTGAAAGAATTCCTGAGGGTGAGTTTTATTATGTTAATACATGTTAATACACAAATTAGCTGAGAAGGACCTTGAAAAGCTGTGGAGGTTTCAGGAACGCCTGTCGACCTGTAATCACACGGAAAAGGCATTTAGGGTTGCAACTAGGCTGTGTGAAGTGTGCGTCCTTGCTGCAACTCACGGATAGGGACACCAGGGCCTCCGTAGTTCAGAGTGGCACGGCAGAAATATTATTAGCTGCAGTATGATGTCCTTGAAATTGTTGCACGGGCACCCTGCTACAGTGAATATAGTTAACTCAGAGAAACTGCGGGCCTGATTTAAAGTTTGGCGCTGACGTCTTCTAGGGAAGCGAAGGTAATAACCTCAACTGACCTGGCAGACACCCGCCCGCTATATTGAGAGATCTCAGCCTGCCTGGAGGACAGCTCTATATTTTCGGAGGCACAACCATTGCAGTGGCTTCTTTCAATGTATTAAACGTCTGCTGAGTGGCCGCCATGTTCCATGTGGCACTCAGCAAATTGTTTTGTTTTGCAAAAATAAACTACAGAAGCTGGAGTACTGTAAACAAAAACAACGAATGACCCTGGCTCCCTGGGAGTTTACTCCAAGGGTTTGGGGGTTGTAAGAAATTGGATTACTGGCTGAGGAGGGTGGAAGACCCACTCAGGCAACAATCACAATCTTTGTCAGGGTGAACCACAAAGGTCACTAAATAAACCGGTGCTTAACCCTCTGGCAGCTTGGCACAAAAGCAGTCAGGCTCAAACTAGCTACAATGTGGAATGCTTTTATGCAGCCCTCAAACATTATTACCATGAAAATACAACACAGGAAAAACTCCAAGCCAAGCCAATTTTGAATAATAGAGTCAAATTTAATAAATAAATTGACACTAAAGTGATAGAAAATCCAAATTGTAGAACCAGAGTTATGACTTTTTAAAGTTGCAGGTGAATATAGCACCAAAAGGCACAAAGAGCCAACATGGTGTTATCTGGTCTCGCTGGGCCGGGTCAAAGTCACAAGTTCAGGCCAACCAAAATGGAGTGTGTTGGACCTGGTCCTTTTTGCAGGGTTATCCCCAGTCCTTTTGCCTTCTTCCTCCTATTTTTTCTGGCCTGTTTTTGTTGGCTTTGGGACTCTGGGCACTTTACCACTGCTAACCAGTGCTAAAGTGCATATGCTCTCTGTCTAAATTATTTTGGTGATTGGTTTATCCATGATTGGCATATTTGATTTACTAGTAAATCCCTAGTAAAGTGCACTGTGTGTGCCCAGGGCCTGTAAATCAAATGCTACTAATGGGCCTACAGCTTTGATTGTGCCACTCACATGTTTAGCCTTGCAAACATGCCTCAGACCTGCCATTACAGTGTTTGTGTGTGCAGTTTCAAACTGCCATTTCAATATGGCAAGTGCACCCACTTGCCAGGTCCAAACCTTCCCTTTCACTACTTTTAAGTCACCCCTAAGGTAGGCCCAAGGCAGCCCCATGGGCAGGGTGCAGTGTATTTAAAAGGTAGGACATGTACTGGTGTGTTTCTACATGTCCTGGTAGTGAAATACTGATAATTTTGTTTTTCACTATTGCAAGGACTATCTCTCCGATAGGGTAACATGGGGATTGCCTTTACTATCGTTTAAGTGTAATTACCCATTGGGAGCAGATAGAGATTTGGAGTTTAGGGTCTCTGAACCCACAATTTAAAAATACATCTTTTGGTGAAGCTGTTTTTTAAATTGTGTGTTTGAAAATGCCACTTTAAGAAATTGGGCATTTTCTTGCTAAACCATTCTGTGCCTCTGCCTGTCTGTAGAATACGTGTCTGGGTGGCTTACAGTTGGGCTCTTATGCATTCACTCTAGATAGACACACAAAGGGAGATGAGATGTGCCTTGCATACACTGATGGGTCATAACCAGGCTGATGGGCCTTCCTGAGCTAGAGTAGTGGGAGTAGTTGTCACTGACATCTGAATAGGGCTGTGCCTATCTTCACACAAAGCTGTCTCCACCCCCTTGTAGTGTGCCTGGAGCCAGGTCAGGGAAAGGCAGGGTCTTGTGCACTACAAGACTTTCCTTTGAAGTTTGCCTTCTTCAAAGGCAGAAATGTTTATAAGTATTGGACCTCAGACACCCCAAATTCGGAACACTTCCGGAATGAGGACACTCTGCCAGAAAGAAGAGCTGTATGCTGTAGGAGGGACTGCCACTCTGACTGTTGCTTTGTTGTGCTGGCCTGCTGCTTGCTGCTTCTTTCCTGAAAGGACTGCACTTTGGTGTCTGCATCCTGTTTCCTAGGTTCTCCAAGGGCTTATGTGCACTTGCCTCCTGTTAAGACGTTTCAGGGCCATCAAAGACTTCACCTACCAGTGCCTGGGCTCTTCTGTTGACAGTCCTGAATTGCCAAGTGGTGCCAAATCCAGTTTTTAGGCCCTTGGACAGTAGAATCTGGTGATCTTAACACGAAAATCCTTACATCGACTCCCAGTGCCTGCTTTCTTGAAGCATCGCTGCACAAGATGAACGCATCGACGCTGCCTGCCCCGAAGCATGGTTCCCGATCGGTGCATCGACCACGGCTTTCACTGCAAGCCCCAGCTCGCCACTGCAGCGCGTCAGAAAAATCGCTGCAGCGTGAGTTCCGAGCACCATGTCTCCGACATCCGTGACACCAGCCCCAACTCCTACACAGCATCTAGTTGGTGGCTGTGGAATCGACGCAGAGCCTGCTTTGCGGCTGTGAAATTGATGCAGCACCTGCTTCGCTGCTGTTGCATCGATGCAGCTCATCTGGATTTTCAACGCATCGTCCCTCGATGCCGACTCTTCATGGACACCGCACCGCAGTAAGGAACCAAGGCTGCGTGTACGGAAACCGACTCATCACAATATGGGACGTAGACCGCATATACGGGGGTCCTGTAACTTTGAGCAACATCTTTTAGTGCCCCATCCTGTACGTTGGCTCCCCGATAGAGGACACATAATGTCTGGTTTAACTCTATAAACATTGGTAGCATTCGGGGTTAGTGGCGCCTCGGTATTAGAAACATTGCCCTTGGTAGACTACGCACGTCTGTGCCAAAACACAGGCCCTATATGTTTTTATTTCTGTTACTTTGTTATTTAAATAGGGCTATTGCATGTACTATAAATACCAAGTACAATCCATAAACAATAAGTATAGTATGGTTGTACCCATAACATTGAGAATGTAGCGGTATAGACCTTTTTTATGCTGCTTTCCCTAAGTCTACGTCACATTGTTATGGGACCAAGTGAGCCTCACCTTATGGTTTAAACAAAACGATTTGAGATGGAATCGATCTAGCACCATTACAATTATGGTCACTATAGAATTTGAGATTTGCCCATGTCGACTCAATAATTGTAAACACCTCCCTTGTGGTTTTGTTTTTGACTTGTCCCTTGTCTTCTGAATAGCACTGGACTTTGTTCTTAAGACTGAACCGGCATATCTGAAATAGCAGCCTAACAAAGAATAGGATTACCTACCCCACATGGTTTCTCAGTACAGGGGAATCGTGCAATTTAATAGGTGTGTATATTCTTAACTTGGCAGATCAAACAGTACGAGAACTTGGAGTACCATCAATAATGAATAATATGGTATCAACCTCTTGCAGAGTATTACGCAAAATCAATGATGGTACAGCCCACTAACAGAACAATGAGTATCTTGGAAGAATAAATAAAGAGAATTCTTCTTGGTAAGATAAGCTAGCAAGCAAACCCTACACGTTGATTAATACGAAGGAGAGGGTTGGCTTTAGCTAATAAATACTCTCTGGATTTTCTAATATACACCGGTCCTATAGAACTCCACCTTGTGAAGAGCTTTCCTGTACAGACCCAACGAACTTACCTGTGGTTGGCTAGGTTGAAAGGCGTTTTACGGCTGAGCGTCTTGTTAGTATCTGTAAGTGCCTTTGAATAAGTCATCTATTTACATCTGTAGTCACTTGAGGGCACGCATGGCACTGCGTCGTTGAAGCATGCTATTGAACCTTATTGCACCCATTTTTGTGTGCTGCACCAAATCTTCTCTTTCTCACTCCTCCATACCTTGGTGATGTAGTTGTATCCTGGAAAAACTTTGTCATGCACCTCTCATACTTTGGGAATGGAAGGTTGTTGCATTTTACTAGGGCACTGTGACACTTTTCTATAATTCTCTTTATAATCTCTTTTTTATCTCTTATCCTGAAACACTGTGGGTGTTTTTCTCATGCTGTGGGGATGTGATTCTGGTCCAATCAAGTGTAAATGGTTGATAGCTAAATGGGTTACTCATACGTACTATTTAATTGTTTTAGGTACCCCTACAACTAGGTGAAGGATATTTGTGTTGTGAAGGTCCTGAGGAAGGTGGTCACACATTCCACCGAAACGCGCGTCGACGACCATACTGTGTGCGTTCAACCCCACAACTTGGTCATGGAGAATTATAATATCTGTATGCCCTTCTGACCAGTATGTTTATGAATTGTTTTTGGGTTGTTTGCCAGTTTGATTGGTGTGAGTGAGTGTGAATGTGATTTTGTCTATGAGATTAGATTGGATGGTTTTCGTTATAGGGGTCCAATGATGAGAATCAATTTGATTGTATACATAAAGATATAAAACTGTTTTCTTTTTTTTAAAAATAAGGAAAAAACTTTAAAAAAAAGGAAAAGACTTGTGATAAAAAATTGTTTGATAAACATGGATGATTTTTAATGGAAAGATTATACAGTCAATCAAAATGAATAAATACAATTGTGGAATAAAGTAATTGTGATTTTCTCTTCGGCATGTCTCATGAAATGAATATGTAACCCATTGATTTACTCTAGAAGATAAAGAAATAGAGGTCCAGAGGGAGGTTTATTATTTTTTTGCGGAAACCGACTCATCACCTCCCCTGCCAGTAAGGAACCGACGCATTACCTCTTCTGCCTAGCAGTAAGGAACTGACGCATTACCTCCCCTGCCAGTAATGTTGTGTAGTTCCTAGGACCCCCAGGACGTGTGCGTTTTGGATGACCTAAACTGAGGGCTTGATGTGCAGACAGACTATGGACACCCCCACAGGATGAGTCAGCCGTTAGACCAGCTAGCTCTACGGTGCCACTACCACCCCCCTGTATTCTACAGTGGTGTATGTCGTTTCTGGAAACCATTGAACATGACAACCCTGATTCCTCAGGTATCGTGGAAACAATACGGTATCTTTTGCTCAGTCACTCGTGCTTGCTTTTCTCAGAATACATAGAATGACGATTGGAACGGTTTCAATAATTATTTATTGGTCAAGCGTCAGTCTAGTATGAAACATGTTAGCTGCGACAATCAAAAGACAGGAGCAGACAAATGTAATCGCTAGTACCAATATCATAAAAAGTAGATACATTTCTACCATAGTGCTAATGAGATGAATAAAAACATATTATATAAAACAATAGCATTGGCGTACTCCTACGATGCGTAGCCTACCTAAATGTACCTAGCCTAGGTATGTGGGTGAAGCTTGTGTATGTAAATGTCAGGATAGATCCTAATGGATCCAAAAGGAGCCAAGAATCCCCCGGGTAAGTACTAACCCCTCACCTGATGGTTCTAAATGAAGGACCCCGTCTCTGCGTCAAGGATGGCACCCCGCCAGGGATGTCAGGTCTCTGCCTGCCGAAGGATCAGCCTGCAGAGTCTCGATCCAGCCTGGAAGGATTTCTCCTCTGTGTCTGCAAGGGGGAGTGAGGGTCTTTTATAATAGAGTGGTCACTCCGGGTTTTTTCTAGAATCGATATGTTTTGAAAGCATTCGCTAATCCCCTGCTAATCCTTTTTTAAACAAACATGATCATGCATAGCTAGCTGTAGGCCATGGATGAAAAAAGTGGTGACCCTTATACAGAATAAATCTACCGTGCCTGGGGACATGTTTATGTACGTCAGGTACAGGGATTAAGATATGGTACCAAGAGCCTGATGTCGGAGAGACAGAAGTAAGCTAATAGGTAAAAGGTCACCTGTGTAACACCGTTATGTCGTGTGGATGGGACAAAATGTGTATAGCCGGTATGTACATGATGGGACTAACCTAAAGGACATGACACCCACTCCTCATAAAAAGGTCAACAAGATCAGCTAGGTAATGATAGTAAATGCTAAAAAAAGGCATTAAAAAAACCTTTATATGTAAAGCATACTACAAAGCACTCAAAAAGTCTTAAAAAGCATCCAAAAAAGGTCTATATGGAAGGTATTCTTCCCTAAAAAAAAAAGCGTTCGTAAAAAGGTCCTCTATTGTTTGAATATAATGTCCCTGTTTTTCTGAGCACCTTGAAAGCCGTTATGTACATATAGAGCAGAGAAGAAAAACAAAGTCTGTTCAACCTTCAATTTGGTACATGTTTAAAAATTGCCCAAATGGTTCCCAGGACAGGAAAGGCCAGATTGTTTAAGAATCCTGCGCTGAAGACTCAAATCACTGTACATGTCATCCGCAGGAGGCAGTCCATCTAGTACCTCCAGTGTGTGATCCAATGAGCAGAGGTGGTCATCACTAGTTCCCACGGCAGCCGTCGGGGAAGAATTAGATGCCTGTGTGCCTGAGACTGATGCCTGCATATCCGTGGTAGAGCCGATTTCCATTCCAACAGGAGCTGAAGTGTCCCGTTGAGGCTCTAGGAATGCCACCATCAACATGGGAATACGCTGTGGACAACTGTGCACATGGGCCCGCAAAGGCGCCAGGAGCATGTCTATGTCTGGTGGCGCAACCAATGAAAGTCTCAGACAGAGGTCCAACACGCGTCCGAATCCGCAAAAGAGGCAGCGGAATACTGGTAGAATGCAGTCAAGCCAGGCCGGTCTGAAAGACAGAAACCAATGCTCGCTCAGCTCCCGAAGCCGAGGTATACCCAGGAAGAACGCCAATCGCTCACGACAACGTCGCTCCAGTAGTGTTCTCTCCATGTCTCAAGTGATGTTGACATCCATTGCGAAGCAATAGGAGTAAAATCAGGATGCCCGCTACTGAAAGCAGGACCTAAGGAAGCCCTCCAAAAACGCTTCCAAGTACGGAGTGTATAAATGATGGAATCACTCCAAAAATGGTTTGAAAGGTGGTTAACAGACCTGATCCAATGCTCTTAAATAAGTGTACTATCCCCCTTGTGTCAGACATGTTAAAGATACGATGGATCATTTCTCCGAAATGGAGCAGGAAGTTTGTATGGACCAGCGCCTGTATCTCTGCTGAAGACCTTGCCAGTTGGAGATCAAAAGTCTACTGGGCTGATGTTAAGGCCACATTATGCTGAAACAGCATGGCTTTCAGTCTGCTCAGAGAATCAAACCCTATGTTGGATACATTCAGTGAAGGCTACAGTGGTGCCTCCCTAACTGTGCGAGCTGGGGGAAACAATATTTGCTTACAACAAATAACCCTGGAGTTGACGGTCACTAGATAAGCAATGCCGGGCGTCATACCACAGCAGCCTTGGTCATTCAGCATCAAGTAATTCCCATTAGAAAGTAACTTGAAAACTGGATGAATTACGGCAGCTGGAGAACACTTCAGGTAGCAGGACAAGTTTGCTATTGATGCATTACATGAGCCATGCAGCGATATTTCTTTACACACTAAAGACCCACTCAAGGCCATTTCGCAGTTTGAACCACTCAAGAAAACTTCATTCTCTTTGTTCCTGCAATTATATGTGTATGGTAACTCCCAGGTTTCTCGTATATACCCTTCACCCAATGCTTCATACCTGCCTACTGGGTAATATTTCAGGCAGTACTGGAATTGGAATGTAGTGATTGGCAGTGTGATATAGCCATGGACTAACCATTCAGTAGACGGTGACTCTGCTACAGTAAAAGGTAACTTCTCTAGTTTTTCAATGAGCAGCATGGTGTACTTCGCATCTCTGCGTGCCGTGGTCAATTGTCTGTCGGTCAGATTGAAAGCCGAAAAAAATTTGTGTCTTTAATGTATTGCCATGGAACATGGCCAGAACGCAATGATTGAAGCGTCCAGCTTAAAAGAATAATAGCAAGTAGCTGTGATTGCCCATGTTGTAGAATAGACAAATCTTGTTCCATTATGTCGATAGCGGAGGACACAAATTTGCCCAGTGAATAAATACGAGACGAGAGTGTGGTCATGCCGTTGTCTACCACAGCTAAGGCCTTTTCTAGGTTAATTCTATCTACATAGTCTCTCTGCAGCTTCCTGTTGGGAGACTTTCCAAACCTCATTATAGATGGTGTATAAGAAGCATTTCCTACGTGGTTTCTTGGGACCTAAAAAGAAATCCCTAAGATCCATGTTGTCTGACAGAAGGGACAAGTGTTGTGTCACCTGTGATAGTGTTTAGATCTTTAGCCAATCTAGCCACAACTTCCCGACACTATAGGAAGTCACTACCCCTGGGTCATCTGTGTGTACATAGTGTGGGTCGGGCCTATGGATACTAGACCCTTCGGTTGTATCCCTGAATCTTGAGTGACACCTATTCGTGTCTACTGGCCAAACCAACCAACCCTTCCAATCGGGAGATGACAAATTGTATGTGGTATGCAGACAGAATATCGAGTTGGAAATGTCGACTTAGACAAATATCGAGTTGGAAATATTGTGATACAGAAATATCGACAGCAAGAATATCGTGGTCAAGAATATCGACTTTAAGGTAAGAAATATCGTTTTAAAAATATCGAAGTCATTAATATCGTTTGCAAAGATATAGTTGTTTAAAATATCGATTTTTTAATTAGTGTTTTGTGTTTTAGTATGTATTTTAAATGTATGTGATCTATTTTTTTTGTATAAGTATTGTTTTTGTTTTTAATATATGTGTTACATTTTTAGTAGTTATCAATTTTATTTTAATTAAATTTTGCGTTTTTTAGTTCCATTGCGGGTTGTGGGTTTACAGGGGAATAGGGTGGGAAGTAATTTAATTATACAAAATTAATGATTATTTTTATTTAGTAATATTTATTTAATTTAGATTTTATAGTGTTAATAGTGGGAAGTAATTTATTATTAATTAATTATTAATTGGTTGTTAATTAATATTAATTAATTAATTGTTAATTAATTATGGTAATTGTGTTATTTTTTAGGAGTGAGTTGTGAGGTTTATAGGGGTAAAGGGTGGGAAGTAATTTAATTACCATAAATGAATGATTTTTTTAAATGTATTAATATTTATTTAATTTAGATTTTATAGTGCTAATTGTAGGAAGTAATTCATTATTAAGTAATTATTAATTGGTTGTTAATTATTATTAATTAATTAATTGGTCAATAATTATGTTAATTGTGTCATTTTTTTAGGAGTGGGTCATGGGGTTTATAGAGGTAAAGGGTGGGAAGTAATTTAATTACCATAAATGAATGATTTTTTAAAGTGTATTAATATTCATTTAATTTAGATTTTATAGTGCTAATTGTAGGAAGTAATTTATTATTAAGTAAGTATTAATTGGCTGTTAATTATTAATAATTAATTAATTGGTAAATAATTATGTTGTGTCATTTTTTTAGGAGGGGGTTGTGGGGTCTATAGGGGTAAAGGTTGGGAAGTAATTTATTTTTAATTAATTAAAAATTATTTGTTAATTATTGTCAATTAATTAATTATAATTTAATTATATGGCAATTGTGTAATTAATTTTAGATGTGAGTTGTGGGGTTTATAGTGGTAAAGGGTGGGAAGTAATTTATTTTTAATTAATTATTAGGTAGTTGTTAATTGATATTAATTTATTATTTTAAAATTATTCATGGAAATTGTGTAATGATTTTTAGGTGTGGGTTGTGGGGTTTATAGGGGTAGAGGGTGGAAAGTAATTTATGTTTAATTAATTAATAATTAGTTTATCATAATATTAATTCTTCAATTTATAATTAATTGGGGTAATTGTTTATTTTTTTTGTGTGTGAGTTTTGGTTTCATAGGGGTAACGTTTGGGGAGTAAATTAATTTTTATCTGTTTTAATTTGTTTTTTAATTAATAATATTTCTTTAATCGATAGTTAATTATGTTAATTATGGAGGTAAATTTTTTCAAAATTTAGATGTGTGTTGTGAATTGTGTGGTGTTATAGGGTAGGAAATAAAAAAGATTACATTTATGTAATAATTAATGTTTTTGTTTATAAATAATTTCAAATTAAAAATAGTTATTTATTTGTAAATTATTTTGTAATTTATTTAATATAATATTTCTAGGTATTTGTCAGATCTATTTAATATTATAATATATTTCTATTTTTAGATTTATGAAATATTTTTATATATTTTTTTTTTCTTCTTTTTTTAAATATTTTGTGTTGGTGATATTTTGTTTGTTTTTAATTTTGAACTCACTGGAGTGGAAATAGTAATTTTTACCCCTCCGCTATCCATAATTTTCCCTACTATTGCACTCACTGGAGTGGGAATA
Source organism: Calotriton arnoldi (assembly GCA_963921515.1). Lineage (NCBI taxonomy): Eukaryota > Metazoa > Chordata > Amphibia > Caudata > Salamandridae > Calotriton > Calotriton arnoldi. Next base: position 538,114 of record CAWUFW010012140.1, read on the forward strand.
GTCATTTTTACCCCTCCGCTATCCAACACTTTCCCTACTGTTGCACTCACTGGAGTGGGAATAGTAATTTTTACCCCTCCGCTATCCAACACTTTCCCTACTGTTGAACTCACTGGAATGGGAATAGTAATTTTACCCCTCCGCTATCCAACACTTTTCCTACTGTTGCACTCACTGGAGTAGCAAAATTCATTTTTATTCCTCCGCTATCCAACACTTTCCCTACTGTTGCACTCACTGGAGTGGGAAATAGTCATTTTTACCCCTCCGCTATCCAACACTTTCCCTACTGTTGCACTCACTGGAGTGGGAATAGTATTTTTTACTCCTCCGCTATCCAACAATTTCCCTACTGTTTACCTCACTGGAGTGGGAATAGTAATTTTTACCCCTCCCCTATTCAACACTTTCCCTACTGTTGCACTCACTGGAGTGGGAATATTATTTTTTACCCCTCCGCTATCCAACACTTTCCCTACTGTTGCACTAACTGGAGTGGGAATAGTAATTTTTCCCCCTCCGCTATTCAACACTTTACCTACTGTTTAAAGACTTTTAAATAGTTTAGGGGCCCATTAGGATGGCGGGCGGAAGCACCACCGCCGTGCTGGCGGATGCAAAAACCACCAGTTACCGCCCGCATGCCGCAGCCCACACGCCCGCCAAACTACGATGTGAAAAGGCAGCTAAACACCGCCGGCAAGCCAGCGACGCCGTCCGCCATCAAAGTGCGCCCGCTCACGTAGCGGCGCAGCCCAATGGAGACACACCGCCAGACGAAATCACGTACCGCCCGGCGTACAAATTACGATGCCGCAAACAAACAGCTCCCACGGCTAAGAGACACCGCACGTGAAAGTGAGGCGGAAACCCGAACGCCGAGCACAGACACCGAAGAGGCGACCCCCCGAGCATGAATCCAGCACTGCAGGCCCTCCCCATGCTATACCTGATGCACCACCAAGGAGGCAACGTACCGCGGAGACGCAGGTAGGCACACACACAACAAGGGCACGCAAACAGCGCACACAGTGCAAGTGCGGAAAAGGAGGACATGGCACCCCCCAACACCCCTGCGTGGACAAGACACATCCACCACTGCACCCACAAATGTAACACAGGGCAAAGTGCAACATCTCGCAACTATCATGGGCACACCACCTGGGACCAGGAACTAACGACCCCGTCACGGCACCGCAGCACAGCGGCGATGACGCAGCCACACATGCGCACAACTCAGCGCCCAACCATAACGCCATGTATGCGTCGCACACAAACAACACAGGGACACAACCAAGCACCACACACACCAGCCACACCCAGAACGCACATGACACGTGACAGGCCTGCCACAGTCATGTCCCCAACGCCCAATTCACGGACAACACCCAACGTCACACAACCGACGCCCACATGTCAGTGAAGTCACGCAACATCAGGACACACCCCTGTGTGACAAACATGGCGAAGCACACAGCGGCGGCAACACCACCCAGTAGAACATGGGCCCCGTCGGGAAGAGGTACGCCAGTACCACACAGAAACACCCATACCACCCTGCACCCATGAACCAGACATACAAAACGGAACACCAAAGAGCCCGGGGACCGACAACAGGTGGACCCAAGAATGACACCCACACACAAGGCCCAACGCATAGCGGAAACACAGCCTGCCGCCCACACACGGGAGAGCAGACAGCACTGAATGACCTTCCATTCCAACTCCGAAACCACATCCCGACTAAACAAGCCGGAGAATACAGCCATTGTCCCAAAGAAAGACCAACACAGGCATGCAGAGGAAACCGACCACAGGGCAGATAGCGCATATCACCTAAGAACATACCGAACGGGAAAGAAAAAATATAAAACTCCCCCATGCCGTTCCCATGCAAGTTATCTGGAAGGAGTCACACACCACTGACCTTGAACATTCAGAGAAGCACGTGGGATGAGGGCCCGTGTCCTCCGCACAAGCTAACAGAACACAAGTCCTGCCCCCTACGACCATCACAGACCTCACAGCAACCTCGGAGCTTGCACACTGCAGACTGCACACACAGCCGGAGCACGCCACCACATTGCCCCGCAGCAAAATGGCACCTACAACACACCTACCCAACTACGCCAAACAGGTCAAGCTGTACAAACACAACCTGATACAGCTACTGGGATGCGAACCCCTATCCCTGCTGAACGTAAGTTACCGACTGACTTACCGCATCGCATTGTTCAGCTGCGTCATACCCGTCTTCTACTGTCGGAGGTGTCCCTTCCACCATCCTGTGGAGTTGTGCCTCTCCAACCCGGCATGTCCAAGGGCGGACCTGCTACCACTATTCCACCCTCTGGACGCACACGACAGGGTCTGTTCAGCCTATGGGGGCATGGCGTATGTGGCGAACATCGGACCCACACTGCAATGGGACCACTGTGCCTCCACACGACGGATCATGGATCACAGCTACATCGAATGTCACCCAGCATGCCCCATCATGCTCCTACAAGGGACAACTTACGAACAACACCGTGACAGCCACCATCCGCTACATTGGCTGGCAAACATGTATACCACCAATGAAATGGAAGCCCTGCAGGAAGCCATCGCATACCTGTCAACCTGTCAATTCGTAGGACCCCGACGCAATCCCCCAATTGAGCCATGATGTCCGACACTGTACCCATGCTTAGCTTCCGCACGGACTGGCCAGTAACCACCACAACAGCCATACCAAACGACCTGCAACTGATACCACACCATCAACGACACTGCCATGACATCGGATGTGTCCGGGACATGCACTCCGTTCCCCATCACATCCAGGAACTCTGCATGTATCGGGGGAGGCAGTGGCATGGGATATGTGTATCGCACCCACATGGACAGAACTGCACGTACAACTATGCCATGACATGGATCCTGCGCCCATGGACATATGCACCGCACAGTGGACAGGAATCGCCCGGCTGGAGTATGTGAGAGCTGCACCCCTTCTCCCCCTCCCCGGAAATCCCGTAACAGGACCTTTGCATGGACGACAAGTGCATACAACAACAACACGACCCCAGTGACTGTGACATGTCCAGTATCCACCATATGGCAACAACAAGTGGGACGCCGTTGCATGCACGTAAGCCCATGCCCTGATGTCAACTCACACGCACGCGTGCATGAGTAACAACAGCAGCACACCTGTCACATGGAACTGAGATGGACTGTGCCCATGATGCCAAGCGGTCTGGTAGGCTAAATGTATACCGTCTGTGTCAAAGTCCGCAGCACCGCAGCTACTTGCAAATGAACATTAGCACAGCAACGGCCAAGCAGATGTAACTCTGAAGCCCACATCCCACATGCAACAGCTAATCACATGTACCCCTACACCCTTAGCTATGTGTAATCATGCTCAGTATATCCTCCACATGCATACCGCTGCCAGTAGTGTCCACTATACTGCATCACAGAGGACATAAGTCACAATACATGGTTTGAAGAAAGAAACTGTCTCTGCTGATTCCTTTCACAAGTACGAATGTGAGATGATGAGAGTGTGTGATGTACACGGCAGTCGTGACATGACTATGTAGTCCACTGTCATTCGATGTCAACGCAAATGAGTAGCACAACTGTGGAAGACACACATGTGTCGTGTGAAGCGGGAGTGACGCTTCGCTCAGGTGGGTGGGTGTGACGGGTAGATGCGCACATGCAAAGTTGAAACACGCTGTGTCGGGAGGGGTCCGGAACTGCACATTACCGCTTCCCTGGGCAATGTTAAAGGCCACCCGTCGGGGGGGATGTGAACACGTGTGTGCACAGCAGCCGGGCACACGAACAATGCGGTATCAGGCGTACACGTCAGCCCACCCTCTGTGGACAAGCTGGATCCTGTTGTGCGCCCGCCAGGCCCTTGACAAGGCACACACAGCCCCTGCCGACCAGGTGTATCCCCAACATTGTCAACCTGCACAGGCAATCCAGGGCACGGGATGGCAGTGGAGCATGGTGGGGGAGAGGACTCGGCGCGCTTCTCCGGGACACATCACGCAGGCAAAACATCCTCAATGTGTAGCATGGCTCAAGTCATATGGAAGTATTGGGGGGACGCACACATCACGAGCAGGAGTGACGTCACGGAAGGTGGCTCGCACCATCCCACCCATTGCCTACATCCCCACACACGTCACATGCCGTTGCAACAGAGAAGCCAGCGCGTGCGCAAGCACCTCCGAGCCCGCCCCAGTGAGGCAAAAGAGTGAATGTGTGGGTCCATCAGCCCCAGATGGACGCGGCATGGGCCGCTAGGGCAGCTACAGCCTCTGTGTGTCGCAGGTGGTGTATCCGGACTGCGGAGACTGCAATGCATTGTCTAGGTTGCCCGGGTCTCGAGTCGGGGCACCACGCAGGTGGACGGCGTCCCGCCACACATCATGCCGTGAGACAGACCACTCGTTCAACTGGACCCACACATACACTCCTTGGCCTCTCCGGGGCGAGCCTGGGGCTGCATCTGCATGCGCTAGCCCCACAGGTGCAAATGCATAATGGGGGAGCGAGGGGAGGCCATGAGGACAGGGACAAAGACGACTGTATTACTGTCAGTGAGTTCAAGGAATGACCCTGATGTTGACAGGAAAAGACGTGCCCCGTGTGTATTGCAACTAGTCGCTAATCCGATCACCCTCCCATGTCCTGCATGTAAGCCCGCACCTAGCCCCGCCCACCCACCACATTGAAATTAGCACCAGCACAACATCATTCACATTCGAAGCACTGACTGGGGGTGACAACCATTGGACACACTTGTTGAGGCCACCCACGCGTACATGTGGGCCCTCCATGATCCATGTCACCTGCGGCCAAGTGATGACATGCGCAATGACGGAAGTGAGGAGAGCTGTCCGCCCCACGCACAGATGGTGCATCAGCTCCACAGACCCAGCAGCGAGTGCAGCAGGGGTCACATGTGCAGGGGCAGCTGTGCCTGGTGTGAAGGCACATTCAAATTGACAGCACATCGACCAATGTGTAGTCTGCCCACATCTACAGTCCATTATCATGCGGACATAGAAAATGAACATAGGGCAACACATCTGTGTGGGTGCACCCACTGTGACCAACACTGCGCAATCATCGACGTACTCGCCCTGTGCATGGCCCACCACGCAAAGGAGGTCACATTCAGTGCCACCATCCCACACACACATCCCTATCACGAGACATGGTGTGTCCAATAGTCAGTACTGAGTTAGCGCCCATCTGGAGGGTCCTGAACAGGAGACACATGCAACCCACTAGGCAGTCGGTGCTGTCACCTACTGGCATTGTGCAGTCAATGTGCAGGCCAGGCTTGCTGGGACTGAGAGGGGCAGCATGGCCCAGCCTGACATTCACACGAGCAACAAGTGCACTGAGACCTGCATTGGCAATTGCAGACGTTGGCCTGCACCCAGCTGGCCCGGGACGCCTACCTCCATAGTGGAACACGCAGGGTGCAACCGCGAGGGTCATCGGAGTTGGCCGTAATGGCCTGGCCCATGTTGGTGACAGTCCGCTGATGCCATGTGCACCACACAGTATGATGTGCGCACTGCATCTGCAGGTGTGGCCATGATGTGCGTGTGGGTGCAGGTGCACAATGGACGGGGCCACAACATGCCGTGTGCATAGGCAGGGACGGCCAGTGGCCGGCCCCCACATGTCTGTTAGCATGTCATCATCTGCACATTGGCATGGGTGCATGGTATACGCATATGCACACGCATGTCATCTCTCACTATGTACATCTGCCACTTGGCACGTGCAAGGTTACGTGTCACATGTGATGTGTATTTGCAAGCACACAGCCGTGTTGGCATGGGGCTGTCAATGTGTACACCTGACAATGCTTCTGGAGGTGTGATCCGTACAGTGCTGCACATAGGGTGCAGTGGTGACACCAATGACTGTCTCATATCCCCTCGTGCCACAGGTCCCACTTGTCTTGGCCGCTCAGCCTGTGCCCACATCGTCGTTGGTGTGTGCCATACTCATCCAGCCTCGGAAGCAGTGTGATGCACAGCAGCCAGTCATGTTGCCGTGGTGTTGCCGCTTGCCGGATATGCAGTCAGTCCCCATCAGCACGCCTCACAGGTCATTGAGGCCTGGATCCCCATGTGCATGCACATAGCAATGGTTTGTGTCACTGCCCATTGCTATTGGTGGGAGACCTGTGTAAGTGTATTGTGGCTGTGCTGTCCCTGCATGACAGCTGTTCTGTGACTCATGTTCTTGCTCTGTCATATCAGTTATGTGTATGTGAATATGCCATGTGGCGTGTTGCTTTGACATGTGTCCACTTCCATCTTTCCTAGGCGGAGACCAAACATTTACCGCCCTTACCAATTGTTGGCGGACATGGAGGATTCTGAGGTCATCCGGAAATTTCGTCTGGACCGACCAACCCTGCATCGACTATGTGCCATGTTGGATCCCCACCTCCGTCCTCGCAGGGTGTATCCGACAGCATTCACCCCCACGGCTAAGGTGATGGCTGCACTGCATTTTTTCGCCACTGGGTCATTCCAGCACACAGTGGGCAGTGGAGGTGGGATGTCCCAGCCCATGTTCAGCATGGTGCTGAGGGATGTACTGGCAGCCATGATGCTGTACAGGAACAGGTACATCCGATTCCCCAGGGCACGTGAGTTGGCGGCAGTGAAGGGTGCATTCTATGCCCTTGGACGGATCCCACACGTCGTTGGTGCCATAGATTGCACCCATGTTGGCCTTGTCCCACCACAGGCCACTGAGCAGCTCTTCCGCAACCGGAAGCACACGCACTCCCTGAATGTGCAAGTGGTGTGCCTTGCGGACATGGTCATTTCCCACGTGTGTGCAAAGTTCCCAGGCTCGGCCCATGACGCGCACATCATGCGCAACAGCATATTACCACGACTGATGACCAATCTGCAACAGGACCGTGGCTGGATTGTCGGTGAGTATGTGGAGTTGTGTAGCGTGCTGGCTTAAGGATGCTGTCTACTGTCCTGTTTGAATTGCAACGGTTCTCTGTGTCCCTCACGCCCAGGTGACTCGGCTTACCCGAATGGGCCCTGGCTGCTCAGTCCATTACGAAATCCTCGGACCCCAGCAGATGACCGCTACAATGAGGCACATGGGAGGACCAGACGTGTGGTCGAGCGTACCTTTGGCCTCCTCAAGTCCAGGTTCAGATGCCTGGACCGCACCGAGGGTGCGCTGGCGTACTCCCCACAGAAGGTGTGCCAGATAGTGGTGGCTTGCTGCATGCTGCACAATCTGGCTATTCGAAAGCAGATCCCCCTAATTGTGGATGACGGAGATCAACCAGGGCCCCAGCCTGCAGACCAGGACAGCTCGAGTGAGGAAGACAGCGGAGAGGAGGAAGCTGTGAATGTCCGTCAGCAGCTCATCGCCCGCTACTTCACTTGACGGTGAGTGTCCATGTACGACGGCTGATGTGGCTGTAGTTGTGCAGGTGTCTGTGTGCTGTGTCACGGAGGCCTTTTGTTCACTGTGTGCTGTGTGTCAATGGTCCATGTCCAGGTTTGTATGCCACTGACGGTGGCTGTGGCATTGTGCCCTATTGCTCTGTGCGATGTGTGTACATTGCTTGTAGTTGTTGACATGTACTGTGTGATGGGTGTGTGACACACTCATTGAATGTGCTCCTGTTCTGTCTTCCCCCCTAGGTCCCTACAGCCCCTCCTGTCCCATCGCCATGCCACACATCCGATGCTTTTCTGCTCAAGGTGGCGGTTGATCATCGTTCAATAAACACAGTGCACAGACAGCAGTTTGTGTAAAAGGTGCATTTATTTTCAACTGTGACATGTCATTGTGTGCAAGGTGATGACATGAGTGTTGCGTGCAGTGACAATGAGCTGTCGGCCATGGCTGCGTGATGCTCAGGGTGTACCCACTAGTTCTATGTCCCTAGTCCAACAGACACATGCCATTCTGATGGCTGTGTGGGGTGGGATCGTAGTCCAAGTCAATGCAGTGGGTGGTCAAGGATGGCTGGCTGCCTCACTTGCGTCTGGAGCGTGCGAAGTCCTCCCGGGACATCTGTTTCCACTTCGGACGGCCCCTTCCACGTTTGGGAGGGGGGTGTGGTGGCGACCTGCTGGTGGTGGGTGAGGTGTGCTCACTGGCTGTGGACGCAGGGGAACTGGACACTGCTGCCCGACCCTGCGCCCTAGCAGGTGGTGGCGGAGGTGGTGTTGCTGGCCTTGCCTGTGACCTCACCGCCACCACCAGCTGGCCCATGAGGTCCACGAGTTGGTCCATACGGGACACGAATTGGCCCATATGGGCGTCCATGGACCTCAACACCCCCAGGACCTCCCGCGTGTCGGAAGCAGACCTGGCCCATTGTCCTTGGGCCTCTTCATAGGCCCCAAGGACTCTGGCCATTTGAGGCAGGGCATGGCTCCCAGGGGAGGCTGGCGTTGGCCTGACCCTGCTCCTCCCACCAGTACTGCTGCCACCGGCCTGCCCACTAGCCACATTGCTCACCACGGTCCTCGCTGTGGCTCCCAGGGTGGACCCAGTCGGCCGGACCACCACTTGCGCTGGTGCTGGGGCCAGTGATGACGTGGTGGTGGTCGCGGCGGTGGTGGTTGTTGCGGCGATGGTGGTGGTTGCGGCAGTGGGAGTGGCCGCCACAACAGTGGGAGTGGCCGCAACGACAGTGGCAGCAGGGGGCTGTGAGTGGTCATCAGCCCTGGATGATGGGTTGGTGGGTAGGAGGGTGCCTGGGGTGCGGTTGGGCCCTGCCACACCAGATGGGCCTGCTGGGTGGTCCGTGTCCGAATCGGAGGACAGATCCTCCACATCCGTGAGTCCTTGTTGGGGGCTTGCAGGCTGGCTGTGCTGGCTGCTGTCTCCATCTCCAGCATCCAGCAGTTCGTCACCTGTGGGGGGAATGAGATATGTTATTGTGTTGCACATGACAAAGTATGTATAGGTTGTCTGACATCCACAGTTCGTGCACAGTCGTGCACAGGTTTCCCGGAGCCGTGTGTGTGGCTGTGCTATTTGTTGTTGTGTGGGCATGCCAATGGGACTGTGTGCTGTGGACATGTGGCATGGGACGGATTGGCAATGCCGATGGGTGTGTTGCTGTGCTCCTGCTTTTTGTGGCTCTGGTGTATGCGGACTCCAGACCCATCGTGGAGGTTGGTTTGTACTATGCTCTTGGGGTTCAAATGTAACGCTTCGAAACGCAGATGGCAAAATGGGGGTCAGCCCCCTGAAACGCATTTGAGATGAACTATGCTTTGGGGGTTCATATGGAACGCTTAGAAACGCAGATGGCATAATGGGGGTCAGCCCCTGAAACGCATTTGAGATGAACTATGCTTTGGGGGTTCATACGGAGCAGCTTAGAAACGCAGATGGCATAATGGGGGTCAGCCCCCTGAAACGCATTTGAGATGAACTATGCTTTGGGGGTACATACTGTGTGCCATGGGTGCAGAACGTGACATGTGTTGTGGCAACATGACAGTGCATGGTCTGAGGTGTGTGTATGTCTGACATACCCTGCATATTTGCTGTCTGTTGTGATTTCTGGCCATGTAATTGGACGCATTGTTATGAGTGAGTGATGGTTGTGTGCCACACGACGTATTGCAGATGGTCCAATTCCTTGGTGTGCGTGCTGCCCTGTGCCATGTGCATCACTGCAGTGCTCGGGGGTGTGTGGCCCATGTTATGTGTGTAGTTGCTCACAGTGTGACGTGCGCTTCATTCACTACTGGCACATGATTTATCATGGGCATGTTTCTTTGCGTGACTACTGTGTGTGGACCAGCTGTTCGGATGACATACCTTTCATGTGACTGGGGCTGACGGATGAGATGGATGGTATGTTGTATGTGCATTGTGTGTCTGTGTGTTTGATGGGTCCAGTGGTGTTCGTGTGCATTTATGTTGTTCCACGCTGTTGCGTCTAGTGTGGTATGTCTTACATGGGCATAGTTGTGGGATGTGTGCTTGACAGGCAGTGGGGGCTACATGGACAGGACTTCGATGGTGTTGCAGTTGTGTGTGATGGGTTGCACTGTGCCTGCCGTGTGGTTCTGTAATCAGTGTGACTTGTGCATGCAGACGTGGCTCCTTGGGTGTTGCTGTGTCTGTGATGGGTCATGTGGGGTGTGACTCTGTGGTTCATGTCCGTGTGCACATTGTTCACATGGTTGTGGCAGGGAGCAGTGCTGCGTGTTCCTCTGCTACTTGACATGTCCCATGTGTTAGTCGTAATTCAGTCCTCATGCCTCCAGTCACCCCGCCCTGTCCAGTTTCCCACCTGCAGGTTGTTTTTGAGCGTGCACTGGACTGGATGCAACATGGTTATGGGCGGGGGGTGCTCCATGTTGCAGGTCTGTGGGGGTGGGGGCGGTGTTATGGGTCGTGGTGATGGCTGGACACCCACTGACACCGTTTGTCCTGGGGCGGGATGTCTACCTGTCGGCTGCCGGTGTGCACTGCAGTGGCTGCTACGTGGGTGTGGGGTGTGGGCTGTGCTCCTCCTTGCTGTGCTGTGGGACTAGGGGCCTGGTGTGTGTTGTACTTCAGATGTCCCCCTCCCACCCACTGCGCTTTGTGTTGCTGCTACTTACCTGTTACTTGTTGGTTAGTGCAGCTACGGCTGCCACATGGGTGTGGGGGGTGCTCCGCCTTGCTGTGCTGTAGGACTAGGGGCCTGGTGTGTGTTGTACTTCAGCTGTCCCCCCTCCCACCCACTGCCTCTGTGTTGCGGCTACTTACCTGTTACTTGTCGGTTGGTGCAGCTACGGCTGCCACATGGGTGTGGGGGGTGCTCCGCCTTGCTGTGCTGTAGGACTAGGGGCCTGGTGTGTGTTGTACTTCAGCTGTCCCCCCTCCCACCCACTGCCTCTGTGTTGCGGCTACTTACCTGTTACTTGTCGGTTGGTGCAGCTACGGCTGCCACATGGGTGTGGGGGGTGCTCGTTGTGGCGCTTCTGGAGTACTAGGGGACCTGTTGGTAGTTACGTGGCTGGCTGGGTGTACACATGCCCCCATGGTTTTGTTAGTTGATATGTTTGGGCTGTGTGTGTGGTGGTGCCTGTTGCATGTGTGAGTAATGTGTTGTGTATTGTGTACTGGACATGGGGGTGTTTGTCCCTCGGAGCTATGGCATGGTGGTAGTGCATGTGAGTACATAGCGGTGTGCTGGTATACATTTGTTTGTACTTACCGGCCTCCACTCCCCCTGGTAATCCGGTGAGGATCTCCGGATGGATGATGACTCGCACCTTCTCCTCCCACGCTTTGAAGGTCTTGTAATGCGCGGGATTCCCTCCGCCAGTCGTGGCAGCCAGCTCTCGGTTTTTGCTCTCCTTCTTCTTGACCAGGCTTTTGATGTCGTTCCACCGTTTGTTTATCTCTCCTCTGTTTCTGGGTACGGTCCCGACTGCATTGACCTGGTCTACAATTCTGTTCCACATTCTGTTTCTGGTGGCTAGTGGTGTGTGCTGGACCTGGTTGCCATAGATTTGTGTGTGCACCTTGACGATCTCGTCGACCATGACCGTCAGCTCAGTGGAAGTGAACTTGGGCATTCTGTGTGATGCCATGGTGTTTGTGGTGCTGGTGCGGTGTGTGATGTGTGATGTGCAGGGGGTTTGTGGTGCCGGTGTTTGGTGGTGGTGGTGGTGGTGGTGGGTGTGATGTGTGCGTATCTGTGGTGTGCTGCTGTCCTTGCTGTGTCACTGTGTCCTCTCCTCTCCTCTCTGCTTTGCAATGTTGCAAGGGGTTGTGGTCTGTGGAGGGGCTGCTTTTGTACTTACCTGTTTGGGTGTGTCCTGATGGTCTGTTGTTTTCAGGTGTGTTGTGGCCGGTGTTCTGGGCTTTGTGGTTTATTTGTTTGTCCAGGGGTGGTGTGTTTTCGGGATGTGTACTTTGTCTGTGTATTTGTGCGTGGGTTGCTGTGTGGACTTGTTTGCCATGTTGTGTGTGTTTGTTTGAGTCCGGGGCTGTTTCTGTGCAGGGACGTGGCCGCCATGGCTTCTGCCGTGTCCATTTTCTTCAGTGTTGTTTACGCTGGCGGGCGGTGTATTTGTTGTTTTTCCGCGCTCATGTCGGTGCGATCGTAATTTCACGTGCGGTGTCTCGACCGTGAGGGCGGGCGGTTTTGTGTTGTCGTGCGTCTTTCCGTCCGTGGCGGGCGGTTTGACTCCGACTCGGGCATGGGCGGGCGGTATTTTGTGTGGTTTTTCCGCCGCTGGCGGTTTTCGGTTCGAGGCATCATAATTGCTGGGTCGGTATTCAGAAGGTGTAGGCGGGCGTATTTTTGCCGCTTTCATGGGTGGCGTATTTTTTTACGCCCGGTATCGTAATGGGCCTTTTAATGTTTTAATTTATAAAATAATGTTTTTTTTAGTAGATTTTATGTTATTGGTGTATGTATATATATATATATTTATGTGTAAATTTTCATATATACAATTATAAAATAAATTAAAATTAATAGTTTATTAATTGTTTTAAAGTAAATATATATATATATTACATTTTATATACGTATGTTTTAATTTTTTTAATTAAATTTATTTGTTATATTTGTTAAAATATATATTAAATCAAATGTATTTTTTAAAGTTAATTTTATTATTTAATATATTTATTATTATTTTTTATACATATATTAAAATCGTTATTTTGTACAACTATATGTTATACATCGATATTTTTTTCCCTATATTTTTGTACTTACCATTGTAAATATAGGATGTCGATATTTTTGACATCGATATTTATAACTCGATATTTGTGCATGGGTATATTTTGGGGGTCTATATTCTATCAGTGAACCATTGTATGTACCACATGTCCCTTCACTTGTTAGTGTATTATTGGAAATACCCTTAATAGGTGTGGGTGAAGGGATGCTCAGTGTTTTCAGGTCTTTGATTTTTGCAAACCCATAACAGGTAGTCTGTTGCACAGTTCTGTTCAGGAAAATCATCTGTAATGGTATGAGGCAAGCTGTAAATAAAGCCGCAGTTCCCTGAACCTGCCACTCTCTTTTCCCCCAGATGGATTTTGTGTCTATGGTGTCCCTCCAGAAGTCGAAACCTTGCATAGACAGTTAGGAGATAAAAGGTGCGGAATATATCAGCTTTGTGTTTGTTAGCATAATTCTCTTCGCTGTTGCATTAGTCTGTGCAAGTTTGTAGTAAAATGATTCTGGGTCGGATGTATTGAACCCCGGAAAGTATGCGAACTTCTGTGCGAATGTATCAGAACTGCCTTTTGGTGGTGTTGGGCAATGTTCCCATTGATGGTACACATTAGCAGTGCATGGTACACTTGCTCTATGCAAAAAATGATGACCATAATGCTGGTAACAAAACATGGTATCGTAGTCAGTTGTATCCTCATACAATTCCCTGTAAGAAAAAGCAGCAGACTGTTCTAAATCTGTAAGCATAGTATTTACAGTCTCAATGTCCCAATCATCAGATAATGTACTGGGGGTAATGAAATCATTTAAAGAAATTTTAAACAAATGTGGAATTTTCAAATGTTCAGTGGGGCCATATACATCATAAGAAATTTTATCCCAAACTATGCCATCAGGTATTGGAATTGCTGTAATGTTCACCAGGGACAAGTCTCTTTGTTCAAGGTGTGATGACGTATGTGGTTTCAGGACCAAGTTCATGGATTGTACTGCAGAGCGTTCTGGGAGATAATGTCCGTTCAGAAGCAGAAAAAAGACAGTCACTGTGCCAATCCAAATTAACAGGTATACTACCCTTATTGCGAACCAAACATGAAACCAAGGTTGCACTAAGTAAGTCTTTTTGAGCAAAAGATAGAATTGGCGAAATTTTTCTTTCTTTGAAGTGGGTGGCATTTGATCAGGTTCACTTGGATCTGAAGAGAAATCATCGAAGTTGATGAAGTAGCCAGACGCAGTTCGATCTATCTTCGGTAGCTCCGCAGGTTTTTTAGAACTGGCAGATGTGTCGTTTGAAGGCCCATTAAAGTAGACATCATTGTTGGGCCAAATTGCAACTTGCATTGTTGTTTCTTCTTGATGTTTTTTAATCTCAACTGGATTGGTGCTCCATTATTCGTTACTCCTTCACATTGTGTAGTGGAGTCTTGAAATGTTATAAGTCTTTCCATCTGAACTTCCTTTATAGTAGCAAAAGGAGGTCTGCGGCTACTCAAGACCCCACAGGACCTACTGTTGAGGATCAGCCACATGATGCGGTTTGATCAGATCAATGGAGGCAAATCTTTTTTCTTTTTTGCTGGCAAGAGGCGGAAGAAGTACTGTTCTTGTTCCCACTACTGCTAGGACAGGTACAGCTGTTCTGTAAGATGGCCCAAACTCTCTTCTGTCCACGATCTTTTCCCTGACCAGGTCCCCAATCTGCGGGACCCAGGCAGGTCTTGCCGGAACTGGTTTCACTTCCCCAGTGGTGGTGCGTTTGACTTGTACGTTGCTTTGTAATGCTCGGAATTCATTGAGTTCCTGTAAAACAGCCAAACCGTCATTCAGTTCAAATGGTTTTGCATCTGCCACTGTGCTGGCACAATCCAGATCAGGTACCCACATTCTTGTCCCAAACAGGATTTCATAAGGGGTACAACCTCCCAAGGATTTTCTTGGCATATTGTTTAGTGCCCTCTGGACCCCATATAGGTGATTGACCCAACTACCACCCGCGCCTAATACCCTTGCTGTTAAGGATTACTTTAGGTCCCGGTTTTTCCTCTCCACCACCAAATTCCCCCGGGATGGTAGGGGGAGGAGTACCACAAGGCCATGCCCATACTTTTCATGGCTTCCTTGTAAGCCCGAGAGCTAAACGCAGGACAACGGTCGGAATGTAACGTGCCAATTGCGTATGTCCCGCTGAAGACTTGCAAATCCTTTATAACAGTTTGAGCGTCAGCCGAGTGCTGGGGCAAAACCAATAGGAATCTAGAGCATGAATCCACTGCCACCAAGATGTACTTGTAAGCCCCGCCAGAATTTAGGGGCCGCAGTGGTCCAAAGAGACACATGCGAGGGGTCTGCCTGAAATCAGTAAAGGTGTTTGTGGGGGCTTGTGAATGGTGGAACCCTTCAACTGCTGGCAAATATCGCATGTCAGGACATAGTCCTTTGTTTGTTTTGTCAGGCCCGACCACCAGTAACGCTGCTTCAATAATGAAATCGTTACAGTGACTCCTGCGTGTGCTGAGCCCAGACCCTCGTGTGCAGCTAGTCTTAAACCTAATCTGCGATCTTTGTTTGGTATTACTCTATCCCCCACTCCTGGAATTTGAGCATGCGGTGTGTTATGCGTATCTAACTTGTAAGAGTACTTGAGTGGAAAGCCTTTTGGCAGGACGGCAGAATCGTTTTTTGAGGCACTGATAGCTACTCGTATATCTCCATCTATTCTCGTGTGTGAATGAGTGATTGCGGCAACAGCAGCAGTTTACACTGTCGCCTTAGCAGCTTCATCAGCCAGTGAATTCCCTTCAATGTGTATGCCAACACGCTGATGACTCAAGGTGTGAATAACTTGAGCCCGTGGCAGGCATGCTTTCAGCTTTGCCACTTGTTCCCATAACAATTTGTGTTTTATCGTGCAACCCTTGGAGTCTCTGAACCCATTCTGGCCCCAGTAGTGAAGATATTCATTATAAGATTGCACACAGTAAAATGAATCGCACACAATCAGTGTGGGGAATTCCCGATCCGTATACTGTAGTGCTAATATCAGGGCTTTCAGTTCTGTCAGCTGTGCTGGACAATCTCCTAGAGATTGCGTAGTCGTATTGCTGGGATGGAACTTACCATCCAACATCCGACCTTTCACTATAGCACATGCGGCGCTGTATTGTTGTTTACTTCCAATAGCCGGTTGGGCAGAGCCATCAGTATAAATGATGTATTCATACTGATCTAGAGGCAAGATTTTATTCGGGAGAGGGTATTCTTGTTCGTATTGCAGGAATGCTTGTGTTTTCAGTGTAGGATCATATCTGTATTCTACATCTGTTGCAGTGAGAGAATTAGCCCATTGTATCCATCGTGGATGCAGTGCCTTCGCATTTGGAATGATGGCTTTTGTTACCACTTCTAAAGTCAGTATCAGAGTCACAACGATAATGCGTTTCCCCTGTGCAAGTGCTCTTTCTCTCCCTACAGCATCTGTACTGCAGTCAGTATTTTTTATGTTGCTGCAAATCTATTCTCAGCATTTGTGTACAAATGAGATTTGTACGCGATTGGAACTGTCTCACCTTCATTGAACGTGATGTAGGTATACCCTGATAACCCGGGGATGACCAGTATTACCAGGTTGTGGACGTTTACTTGTGTCTGCAAGTGTTTTGAATCTATCATGTCAGCTTGAACTGAACGTAGAGTGTCTGTATGTTTCTGAGTACACTTGTTTGCAGTGAAATCTGGTCTGATTAGGGTCATAGAAAGGTTTTACTCTTTCTGCGTACTCTTGAATGTATGTTCTGCCAAAATTTTGAAATCCCAATATGGATTGTAAACCCTTCAGAGTCTTTGGAGGCTGGATTAGCGCGCACTTTTCTAAAAAGTTTGCGGCAAGGCTTTTGCCTTCACTCGACAGCTCATATCCCAAAAATAGGACGTTTAGATGGGCAATTTTTGATTTTTTTAAGTTAAATTTGAAGCCCAAATTGGCAAAACCAACAATTATGTTGTTCACCCTGCACAAGTGTTCAAGTAATTCATCGTCTGTCAGATAAATATCAGCTACGTTGGACACTGCCTCTTCATCGCAAGTTTGTAATAGCTCTGACACTCTTGCCGAGAATAACCCGGGGCTGTTTTTATAGCCTTGGGGCAGGTGACAAAACTGCCACTGAGTGGCGAGGGCAGAAAATCCTGTCAAATATCTGCTTTCAGGAGCTATATTTTGGCAGAAGAATCCATTTGAGATATCTAGTGTTATTTTATATTTCTTCCCCACAATGTTATTCATTAATGCAGCACTATGTGCGTTCTGAACTGCAAATGTTTTTGTGCATGTGTTCAAGTGTCTGTAATCTAAAACCAAACAATATGTGTTGTCAGGGTTCATTACAGGAAATAAAGGGTTGTTCATTGGAGAGGTGCAAGTTTCAATCACCCCTTGGTATTCAAGTTGGTCTAAGATTTCTTTGACCTGATTCTTGCTTCAATTTTAATAGGGTACTGTCTCTGTGGAGTTGGAGTAGTTTTTAATGGGATCTCGTAGTGTTTTGGCTCCACGTCCCACCCTACATGATTGCAGTATAATGCCGGAGCTAGCGCTTGCGCCCACTCCTGCGTGTATGAGTGTTTTAAGGAAACAGGAGCGAGGTCGGAAAAGGCAGGCAAAATGACTCTTTCACCTTTTGGGCAATCCATTATAAATTCAGGCGGGCAATCTTTTTCTGCTAACAGGATGTCGTATTCAAATGTCAAATTTTCCCAAAAGAGACCTATAATTTTTCTTGAGATGTCCCCCTTTATTTGGAGATTAATTTTGTGTAGACGGTGTGGGACACTCACTCTTGTATCAGGTGTTTCCACCGTGATGTATTCATTCAATACTGCTGTCACCAGAAATTCCTTCAGGTTCTGTCAAGCTATTGTTACTTCCTTTGCGCTGTCTAGCATCGTCAGAGCCCATTCCCCATTCAGAAGCTGAGTCCTCAGTAACCTGGGCATTTCTCATTTTTAAGCCAGCTACTTTCTTCTTTTTTAATTGAGTCTTTGCTTTAGGTTGCTCTTCCTGTTTGATAATGAATTCTGAAGTGCAATGTGTTTCCCTTTTTCCCTTTGGTCAATCTTCAATTTTTTGTTCTGACCCTCCTTGCCTCTCCGAGCTTTTTTATGAACCCTGAAAGGAACAAAAGGAACATTTATCAGTATCCTGATACCTGTCAGGTTCCCTAATGTTATCACGATTCCTAAGGTTGTACCTCTTTTCAGACGACTCCTGTTGAGGAGACCCACCCCTTGATCGTGAAGTGTTTCTGTTATTATTATTTTTAAGTTTAGAAAGCTTTATTGGACAAGAAAGCGAGAACAAGGTACAAAACAATAGACCTTAGGATAAAATACAAATCCACCTAGTGACCCAAACAGAAAAAGGATAAAATTCTAATAACAACTGAATTAGTAAAGAGATAACCACTCTAAAAGGAAAACATAGTCGCAGAGTACCATAATTAATATAGCATTTTTGATTTTAGTTTTAGGGGATAGGAAAGGCAGAAAAGGAAGAAAAGAAGAAAGAAGGAAGAAAAGGAAAGAAAAAACTAGAGGGAAAAGGAAAGAAGGAAAGAAGAAAGTGAGAAAAGAAAGCATCAATCATATACCATAAAATTGATAAAACTTTCCAGTGACAGCAATCTACAGATTATATAAACGCAATACAGAAGTAAGAATCCTAGAATAAACAAAGCATACATAGGGGTAGCAAAATAATTCATGGTGGTTGAAAAACAAAAGTATTAACATTGGCAAGTAGTGCAGAAGAAGATACATAGTTAGTGAGAGGGGACCAAAGGCCTCTTTACAAATCAACTGCTGAGATGCGGCAACAAAGGCTCTGTCTAGCCTATGATGTTGACAAAGTAGGTTCCACCAAGCTGAAAAAGAGACCTTGGAGGCATCCTTCCAATTTGAGGTTATGACCTGAAATGCAATGGCAATTGCTAAATCAATAAAAGCACCAAGTTTTCGGACACCCAACCAGCGTGTGGAGGAACTTCCCCAAAAAATTGAGTTGATATCGAAGGGAAAATTAATAGAACAAATTGAGGCAATGGACTTGCAAACCCGCGTCCAAAATATTGAAATATTAGGGCAAAGGAAAAAAGAATGCAAATAAGTACCAGGGGTGGTGTGGCACGACCAACAATTAGAAGACAAGGCCGAATTGAATTTAGAGATGGCTGAAGAAGTTAAAAAAAGTCTTTTATAGAAAAAAAAAAGTGTCTGAGTAGTGCTAGCATTACATGAAGTGTGGTGTACCCGGGCCCAGATGGTGTCCCAAGTGTGAGTAGGAAAAGTGTGTTGCAGATCTGTTTCCCACAAAAGTTCAATTTTGTTTTTGGGACGGGGAGATAAGGGGAAAAAAAGGAGTTTGTATATGTGAGAAGCCCTAACCTCGGGAGAGAGAGCTAACAATTGGGTATAATAGTCAGAAGTGGACGGTGCAATATCCGAAAGGAGAGAGAGCTGCTGAGTTATATGCAGGTTCAGCGATTCAAATTTTGAAGGGGATACAGCCGGCAAATTGTATTTGGACCAAAGTTCCTGAAAAGACAGAAGCTGCTCGTTGTGCAGTAAGTGTCTAGCCTGTATCACACCCTTGATAATCCAGTCCCTCCAAAAAATAGTGTGATTAGAAAGTTTAATAGATTTGTTGTTCCAAATAGAGGAGTCTAAGAATACCTGACGCAGAGAGTTTGATTTGCTATGAATAGGATAAAGAATGGATATAAGATACGAAATAGTAGGAGACTTAAATGAGCGAGGAGGAGAAACAAGGTGAACTAACGAAGAAAAGGGAAAAGGATAAATGCTTGCTTCCTCTAATTTGCGCCATACTGACAAAGGAGGATTATCCTTTGAAGAAAAGTAGGGCATGACCTGTCGCAGTAGGAAAGCAGAGTGATATTGACGAAAATTGGGAAAATTAACACCGCCTTTGTCTTTAGGAGCTGAAAGAGCGGAAAGAGATATACGAGCCTTCTTGTTATTCCAAAGAAACTTACTCATTAGACTGTTAAGGTTTTTAAAGAATTTTAGAGGAAGTCTTATCGGTAACATGGAGAGATAAAAATTAATTACCGGCAGCATCATCATTTTGGAGGTGTCCAACCTACCCCACCAGGACAAATAAAGAGGAGACCACCTCTCCGACATGGCAGAAACTTTAGGCAAGATCTCATCTAGATTCAATTTAACCATTTTAGCAATTGACGCAGAATATTTAATTCCTAGACAAGTGATGTAGTCGGTATTCCATTTAAAATCCATCCCCTCAAACATACTTCTGTGGCAGTATTTATTAAGCGGAAGAATCTCAGATTTAGAAAAATTTTACTTATATCCAGAGATGGCAGAATAGGAAGAGAGAAGATCGATGAACGCCGGTAAAGAAGCAGAAGGGTTAGAGATGTATAAAAGAATATCATCTGCGTAAGCAGTACATTTTACTTCAATAGACTTATGAGTAAAACCACAGAACGTAGAGGAGTTCCTTAGAGAATGAAGGAAAGGTTCAAGAGACAGAATAAAAAGGAGAGGAGACAGGGGGCAACCTTGGCGAGTACCACGTTGGAGAGTAAAATAAGAAGATTGAGAACCGTTAACAAAAACCGAAGTGGTAGGCGAAGAATACAACAAACTTATAAGAGATAGAATAGCAGGGCCGAATCCATGCCACTTCAGGGCACGCAACATAAAACGCCAATGAACGCGGTCAAAAGCTTTCTCCGCATCCAGGGTAATAGCTGCAGAAGGGATGGAACTCTTGGAGGCAAGATGTATAATGTTCAGAAAAGTTCTAGAATTGTCCGCAATTGTTCTACCTTTGACAAAACCTGTTTGTTCATATCCAATCAAATCCGGAATAACCCTGTTAATGCGAAGACCAAGGACTTTGGTTAAAATCTTACAGTCAAGATTAATCAAAGAAATAGGGCGGTAGTTAGCGCAGGAAGAGGGATCCTTAACTTTCTTGGGGATTAAACAAATCATTGCTTCCAGGAAAGAGCCATGAGCCTCCTTACAAGAAACAAAGTACTAGAATAGAGATAAGAGATGAGGGAGTAAAAACTGGGAAAAACAAGAGTAGAATTCGGCAGTAAAGCCATCTGGACCAGGAGATTTGTCCTTTGGTAACAAAAGTAGAGCAGACTTAAGTTCAGAGAGAGAGAGGTCTTCTTCTAAAATCGAGCAGTCGGGAAGATCAGAGGAGTGCGGAGGAAGAGTTTCGAAGAAAGAGTCCAGCTCCTTCTCAGAGGGAGAGGATTCTGGAGTATACAGTGTCTTATAAAAGTCTGTAAAGCAATTCAAAATTTCGTCATCTTTATAGTGATCCGCTCCGTTAGAATCAGTAATTTTGACAACCTTGGATCTTTGGGATTTGACCTTTAAATAATTAGCTAATAACTTACCAGCCTTGTTGCGACCCCCATAAAATTTAGAGTTTACCTTAAGTAAAGTTCCGGAGGCCTCCTCAGTAGATTTTTATTAAATGACAACTTAGCGCTAACTAGTTTCTTTAGATTATCCTCACTACTAGAAGTGAAATAAGCATGTTCCAAACGCTTAATAGAATCTAATAAGGAAGCAGTATCTTTAGAAAATTGTTTCTTTTTAACCGCCACATAATCAATTATGAACCCTCTGGCAGTAGCCTTGAAGGCATCCCAGATGGTGGAGAAAGGGATGTCCGGGGAAGCATTCCTGAGGAGAAATTCCTGCAAGAACTCCTTAAATCGATCTGTAAATATATTATCTTTAAGTAAGTAGTTGTTAAAGCGCCATCTACGTGGCCGAGAAGAATACGACGGAAGGTCTAGACTAATTAGGACTGGAGCATGATCAGAGATGAGGATGGACCCGATATCGGCGTGAGTCAAATTGGGAAGGAGAGGAGGGCTCAAGAAAATATAGTCTATTCTAGAAGAGGATTTGTGAGTAGGGGAGAAAAACGTGTATTCTAATGTGTCCGGATGAGATATTCTCCATGCATCTACCAAGCCTCTGGATTTAATTGTAGTAGAAAAGGATTTTTGCATTCTGTTGGGGATATATCTAGCATTGGATTTCCTATCTATAAAGGGGTCTAAAACCTGATTGCAATCCCCACCCACCAGCAGATTAACATTAGGGCAGGAGTGAAGGGTGTGAGACATATCCTTCCAAAATTGTACATCCACACCAGTAGGGCCATAGATATTTAACAAAGAAATTGGGGAATCATTTATGAGGAGATGTAATAAAAGCCTTCGGCCATCAGCGTCCTTTTCCTCTTTCTCCACAGCCAGATTAAGTGATTTATGTATCAAAGTGATCACACCATTCTTTCTATCCCTGGACGGGGAGCAAAAGACATGTCCAACCCACTGCTTTTTAAGAGTATTAATTTAATTTTCATTCAGATGGGTCTCTTGAAGCAAAGCAATTTTACATTGTAGCCTAGACAGATGAGTGAGAACCCTTTGTTTCTTAACAGGATTGCGTAGACCCTTAACGTTCCATGAAATAATACGAACATTTTCAGTCATGGTGTTCAAAAGAAAACATAATTAAACAGCAAAATACGCAATGAATATCCACAAAGAATAGCTGTAATGAAAGATAAAACTGGAAAGAAATATAATTATGGGATAAACATGAAAAGATAGCAATTAAACCATATTCGAAGTGCCATAATGCAGAATAATAAGAAAAGTAAATTAGGAAATGATGATCAAAAGAAAAACTGAAATCATTGATGCTATTGTCACATATTGCGTTATAAAATGAAAACAGTCTAGAGTCATAGGAAAGTAAAAAGAGACTAGAACAGATAACCAAAGAAAGAAAAGAGATAGAGGGAATGAGGAAAAAGGAAAAGGTGATAGATACATGAAAGATGACAGAAAGCCAGAAGACTTTAGTCAAGAATGATGATGAATGAGTAACAAGTTGAGAAATAAGCATGAGGGTGCGGGGAACCGCGAAGAAAAGAAAGACGAGCACACTGACCAAAGAGCCGAGAGCGGGCAGAGCCAATAAACTAAACAAATAGATAAATAAGAGTTAGGAAGAGGAGATAAAGCTTAGAGAAGAGATAAAGAAAAGAAAAGAGCCTATAAGGGAGTATGTAGGCCGTGCACGTGCCAGTCGAAGAAAAGGAACAATCAAAGAGCTGTGCAGTAGACTCAAGACAAACGAGCAATGGAAACATGAATGGAAGACCAAATAATTAACACTTACCAACACGAGGGCAACCATGGAAATATAGGGAGGAGGTAAATACGTAGGAAGGGAAGAGCATCTGGGATGAGGGTTTGCACGAGAAGAGAATACATCTGTAAAGGGAGACGGGGAAAAACATTGATGAGAGATAACCAATACATAAAACATCACCCACATTGAGCTAAAAAGCCACAACATTGAAATGAAACATACAACAAGTTAACAAACAATGAACTGTGAATTAGTGAGGACTGAGCTTCGTATAACTTAATAACATGGCGAAAAAGAGGACTAGATAAGCTCATGACCCTCCAAAGTCCATTTCGTCCCCTTTGTGTCGAGAGATGAATTGGCGTAAGTCGTCGGGACGATCAAAGGAGTAGGACCTCTCCTTATACGTAACCTTAAAGAAACAAGGATGAACCAAACCATAGCTGGCATTCATCGAGCGGAAAGCCGGCCGCAAAGATAGAAACTCCTTGCGGCAGGCTGCAGTGGCTCGAGCAACATCCTGTGAGAAGAAAATTTTGTGACCAGACCATAGTATCTGCTTTCTCTGCCTTGCAACCGAGAGTACCAGCAACAAATCAGTATATTCCAAGAACAGGACAATGATCCCTCTAGGACAATTAGGAGATGATGACGAAGAGGCACCACCTGATTTGGGCCCTAAGCGATGAGCTCGTTGTAGATTTAGGGTAGTGCCATCCTTAAGCCCCACCATTTTAGGAATGTGAGTTTTTAAGAAGGACAGCATGTCAGAGCCTTCCTCGCCCTCAGGAATGCCAAACATGCGCAAATTATTACGGCGATTGCGATTTTCTAAATCTTCAGTTTGTGACTTAAGGAGAGCAATCTCTTTAGACATAGCCGCAACCTGAGAATCAACATCCTGAACATCGCTGATTTTTTGTTCCACCACTGACATTCTGGAATCCAGATTTGACCATTTTCATCCAATTTTTGGAGAGTTGCGTTAGTGTCAATAACAAAAGGCTTTA